>OZ014443.1:8266829-8320092 GCA_963966035.1 Acleris laterana | reverse complement strand
ACACATTACACACAATATTCTACACAAATCAACAAACTTTTTTTTTTTTATGGCATCGATTAGACAAACGCCACAGGCCACCTGATGGTAAGTGGAAACTGTGACCCATAGACATTCGCATTCACAAGACTGCATTGCAATCCTAAGACTGCAAATGCGTTGCCAACCCTGAGGACTAAGATGGAATGCCTCTATGCTAGTCATTTCACCGGCTCTCTTATCCCCAAACCGGAACACAACAATGCGAACACTGCTGTTTGGCGGTAGGTTAATGGATAAGATGGTGGTAGCGATCCGGACGGACCTTGGCAAGGTCCTAGGTGTATTGCGTCTTCTCTTAACTTGTTTTTGAATAGAGTACTCTAGACGGCCTACTCCACAGCATAGTAACGATGCTCTAACACGCTAGAGGGCGCTGACGACAATCGCACCTACGTCCTTATCGACCGTTGAACTGAGGTCTTAATTCGAATCCGTCCATAAGTTACAACCATTGATTTAGTATATACAAGATACACAATCCCGCACAAAACTTTATTATAAACTGTCCCAAATGACATTGATAGCTGCATTCAGATACATGCTAACATCGCTATTTTTTACCTTAAACATTCATGCAAAAAAAAACTCAATATACTAGCAGTCAAGTGTCAAATTTGCAAACTAATGTTTTAAAATATTTAAAACTCTTTAGTGAAATCGCCATTATCATACTATTTATGACAAAAGTGGACATCGAATGAATGGAGACGAATTTCTCTATTTATATTGTATTAGTTTTAACGAAATTACAAATTACACAAAAAAACTTTTGACATGTTTTATAAATGCTGTCATTGTATTACACAACTTAAGCTATATATGTACAATAATAATAATGAATAAATTAATGTAAAGCAAGGTTTAAAAACCCGTCCCGTCGATTGTTTTTATTCAAATTTTAACAGGTATCCTTTGTCACCTGGAATGGTGAAATGATTCTAACGATACCACACACATATAAATTGGCTCAGGTGTTCAAAGTTATGTTGGAATAAAGAATTATACATACATACATAAATGAACCATTAAAACATTACACTTTACTCCAGACAAGACAAGATCTTATCCTATCATACCAACCTAGCCTAACCGGTTACGTATCATAATATGTACATAAAGTTCAAAATACAAAATGGGTCATAATTCATAATGGTCATAATATATAATGGTTTTTTTTTGAAACCTTGAACTTTTCAAGATTGTTATACAACAAACCTAACCTAACCTAATGGGTTCTATGCAATGGGCTTTTAAAAATATTGAAAAGTTTACTTATTATGACCATTATGTAATATGACCCATTATGTATTTTGAACTTTTTATATAGGTATTATGATGCGATCCCAACCTAACCTAATTTCCTTGAAATAAGTTCAATTTATTATATAATTGTACGAAAATGGGTCAGGCACACAACAGACGACTTATTTGCCTTGAATAGTTCACCCATATCTCGTGCTAATATTGCGACCCATTTTGCACGTCGTAGAGGATTTCGTGGAAAGCTTACATTTAAAAATAAAAAATATTAAAATTTAAAAAAGTAATATAGCTACTCCATAATAATTTTGTTCCTTGGTAAGTCATAATTTGTGTGCACAAAATAAATTCCTAAAAATCATGAAAACATTATAATTTTAGCTAGAAACGTTTATAAATAAATAGAACTTAAGTAAAATAAGACATTCCATCCGTTTTATTTGTTTTTTTGTTATTATTTTTGCAGTTTTTCACCACACATTTTGTCATGATTGACAACTGCCACTGTCTGTGGTCGGAACAAGACTAATAGCAAAACTACTGCCCAAGTCGATTCGGCAGTAGTTTTGACTTGCCATTTTTTCGTGCTGATTGTGTATCTAGTATATACTAAATCAATGGTTACAACTGTACAAATAGTTTGTATAACTGTAAAGGCAAACTTCTTACACGTCTACTCAAACAAAATAAACTAATGAACTAGGTCAGTCTTGAAGAAAAAAGACGATTAAGTGGGTTCCGTATTTAAGATGATAATAGTAGGAAAACGAAAAAAATAAACATTTTCTTGTGAACTTTATTTTCTGTGCAATAAGGTCCAGTTCGGCTACCCTAAATTTTAATACAGAATTTTAAAGCTTTTTCCAAAACTGTGACACTTCATTTTACTATTCGCGTAAAATATAAATAATTATTTAAATCGGGATTTTAGTTCAGATTTTCGGTGCATAAACTTCGGAGATAAAAAAGGGAGAGGGAGGGGGATCATTTGGACGTAGTTATGCAAACGGGAACCAACCCACAAAGATTTTGCAAACTGGAACCAACCCACAGTATTCAGCGTTACAGTTGACATTTTACTGTCAAATCTTTGTGGGTTGGTTCCCGTTTGCATAACTACGTCCATTTTTTGTTTTTTTTTTGCAAAAATATAGATAAATGTAGTTTTGAAACCAACAGATTGAATCTATAATTTCAGAAAAAAACTGATGTGACATACAGACAGACAAACTGACACCGAAGTCTCACCATAAGAGTTCCTTTTTCACCATTTCGGTGCGGAACCCTAAAAATGATAATAGCAACCACCATCTTGTCCTTTAACCTACTGTAAAGCAGCTGTGTTCCGGTCCGGGGATAAGACAATCAGTGAAATGACACATAGAGGCATACTACTCAGACCCAGACACACAATGTTAAAATTGCAGTCTTGAGTTAGCCGTTTCGCGATTTCAAATTTCTATGAATATCAGAACCCAGTTTACTACCAGCCTTCTCCAAAAAACAAGTGTTAGGTGTGTCGTGACTCACATGTTGTGCCGGTTGGCGAGCACGCCGACGAGCTCGCCGACGAGGTCGTGTGCGGCGACCAGCCCCACCACCAGGTCGTTCTTGGCGCTCGGCACGCTCACCACCACCAGCTGCACGTCCGAGCTCATCACGCGCACCGCGCCCACCTGACAACACACCACTCTATATTTAAGGAAGGTTATCCTATCGTAGGTCCGAAATTTTGTTAACCAACAAGTGTTTTGTTTCATTTGTCCGCAAATTCATAAGTCAGTTTTTTTTTTGGACAAATTAACTTTTTAAAATGTTTATAGCTTATGATCATCTGAAAGTCTTGTCAGTGATGTCACCGTCGGCCACACCCGACACAAGTTGAAGATTAAAATAGACGTTGTTTCGTATGAATTAAGTTTTAATTTGCATAAACATGTTTGGCGTCTGAGTGACACATTTTGTGTTTGACGTAAGACACTCAAAAGGTTGAAAGGTTGAAGGAAAACTAGCGACACAAAATCTTACCTCAGTGATTGGTGTAGGTTTCTTGAGGACTTTGAAAGTGTTAGCGTCCAGCTTGTAAAGCGCCGAGTCAGTCAGCATCAGGCAGCGCTCAGCCAGCTTGTTGTACCGGTTGAACTTGTGCACGCGACACGAGAACAAAGGCTTGCCCACCTGCTGGCCCTTCTGCAACGATGATACCGCTGACCGGTACAGGGCTGGGGAAAATTAACAGGGTTATTTTTGTTGGATAAAGGCGCTTGATAAGGATTCATCGCTAGGCTTCATATAGACTATTATACTCGTACGCTATCATCATACTGAGTAGGAATTATTGTTGAAAGTATAGTCAAGTTGAGAGAAGCTATACTCGCCTAGGCTAGCTATGCAAAGGAAAAATTTAGCAGCCCGAAAGGCCTTAGGATTCACACTCACAGCCCGTAATTTTTTACTATTTATAAAAATAAATTGTCTATATTTATAGTAGAATTTAACGGACTTTGACTTTGAACCCTAAGTAGCTAATACTATTAGGGCTGATTTTGATCTCCAGATAACATTATCTGTTAAGTTAATTGTAGCTCTAACCTTTTTGTCATAAGAAAGATAAGGACCCACAATTTATCTGACAGTGTTGCCTGGCGATTGAAAAATCAGCCCTTAAAGAAACGACCAATCAATTAGAGTCACCATCAGTATCCAAGCAATAAGAGAGAAAAGGTACACACAGGTTCTGACCAGTCTTTTAAAAATGATAAAGAAAGCTGTTAAAGTAATGTATAATAAATAAGGGTAAAAATCAAAATAAATGTCCAGTTAAAGAGAGTTTTGTCACCGTCACGAAACTGTTGGTTAACGTCAAACATACGTCAATTGTAATGAAATTGTAAGTTAGACATCATTTAAGTGACATTTAAATAGCGTCCTTATGTACACTTTTTTTGAAAAACACCCATAAGTGTTGTATGTCTTCCAGCCTGAGTGAGTTACCTGCTTTAGGGTTATAGTTGTCATCGGCCAGATAGTCCCCGAGCCACTGGCGCGCGGCGCCCCACTCGCGGCGCCGGCCCTTGAGCGCGCTGGCGGCGCAGATCTTCATCTTGAGCTGCGGCCACTGCGCGCGCGGGATGGGCTTGAGCGTCAGGAAGGCGCGCCAGCGGCGGTACGCGGCCTGGATCAGCTGCGTGTGCACGCGCCGCGGCGGCGTCGGCCACTGGACGATCGTGTTGTGGTTGCGTTTCAGTTCCGATTGGATCTCGGCTATGTAGCGCCGGTAGCGGTAGCGTCTGGGAGAAAAACGTTGTTTAGTGAGCGACCTTAAAAATTACTGATAAAAATCTTACACCACTAAGTTAACTATCGGTCAGAGTCAGACGTCGTTGAACAAGTTCCAAAATTAGCTCAAGTATTTTTCACAGTGTTTGCGTCCTGCCGTCCGGTAACAGGGCAATATCAAACGTCCGTGTTTTGTTTTTTGGTGTTCAATAAAGAGTATTTGGGTCATACACATTCGAAAAAACAAAAGTTGTCTCTCCTGTGGTCAATAGTTAAGGGCTTGTGTGCATATAAGTCATGTTTTTATTTGATAGGAATAAAGTAGACCTGACACCGTTTATGAGGATGTAGGTTCAGCCAGAAAATTACGCCTTAAAAACGTTAACTTTGACTATGTCCACAGGAAAGACGGTAACCTAAATCTGTGTATGACCCATTTGTATTTTATTGTATTAAATTATGTGAATGCATCTTGTGTAACTGCTCACTACGAGTAATTATACTACGACTCACTTCCACGCGTTGAATATGACAGTAGCGGCCTTCATCTTCTTGTAGCGCATGCGCGCTAGTGTGCCGCGCCACAGTTTCTGCAGCAGCACCACTATGGACGGTATCAGCTCGGCGCGCGCGGCCTCTAGCCCGTGAAGAGTCTTAGCACTCCTGTAAACCCGCAGTAACACAACATAAAACATAGAACTAAAGTATAATATGAAATCCATTAAGGTGTTCCATCGTTATTCGTAAAGGCAATAATATATTGACCGTATTTCGTGTGCGTTCTTCTCTAATTCTTACAAGACCGCCAACGTACTCTGGGACAGCAACTGACCTGATGAAGAGCTTGGTGTGTCCATATTGCACGTCGTTAATCTGCAGGTCCTTGAGTAACACGAGGACGGCGTCCTTGTCGTTGTTCCCTCGGAAGTTGGGCCACGTGTACTGCGACAGCATCTTGTACCGCTTCAGGAAGCGGTCGTAGCGCTGCCGGGACGCGAACCCGGCGCGCCGGACGCGCACGTTCTCGACTAATCCGAGGTACGCTACTTGATGACGGACCTGTCGAATAAAGCAGCTTGATTTTGGCCGTACAAATAGAAGCAATCAGCTATATGTATTATTTTCAATCCACAGAGACGTGCACTCAAATTGACGTTGAACGGTCAATGAACGTAAAGTGAACATTATGGTATGTACGCTGCCAATTAAATGGGTACAGACCACATGACAATATGTTCATAGTTCCAAAGCGGGACTTAACACACACGTTACAACATTGCTTCGCAAATGAATAGTGACTTCAATCCACTATGTTCCATCCACTACTTGATATACATTGTACACACAGCAACACATCTAGCTATACACTTCAGAAATCTGAAATATTGCATGAAAGAGAGCCGCACTAGAATCGTATGTTGTTGACAAAATACACATATATACTCGTACATCTCTTTCTTTTTCTCTCTGCTCAGTCTTTAATGGTTAGTTAGGTGTGATGTTGTGTGTACGACGATTTCAATGGACTGACCAGCTGTTCATCCCAGGTGTTGGGCGTCTGCAGCGGGTTGGGCTTGACGCAGCGCACGTAGAACGGCTCCTTGCTCTGGAGCCCCGTCACCAGCGCCGCCATCGAGTTGCGGAACAGCGTGGCCGCGGACGGGGGGCGTTTTGACGTCTGAACAACAAAATAGGTGTTAGTCTGCGACCTTGAACATGATGTATATTATTATATCTAGGGTTAGAACTTTTGGTGGCATGTAGTGGTTCCATGGAGTCGCTTTTTCCTAATTATAATAAATTACATCAATGTAATTCTTCTAACGTTTTACGACGTTAAAATAATTAAAGTCCTATTAAAACTCTACACTCGAAAATTAAAGTTGTAATACGCAACCGTAAACACTAAACAAAAGTAAAGTATCATCAAGCCCTATGACGACTCCATAGAATCCTTAGTAACAATTGGTAAAATAACAACAATGTTCTATTGACAGTACCCATAAGGTTCAAAGTTGAAGAATTTCTAATTAATTTCATTTATCTGCGAGCTGCAGGCTCAGACTTCAAATTCGTTCGACCGAATTCAATATAAATGTGAATTAAACTAAACGCCAAACTCAGTAACGCTTCGCAAACTTCTGTTCTCTCCTTCGTCTAGTCATGAACTTCCATGCCAATGATTATAATTATAACAAGTATGAAAATGAATGCAAACGATTCGTTGGGTAAAATGGTTGGGAAAAGTGATTAAAAGCAAAGTTGTCTAAAAACCGCATAACAGTCACTTCTACTGCTATAATACGGCCAATAAATAATGGCCCACAAATACCTTCTGTATGTTAGTCCCCCCCTCCGGCCACATGTCCGAGAGCGAGCTGTTGGTGGAGGAGTGTAGCAGCCTCTTCAGGTCCTGCCAGAGTGAGTCCTTGTTCTTATCCATAAAGCCTGTGACGGCGTACGTGACATCACCAGCGTAGTGACTAGAAAAAGAAAAAAGTTAGGGTAATGTTAGGTTAGGTACTATCACTTTCCTTTAAGGCCTTTATCAGTCTTCCATCTATTGAAACATAAACGGTGGGGATTATGTCCTGCTTTAGAGATGATTGGCTTTAGCAATGACTTAACGCAACTAGAGATGTTCACGCATGCGTAATATTTTCAAATACTTATAAGTTTGACTTGGTCAAGGGCGAGGCTCCAAAGAATGAGTAGCCCTTAGGGTAAAAATAAGCTTTTAACAGTTATAACTTACGGACCTTAATTAGCTTCTCGTGACCACGAACTTTATAATACGATCGAAACACCGAGGTAATACCTAATTAATCATTATTTTTAGGCGATTAAGTCCCGAATAACACTAGTTGCGTTTAATTTCAAAATCGGCATCTTAATTAAAGCCATTTTCGAACTGCTAAAAGTGGTTTTGGGGTAAACGATAATGTCCGAAATAAACGAATAAGTATTTGAAAGAACTCACGTGACTTTAAAATCCACGCCGTGCTTTAGTTTTTTGTCGGTGGGCGCTAGCTGGCGCGACGTGTAGTGCCCGTGCGTGCAAAGCCGCTTGTCCATAGCTTCAAGAAGCTGCGTGTCGGAAATCTGTGTAGACAAAAAAAACTAGTTATGAAAATGTAAGGAGGTTGTTTAGTATCTTGACATCATTATCAGACTTTTTAAATTGCTAGTTAACCATTTGAAAATATGAAAGAGAAAATGCATCTGTCACCTAGTCAACATTTTTTGCCTATTTATGCACTATTGACTGTAACCTAGGATCTAACTTTAAAGTAAAGGTTTAAAGTACCTTAGTGGGGTTGAGGCAAGCTTCATCCATGATCGCAATGATGCCTTGGTGAGGCGCGTCGACCAGCTCGCAGATGACGCGGTTGTTGAAATACTTTATGGGAGTCCACTGGATGCCTTCCCGGGCATATTCCTCCTGTTCCTGCTTTAGCACCAGCTCTGCAGAATAATTATAATATCGCAATCAACAATATTGTCCTCCTTATCGTTTCCGACACCGTGAAATCTACATCTTTTTTTTTTTATGGCATGGAGAAGACAAACGAGCACACAGGCCACCTGATGGAAAGTAGAAACTGTGACCCATAGACATTCGCAATCACAAGACTGCAATGCAATCCTAAGACTGCAAATGCGTTGCCAACCCTGAGGACTAAGATGGAATGCCTCTATGCTAGTCATTTCACCGGCTGTCTTATCCCCAAACCGGAACACAACAATGCGAACACTTTTGCATCTTGAATGACTTTGCGAAGCCGAACTTTGTTTTGAATACCCGGTTACATTGGAGACAGAATAATTGTCCGCTGGCGTTAAATGTATAATTGTAGGATGGAATTTGACGAGCTGCACGGTACTAACATCGCAATTAATTAAGTCAACAAGAATTAGTATGTATACAGCAATACGGCTATAAGACAAGTAGTTCAATAATTTATAAACATTTCTCTAATACGCAAGCGGCATAGTCTAAAATAATATAAACTCGTAAACTAAACAAGGGTTCTGTAGCTCCGTTGAATTCGATGAACGACTTCGTTTAATAATGAATAATATAAACATCAATTGAAAAGGTATTCTAATTATAATATTAGACTACTAGAACATGAACTTTGTATTATAATACGACTGTCGGCGTCGGTAGGTTCCATGTCATTGTATTCGAAGCTACGCACACCGTGTTTCTATAATAGTCTAACTATAACCAAAATGATATTATTATACAACAGTGTTCAACGCAGTCCTTACCAATAAACAGTTGCTGCAACTTTTCATTGCAGTAATTGATGCAGAACTGTTCAAAACTATTCGTTTCGAAGATTTCGAATCCGTAGATGTCTAACACGCCAATAAGTGTATTTTTATATGTACCCGCCGGGACCTCTATCGCCCTATTGATCTGCAACAAAGATTTGATCTTATTTTGGTGCAACTTTTAGTTGAATTTCTTATACAGTCTACATAATAAATACTTGATTACATCGCCATCTGTAATCGAATCAATACAATTTAACATTTTGCAAAACTTCATGCTCTAATGTAATGATGCTGTCCTAATAAAAATATCACGTGTTTTGTAGAACTCTTACGCAACATTGAGGGCATGCACCAATTTAATAGCAACCGCGCAGATTTGAGTCTATTTTGACTATTGAATGGCCAATATTACGTTATTATAACCAAAAGATGACATAATTAACACCAACGCCATCTATCGCTCACTTGCTGAACTATCCAGGTAAACAGTCTGTCGTACGCCGCCTTGGCCAACGCGAGCCTGGTATAGTTGGCATCCGTCAATGAATGCTCCTTGCTGACTAGCTCCCCGCCGGCAGACAACACGCGTCCCGCCATAGCCCCTCTGAGGGCATCCTCGGTCACTCCTAGAGCTGCAACGCAGTGTTTGACAGGCCCTCCTATCTTTAATTGGCCGTCTTGCGTTTCTGTAAACGTTAGCTCGCCCTGAAAGTTAAATAAGACTTAACATAATAATATTGAATGCAGGTATTATATAAATATCAGGGGACAATCTTACACAAACAAGTCTCGAGGGCAAATACTTGTGATCATCACATAAGTATAAGTAAGCATAAGTGTAAGTAAGTAAGTATTTGCCCATACCGAGGAAAAACCGGGACCGCTAGCTTCGACGGCAGCGTCACAAGAAACTAGGTTAACCGTGTTGTAATATGAAGTTTACAATAATGTAATGATTTAAGTAGTGTAGTGTCAAAGTAGTTTACGGAATGTCAAGTGGTTCCAGAGTCGACTCTACTAATATAAAAAATTAAACTAAAAATCATAATATTTTTTTAACCGGCTTCAAACATTAAAACCGGCCATGTGCGAGTCCGACTTGCATACAAAATATCCCGTCTTCTTGTATTAAGGCCCCCTTTAAAATTTAATTTAAGCAATTTAGTTCAAATTTGTTGTCATAGCGGCAATTGCAATAAACAGTCTGTGAAATTTTTATCTTCAGCCCACTGACAACAGATGGACGGGCGGACAGCGGTTGGCACCATTTGTGTACGGAACCCTAAAAATAAAGATAGGAGGTTCTCAATCCGTTGGAACTTAAGACTCACCAGTAATATTACCCCAGCGACGATTCTCCAAATATCGTCAAGCACGGACTGCGCAAAGCCCAAGGCATTAAAAGCGCTATTTGTAGCGGAGTAAAGCTTAGAATCTTGCGCCGTCGCCCGTTCGCTGCCTAGAATCTTGTACTGGGCGTTTGTCGTTAGACCGAACTTTTTCGTATGTGGGTTGTTTGTACTTAATAACTGTAAAAAAAACAATAAAACGATTTACTTACTTACTTATATTTCATGGCGAGTTACAAACTAAGTGCTGACGCGTCAATACAAAGTATTACAATTTTGTACGAAATTGACTCTTTTTTTCAAATCACCGCGATAAATTGTTCATATTTTTAAACCTTAGTTTAATGCTAAGAACATATTGATTGGTTGTCAAAATTGAAAACTCATATTATAAACAAGCGATGGCGAGGTAACGAGTAAAAACTCGCAATCTTCTCTAGTTTTTTGAACAGTTCAATTAACAATAGGCACATCTTACGCAAAATGAATGATCGCATAGGAAATGCGACGGAATCGCATAATATTTGAAATTATCCGAGACATTGTTTTGCCATGCGGGAATACGGAAACGTGCAGTTACGCAACTAGGGGACGGCACTGCAGTGCAATTTGTGCACGTAACTGCACTACGGCGAATGCACCTGTATAGCATGGCTATTACCATTGAATGTCGCTTTAGACTCAATGATTTTAAAAGTAAATATACATAGGCATATGCTCACAAAAAAACCGAAACCGAAAACTAAACATTTTGCAACAACATTGGCAAATGTGTAAAAGGAAGAGATCGATTTATAAGCACAGCTGTTCTAATTGTGTTTTTAATTCGCAAACCCCCCTTACATGCCTACATTGAGGCAATTGTGGAACTTGAATTTGACTGGGACTGGCAGGGCGCGCCTTCGTGAATTGAAAATATTATACAGTGTGTTACCGGCATGCGGGCATTTATTAAAACTGCCGATAATATGCTGGTTTAGCAATTGTTTGCAAGTATTATCAATTAAAAAATAATTAAAATAACTTCACAATTATTTTTCTTAGATACTGTCCATTTTTAATGTAGTGCATGTGCTGCGTGTTCATCGTTATCAGTATCGCTGTTGCTTGGTACAAGGCACGTCGTGGTACGGGGGCAAATCATAAATAATCAAAGTATCCGTCGACTGTCATTTGCACTTGTCAATTTGCTGTGCTTTACATTGCTGGCAATTAAAATTTTGTTAGAAAGTTAACAAAGCCTGAAAATGTGTTTATTAATTAAATTAATGTCATAGTTACGTTACAGATATACGTTATTTTAACCTACTTTAAAAAAAGCCCGGGTGCTGGTAACACACTGTATTGGTCACTATTCCAAAAAGTTTGTAGAAAACCAACACGGTTATGAAATAAACTATCCCCCTTATTCATAAACGCACAATAAACCTATTTTTGTTAAAGTATTCTTTGCCCCTTTCTGTCAAGTTCAATTGTCACAATGATTTATGTATGAATAAGAGGGATGTCTGTAACTAATATCACAATCTCAAGAGAACTAAAATAATAAAGGTTAGGTACAACTGTAGGACGATCCAAGACGTTAAAAACATGTGCATTCCTTTATGCCATTATGCCTTTAACAATAAGGTATATTTATACATATACTAGCTCGACGCCCGTGTATATTTTTTTTATACAAACCTCATGAATCATGAAATATACTTTACGTGTTATTCTCAGACCTACTGAATATAAAGTCGCCGTCAATAGAACTTGCAAAAGATTGTGATACTTAAGTATGATTTTGTAACTGTCTTATTCAATAAATTTTATTATTATTATATTATGTAAAAAAAAACAAACGAAGCAATTCACCATGTTATTCTATAATCACGTACTTTAAAAGATCAACAAGGTCTCTCTAATGATTTATTTTCATATTAAGTTTAAGATGAAAGAACTATTAATTATACGTTATTTAAAAAAAACATGCTTGGTGAATATTTGAGTTTATGTGTCAAACAGTACTAATTTGTTTATATCGTTCACAAGTTCTATTGACGGCGACATAACACACAAAATTTCATAAGAATCGGACGAGCCGTTTTAGAGGAGTTTTGGTACAAACACTGTGACACGAGAATATAGGTATTAGATTTGACGTAATAGCTGTATGGTATAATAATTTCGATGATTTTTATTAAAATATTGAACGAGTTCCATATACTGACTCGTCAACATTTAAAATGTTTAATCGTATTTATTTCCCCACGTTTATCTTTTAAATGGTACCATTAACATAAACAATATTTTAACGTCTATCGGTTTACAAACACGGCATTGTTCCTTAATCGTCGTGACACAATTCACTAGAGCCAATCATGCTTGATCCACTATTCTGATGTTCAACAATTGACTATCACGCTTCGCAGTTGAGGAAAATAATATAACTAAAAAAACTTTTGAGGAAAAAATGCTGCGTTAGGATCAGGGTTATACTGTATTCCTTGTGTGTGTTAGGTCATAATAAAAAAAAACAGGTGTCAAATGTAACACAAATTGAACTAGTCCCAGACAAAGCTCTAGACTTGTACAAAATACATACATACAAACTCATGCAAAACACATTATCGGTAGATGCAATGTACATGGACTTTTCCAAGGCGTTCGATAGGATTTCGAACAAATATTAATTCAGAAACATTCGATTTCATCCGGTGTGCCCCAGGGGTCCCATGTTAGCCAGTCAACGTTTAATATATTTACAAACGACGTAGTTAACTGTTATCATTATTTTACGGTTTACAGTTCCAGTGATATAAAAAAATTACTCAAAAATTATGTAAACAAAGACAGTAATCCTTAACATGTGACGTATTGTCTACAGCAGGATTTCCTAACTTAATACCTAACTTCCTATTTTTTATAAAAAGAATCGGAAAGCTTAAATTTAATGTGTAAATATAATACGGTTACGGTTACGGTTTATACGGTTTCCGTTCGCTGTATTAAGCCAATATCTTTGTAATTTTTATAAATATTATGAATAATAAATAAAAAAAATATATATATAAATACTAATAACACATTGATTGTAATATATTCGGCTTCTTTATCACAATGCGACGTCATCAGTCGATGTTAGTAAAATAATGTGTAGGTACGTTTTTTGTAATTTTTATACATATCATATTATTAATAACGGGAGGGGGGGGGGGGCATGAAAATAGTTTATACTATCCGGAGAGGCTCGACGCAGAAAAGGTTGGGAAACCCTGGTTATGACGTTACTCTTTTTGAAACCCCTACGGTAGCTCGAGCCTTCGCCCGAGGCTGACAAAGAACTGAAAGTTTTTATGAACAATATTGTTTTAGTTTTGTATAAAAACATGAATAAAAACAAATATACTTACATATGATATGATAAAAAGAAATAATATCAGAGGATACAACAACTGACCTGGTGCCAAATTAAGCTCTTAGCTTTTGTGCAGAAAAATGGTATAGGTAAAAGTACCTAGTTTTTCAAAAATAAGTGAATCTAAAAAAAACTTGGTTACAGATTCAAATTTCGATTACTTATTTGTTAATTAATGCTCAACGTAATGTTACATATCATAAATTGCAGCATTGTATTTCATTTGTGTAACTTTATCAGGATTATGTTATATATAAAGTATAAAATTTCAGTTTGGATAAGGCTTTCACTGCTAACTGCATGCCGACTGCAGAATCAATTGGCAGACGAGGTGCAGTATTGACTGCAATAAAACCAACCACGAGTCGTAACTAGGTTGCACGCCATGAATGCAACTGTAACGATCTTTAAAAAAACCTAAATTTGATCCTACGACTATTTCATAACGAGCCACGATAGATTGATTGAATACAACTAAAAACAAACACACACTCTTTTTAAATAAATACATGAAATTATCAAATAAAGTTAAGGCGACAATTGAAATTTAAGTCACTACTTTCACCGTAGATATGCTATTCCATCCCAATTGTGTTATTAAAAGTTAATAGTAAAATAGGCATCGAATTTCTGTTTATTTTTCAACATAAGGCTTAGATATGGATTATGCTTATCGGTGATAAGAGTTGGCACTATCGACTATATCGCGTGACTCATTTGCCAAATATTACCCTGCTTTCTGTTTATGAACAATCCTGTATTTACTCTGCGTAAACTTTAGAAACACCCAAGTTCGCAGTAAAACAAGACAGAGTTACACGATCGCTATTACTCCATCTTTTTCACTAATTGGGGCTAGAATGGTTTGAATTGAAGTTGTTAATGCACCAACTAATTCGTCCTAACAGAGGTAATAGGGGACACACGTAACACCCGCATGAGAAAAGCATGTTGTATTCAATTTTTTAGTAACCATGCAACGTTATCTAGCCTGACATGATTTAACACACGGATTAATTAAATCTGAATTCTAATCAGTAAAACAATACGAAATAGCCTTATAGATGACTGCGGGTTTTTAACTTATGCTTAACTGATTTGGCATTAATAAGGGTGCAGACGCATGTGACGTAGTGGAACGAGTCCTCTAGATAGGATCTCATGGTGAAACATCGATAAGACACCTCAACCAAATTAATCAACGCTCAATCGCATTTGCTTCCAGAAAAATCTATTTAAAAGGCAGCTGAAGTCGATAGCAACATTCGTACAGTAACTGACCTGGTAAAACGCATGGAAGTTCCTCTCCCCTGGCTGCAGGCCCACGACCCTGCTCTTCTCCAGCAGGTAGTTGCTGATGTGCCCCCCGACCGGGTCACCCTTGTAGTCGAAGTGGATGTCCATGTATTTGCCGAATCGCGACGAGTTGTCGTTCCGATTCGTCTTCGCGTTACCGAACGTTTCCAGAATCGAGTTTGATTGGATTAGAACGTTTTTTACTCTGAAATACATACATTTTGATATACCTCAGATAAATTGATTCAATAGAGATCCTAAAGCGTCGTAGTCACTAGGAGACCCAACGAGGTCTCGATCATCGACGTAGAGTAGCGTGCTGTTTGCTATAAGTTTTAAGTTGCACTTTGGTGAGTGCGCAAGAAGTATACTCTCTTAACAGTCTATAAATTAGACATATATACATCAGTTAATTAATACTTGTACAAATTAATTAATCACTGGCCATTAAATAAAACATCCCATATACACAACAATATCCAATAATGGTATCCAATCACTTGCTAAACAATATTTCACAAACATCATTTTGCAAAAGTCTTTTTTACCGAAACTTTAATGTTTCAGGATTTATTTCAGGACCATTTCAGGATATTTTTATAAAAATCGTAAAATATTTACAGTTTCAAAAACAAAGCGTTTTGCAAAACGATACTTGTGAAATATTGTTTAGTAAGTGACTCAGTTTGTGAAACGTTTGTTTATCAAATAATGGTAAACCATCGAAAACTATTAAAACTGTTTTATTTCACAATCTAGACTTGTAACGCCACGCCATACTCTAGAAACGTTTTAAGACATGATAAAAAGTAGTTGCATAGTTGACCACCACATAGTCAACATTCCTAATGCAATTGACATCCCTCTGTCACAAAACCGAGACTTGTGCGTGTCTACAATTTGTTCCGAATAATATCACAAAAACGCACCCTCCCAGTCCGACCATTCCCGTTTACTCACCTGTCTATGTAATCCCTGTGGACCTGTGTTGTGTTGGCTGCGATGTACTTCATTATGAACTTGGACGCCTCCGTCTTTCCCGAGCCCGATTCTCCGGATATCAGGACGCATGTGTCTTTTCCCTGGAAATACAGTTCAGGTCAACATTGTATTAAGGCACAGAGTTTTGGTTCTAATGAACATTAATCTACGGTAAGTAAATGAATGCGACAGTCGTCAATAATGCTCGAGTTCAGGTTATTTTGCATATAGCTTTTCTTTTGGTCTCGACTCTTGATATAATTTTATCAAGTGAAGCCTAAGTGACAGCCTCTTCGTGTATTAAATTTACATCAGACCTTTAGGTCGCTATGACGACGTGAAAAAAGGGGACAAAACGAATAACCACTTACGCAATTTTATAACAGTGATAAATTTAATTATTAGCATAATTTGTATGGCAAAAATTCAATGCCTTTAAAGTTTCGATGCACTGTGCGGTGTTAGACATCTTGAAATTACTCCACCAGGCTCCACAAATACTAAAAGGTGTTGACGCCTGAAAACATCGCTAGCTCTTTACGGTATGTAGTTAAAGTATTTACGAGCAGTTTTGGCGATTTGTTCGCGGGTTGGGTGGTCCTTCACAATGAGAGTTACGGCACATGGCAGCGTTTACGAGTGCGAACAGAGCCTTTCCCACAATGGAAATGCCATGAAATTACCAACGTTGTCGACTTACTTAGCTAAAGGCAAGAGCCAACTCCCAAACGTAAAACTGTTTCCTCTTATTGTATTGTTTTCACTATGGCATGCGGAAGCTTGTGAGGCAGCGAAAGATCGTTCCACGTGGAAAGTTATACCTAGCCCTATATCTATATCCCAGCAATAGGAAAAGATGATATGATAATAATGATCAATGCACCAATTGGATCAACGCCGCTGATGACATAACCAGATGTAGTCTATAATATCAGATAGGTGATATTAACGCTACCCGCGTGTGGCTCGAAGAGGAATCGCAACATGACTGGGCTACTTGCAGTTATTGTTCTAACAGCATAACTGTTAATTGACCTAGTGGTGAGCCCTATTCCAAGGTGACAAGATTCACAACGGGTCAGTTAACTGTGTTATACGTGGTTGTACGACCATATCCAGGGTAGGGCACAAACACTCATTCCCAAAATACCACACAAACATTCAAATTAGTTTCGAATATGGTTGTTTGATAACCTGGTAAAAAGTGTAATTTTGTATTTTGAAATGCTGGTATTTTTGGAATGAGCGGGCACAAATTCAATTCACTCTGTATTTCTAACTCCTTACTTCAGTACTTTTAAACAGTTATTGACATTTAGGTCTTTCCACTTAAAGAGCCTACATTCCCGAGAAAGCCTGTCTTCTGGGGTTGCCGGTATTCATAAGCCTCCCAGTTTTATAAAATAAATAACTTGAATAGTCGTTCGTTTAGGGATGTAACGCATTGAATTCATAGAATAATTTAGTAGCGGGAAATGGGAATAAATAAAGTTAAAACTTGTACTAAACTGCATCTGTAATAATTAAATGCAAATAGAAGGTAAAAGGCGGCCGCATACAGATGGAAGTAAGAGATTGCAAACGTGTTATTTGGGAAGCGTAAAAACGGTTTTTATTGCTGTCGACGAGTTCAGGTTTGACTTCCCGTGAGTCATAAAACTTGGACTTTATGTCGAGCCACATTCAAGCATATAACATATAAATCTAATAATGACCGTTTGTGTCCATTCAATGAAAAGATGCCCAGGCTATAAAATTCACCCAGTAGTTTCAGCGCAGGCTAACTCCCTTCATTATTCTTTATTTAGTTAAAGTGTCACCGAAGTAATGAGATTTTTCTATCAATCAATTAATTTTTAGAATTTACATACATACATTAAATCACGCCTGTTTCCCAGAGGGGTAGGCAGAGACCACTTCTTTCCACTTGCTACGATCTTGACAAATTTCTTTCGCTTCTTCCACATTCATACATCGAGTCATGCACGCACGTCGGTTTCGGGTACTTTTAGAATTTTTATTTAGATGAAAAAAAAATGTATCATCTGCATAACAAATACAGTACATAATAAAATAAAGCAATACGTTAAAATAATCCTAAATTAAAAGGCAACAATTTCCCAACTAAGTAAATAAGCAAATTTAAAAAATTATAATTTTCTTTTTGTATACTTTATATTTTTATTATGCAAGCAAAATCATAGGCATTGTATAGTGTAACTTGGTAGCTCCACTGTGTCCAAATAAGAATATGTCGAGAACGGAAAGCGACGAAACAGGAATAAGACGAAAAAAGAAGCAATCAAAATTAAGTACGACACAACATTTGAAGTCTTTTTAACCGTCTTCTTATGCTATCAGAACCTATAGTTTTAAAAGAGGTGAGTTCGATCCGGTCGAGTTCTATTCTACAATAAACAACCTTGATACTCAAGCTATTGTCGTACTTACGTAGCAAAAGTATCTCGTTACTTTTGTGCTTTACAAAGAACTTTTTCCTAATAGGACTGTCCTTTGTGCTAATGGTAGAGGGGAGCACTCAAATGTTATATGATACATATGTATATATTTCAATATATATCTATACTATTTTTTTTTTTACCCCGCTGCCGAAGGACGGTAATGGTTTGACGTGTATGTATGAATGGTTCATTGATTCCTTGAAAAGGCTGAACGCATGGCCCGATTTCAACAAGCGAGGTTAGATTCGTCTTAGCATCGCGAGTGGCACTGTTTTTAGGGTTCCGTAGTCAAACTAGGAACCCTTATAGTTTCGCCATGTCCGTCCGTCCGTCCGTCCCCAGTCTAGCTCAGAGACTCATAGTACTAGAAAGCTGTAATTTGGCATGAATGTACATATTAGTCACGCCAACAAAGTGGTAAAATAAAATTTTGAAAAATATTTTTTTTTAATGCACCTCCCCTACACGTAACGTGGGGATGTCTTTTTTTTTTCTTGCCTACCCCATAGTGTGGGGTGTCGTTATTTAGGTCTTTCAAAAATATTGCGGGTTTATGAAAACAATTTTTCGATTAAGGGATCCGTTTATGAAATATTAAGCTTTAAAGCGCTATTTTTTGTTAGAGTCAAGTGTCCCCCCCCCCCCCCTACAGCCAAAACTACAAGTACTAAAAATCTGAAAAAAATCTTCAACGAAAGCGCATATAACGAATTTTAAAGGAAAACTATCACGGCTAAGTAGACATGATTAGTTCCTGAGATACAGGCGATTAACGGGTTTATACCTACTAAAAATCATCTAAGACATAGCGCCAAATAACTTTAAATAGAAAATTGTTTCATACATGTTGATTTTTGAGATAGTTTTTTGTGTTAATTTGTCGTTACGGCTACGGAACCCTACACTGAGCATGGTCCGACATGCTCTTGCCCGCTTTTTTTTATTAAATGTGTAATTGGCAGAATAACAAATATATACATGATAACTAACATTATATTGACAACATTATCCAAGCAGCAGTTGGGTTTATAAAGTTTGATTTTTAGGGTTCCGTCCATCCGCAGCTTAGCTCAGAGACTCTTAGTTCAAGAAAGCTGTTATTTGGCATGAATGTACATAGTAGTCACGCCGACAAAGTTTTAAAATAACATATTGAAAACTTTTTTTTAGAGTAGTTAGGTTAGGTTAGGTTCGGAGGGGAAGAAACAGAAGGCGTTACGCGCACCTTCTTCCACGACCGTAATGGTGCGCCGGCCGAAGGGGTCAGGGGACCCCTTCGTCCACCGGGGCGCACTAGAAGTTTGAAGGTGCCTTAGTAAACCAAGGCACCCTCCTGGAGTCATTAGCGTCGAGGTGCCACAGCCGAATGCGCTTGTTCGTGATCGCGTGGCACCTCCCCGAAGGACGCAGATGGTTTACCGCTGGGGTTTTAGTGGGTATTCCGGCCGTTCTCGGCTGGTGAGTCCCACATAACCATCCCAGGCCCCCCCCCTGGACCTGGGTAGCATGCGTAAAAGCATTTCCCCAGCGACAAAAAAAAAAGGTTAGGTTAGGTTAACCTCCCCTACACATAACGTGGGGATTTTTTATTTATTTCCCGTCTACCCGTGGGGTACACGAGGGGTAAACATTGCGGGTTTGTTAAAACAATTTTTCGATTAAGGGATCCGTTTGTGAACTACCTATTAAGATTTAAATTGCTAATTTTGGTCAGAGTTAAGTGCCCAGTTCCCTTACAGCCAAAACTACAAATAAAAATCAGAAAAATATCTTAAATGAAAAGCACATAAAGAATTTTAAAGGTAAACTATTTTAGATAGTTTTTGTGTAGTAATGGGTTCGGAACCCTACACTGAACGTGGTAAGGTATGCTTTTGCCGGTTTTTATTTTAGACTTGTTTGTTTAGGTACTTGTTTAAATAAATGTAAACTTGAAAACATAACGTGGTATGATTCGTCAGCCAATAGGAGCAGAAGGCTGATGTGATGTGTCAAAGCTCGACCAAACAGTTTTGATTGGCTGTCAAGTGCCACGTGGTTTGATTTGTTTAACTTGAGTTAATTACCTAAACAAGTAGAGTATACCGATGCAATGCATAAACATAAAGGATATGTATTTTGTCGGATTAGTTCGTATTCATCTTGCTTTCTCGATTAGCTTATCAGTAAAGCTGGCAGAGAAAGCAAGATAAACAACAAGTTTTCCGACCAAAAACAATGCCGTAGGTTTAATCACTACTTTATCTTAAAGCCGTAAACGCATTGAGAGCGGAGGCAGTGCGGCGCGTTCCCATCGCAAAAAACCGGTCAAGTGTGAGTCGGACTCGCGCACCGCAAGAAAATGCTCATTTTGTTATAAACTTTGTTTTTTAAGGAATAAGGTCCTAGGTTTGACTAGTCTATATTTTACTACAGATATTTAAAGTTTTTTTTGTTATTTCCCCAAAACTGTAAATAATTATGTTTTTATTTTTCCCATAAAATATAAATAATGTTCTATACGCCAGGTTTTGTTCCGTTTTTTTGTCATAAACTTCGGAGATAAGGGCGGGCTATTAATCAAAAAGTACATTACAAAAAATAAAAATAGTTTTGAAATGTGCAGATTGAGCCCTTTCATATAACACCCCACTTGCTATAATCAAACCACTCATTTTTCAACCAATTAATTTCATTCATAATGGTTTTACTCAAAAAGATGCGGGCAAGCAATTTCTACAACTATGCCCAATATCAAGTTGATAGCATTTGCAGTTGCTGAGAAAACCTGCTGTCACATACAGACAGACAGACAACCAAGTCTCACCATAAGGGTTCCTTTTTTACCATTTTGGTACGGAACCCTAAAAACACCTCCGCAACGCCTTGGGCATGCTTTTTAGTATGGGAACGCGTTGCACGGGTTGCACCGCGCCCGCCTTCGCTCTCAGTGCGATTGCGGCTTAAGAGATTCTATACACGCGATCTTTTAACACACAGCCTAGACAAAGATCAAAATACTGCGATCAAAACATATATTAAAAAAACATTTAAAACCTTCTTTGGCTTTACATACCCAAAATAATGTTTCAATAGCAACGCCAGTGACGCGCATCAAAACATACGCGCACCCTTTACACCCGTCACGCAATATGGTTCTCTAATAAATCTAATTACTTAACCTTTTACACGGTCGGTCCCCATTTTACAATCCCTATTCCATTAAAACAGTGGGAGTTTAAGTTTAAAAGGCACGTTGATTTGATTTGAGTTGATTAGACTTGTGGTTGCCGGGTTAGAAAAGTGCCACTACGTGTCTTGCCGTGGATGTCCTAAGAGGCGACTAGGGGAATAAAGGCTTGTTGTATTGTTAGGCGATGGGTTTGCAACCTGTCACATCACTGGCTGGTAAACCTCTTAGCCTAATTCTGCAAAATGTGGTTTCAGAATTATCAACAAATTTTCAGAGTTGTTGGTAATTCTGTAGCTGGCACAGCATACACGTGAGGTGGCACCTCGAATATCTCCCACCCTCTGTACTGTGTCTCAAGCTGAGCATTGTAGGTGTAACCTCTTGGGATGGAGAAACGAACACTTAATATTGCTCCGGTGCTATGTTACCTGTTGTCGCAGCACCCTCTGGCACGCGTCTGCCACAGCATACACGTGAGGTGGCACCTCGAACATCTCTCGCCCTCTGTACTGTGCCATATGCTGGGCATTGTAGATGTCCAACGTTTTGTAAGGGTTGACTGAGACGAGCACCTCGCCAATGTATGTGTAAATCTTGTTGTGTTGAAATCTGAAATAAAAAGGAAAGGAAAGTTTAGTTTGATGGTCACATAACTGGCGGTTATAATAATTTACTCCGTTAGGGGTTGGATTTCGAAAATATATTCTTAGAGCACTACTACACTTAGTTATTTTGGCTGTAAGTCTTGTCTGAAAAGGCGCAAACGCATAGGGCGTTGCTTATAATGAAACTGCATTCGTTGCACGCTTTGTCCAGTTTTACATTTACATTTATTACATTTAAATTAAAGGAATACAGCTGTCGCACCGCCCCGCGCCGCACTGCTGCCGTCTCGTTTACGTGCGTCAGGGGATTCTTTCATTCAATCCAGGAACGGAATAGTTTCACAAGTATATATTCTAGATCTATTTTCCATAATATGTATTTCATAGGATCATGGCGTTTCCTACTTACCAAGAGGATAAGACATGTGACATAAGCGGTGATGTAACAAGTGACATATTATAACATCGTTGCATTGAACTCTACGAATAAAAACTAATGTACCTACGCAAACGTGAACAGTTTTTTATGGCTGAGAACCAATTTAATATGGGACCAAAGAAGTTTATATCAATACAAGCTCGTGGCTTTCGGTGCATTTTATGAAATGCTATGCACGCGTGACCAACCAAAAATATGAAGACTATTGTCTCAATGTTTAAAAAATACACAAAGGGAAGTGTTAATGATTTCTATATCACGCGATTTAAGTATGTCAAATATCGTTTGTTTTAAATATCCGCGTAAAGCCTTGCCAATGTCAATGTAAACTCTATTGGATCGGGTTAACACAGATTTCTTATTTAATAAGCCACAGCCAGTTTACTGGTTCACAGTGGTGGTAATAATTAATAAATCCTTATGAAAACCGATTATAGGTACTCGCTCGCACAAGAGTACAAATTGTCGGCTACAGGAAATCATTCCATGTGAGTTGTTTTTGATAAGAAGTTAAATTAGGTTCTTCTAAATTTAAAAGAACCCAATGTTGCGTAGTTAGGTGCATATCGCACGTTATCGATTACGTGAGCATTGTTAAACAATAAATACTTTGGACACTTCTTAACACACATTCATCTTCCGCCATTTTTTATAGTGCAATAAAGTTTGAATAAAAAATATAGCAAGATAACAATTAAGTGCCTATTATTTATGTTATTAAGGTAACTTCCGACGCTGTCGCGGAACATCATTTGTGCTTATAGTTTGCTGATTCCGCTATTCATAATCAAAACTGGCTAAGATGTAAACAACCGAACTAACCAATTTACCATTATTATGTATGTACTCGATTATCACGTGCTTTTATAGATCAAGAATGGTCTTAGCAATGATTTGTACACTTTAGGCGGACTTGCACGGACCAGAGTTAGCCCTTAACCCAGAGTTAAGCGTCTACTTTTGTACGTGGTTTGCCGCCTAACCTCGGGTTAAGTTAAGACGCTAATGCGGACTTGCGCGGACCAGAGTTAGCCCTTAACCCAGAGTTAAGCGCCTACTTTTGTACGTGGATTGCCGCCTAACCTAGGGTTAAGACGCTAACTCTGGTCCACGCAAGTGGGCCTAAGGCGGACTTGCGCGGACCAGAGTTAGCCCTTAACCCAGAGTTAAGCGTCTACTTTTGTACGTGGTTTGCCGCCTAACCTCGGGTTAAGACGCTAACTCTGGTCCACGCAAGTGGGCCTTACTCTGGTCCACGCAAGTGGGCGTTAATCTTTACTTTCCCGTTAAGTTTAAGATTAAATAACTATTAATTGTACGATAATTTAAATAAAAACACGCTTGAAGAACATTGGAGGTTATTTGTCAAGCAGTAGGTAAGTTGTTTTTATGGCATAGAGAAGACAAACGAGCACACAGGCCGCCTGATGGTAAGTGGAAACTGTGACCCATAGACATTCGCATTCACAAGACTGCAATGCAATCCTAAGACTGCAAATGCGTTGCCAACCCTGAGGACTAAGATGGAATGCCTCTATGCTAGTCATTTCACCGGCTGTCGTATCCCCAAACCGGAACACAACAATGCGAACACTGCTGTTTGGCGGTAGGTTAATGGATAAGACGGTGGTAGCGATCCGGACGGACCCTGCACAAGGTCCTACCACCCGCAAAAGTACTAATTTGTTTACATCTTTGGCAATTTCAATTGACACAGGCTATAGTAGGTAGGCACCTATAGTATTTTAAGTTGAACCTACAACCTTAAACAAGCAGTTTGCAATACAACTGAGCTAGTTATTGAACAGTATTGTACTGGGTAAAAAAAACATATTTAATACCTTTAATATGTTATCGTGCGACAGTTCGTAGGTATATGTATACTTCACACTGATGGCGACCAAATTAAAAATAACACGATAACATGTCAATGTGGTATTACCCAATAGAATAGAGGTTGTGGATTATTTCAAGTTATTTAGGTAGGTATATTGTTGACCAAATGAAGTGTTTGTTTATTGAACACCATTCTTTTTTATATATTTTTTTACTATTTTATTGCATAACCTACGAGTTTACGACTTGTTAAGAAACTTTCTTGATTATTTTCTTACGTTAAATGAATAACTCAACTTCTTATACATAACATAATACAACGTATTTTCACTGTTTAAAGCAAGTTTTATTTTATTTAAAAATCTTTGAATGTTGTAGTTCTGAAACCGAAAGTGGCCAGTTAAAATAACCGAGGTGATTTAATGAAAACAATTTAAGCAAGCATGTCTAACGAATTTATATTTATACAATTAGTAAAAATACGGTGGTCAGTGTGTTTACCCGTAAACCTTAATTTTATGTTGGTTATGGATTGACATTCATTAAAAACCGTCTAACCAACTAAAATAACAACAGAATGTTATTTCGAACTAAATTAAGTTGTTAAATAAGTATTATCAAACATATTGATAAGATAAAAATCGTATTACGGCCCCGAATCAATAAAAAACCCATTTTAAACCATCGCGTGTACCAGGTAATCATAACATAACCATCATCATAACTGAGAAGCGGCGAGCATTGACCCCCGAACGTGAATCGCGAAGATAAATTGCGGCCTCGGAATAGCTCGTAATGTCTTTAGCTTTTAGTACCCTGGTAGCTTCAACTACTAAAATTACCTATGAAAACACGCCATACCATAATAGCTAAATACGAATATAGGTAGGTAGATACACACAATATTGTAATAGCGGGTTTTATTAGAAAGGGAAGACTTCAATAGTAGATGAATATAGATACTTATAGAAGAAATAAGATAATGTTTTGGGCAAGGCAACATTTGTTTGTATTTAGTTTCTTTAGACTTAATAGGTAATAAATAAATAAAGTAGGTATCTAATTTTTCAAATTTTTGTATTTAGCAGACGAAGGCATTCAAAGAGATGATTATTGCAGTTTGGGGCAGTGCCTAAAAATACGAAATTTACAAAGAAAGGGAATATCTATAGACCTTGGTGGCATAAACTTCGCACATGATAATCGCAAGCGCCGAATGAACTAAACTGCCCAAATTGATCGAGTAATACTATGCTAATCGATACCAAGAGCACGATGCGCGGTGACGTCACCACCCGCGCGGGCGCAGCCGGTTTGCAGTTCAAGATCATGAAACTGGAGGTCAGAGGAAAAATGCTAATGGTGGCCACGGCTTATTCATGTTAAATTGACCAACTATAAATTTAATATCTTGTCGCTACTAGTCTGTTATGGTTAAGCATGTTTGTTTTTATGTTATATTGGTTGATTTTGATTATTTTGTATGGGTTCTGTAGAATCAACTTTTTGTTGTTGTTATTCTGTCCCGTAAGCCAGGAGACAACAGTGATAGTTTCTTAGAAAAATGATTATAATATACACTACTAATACGCTTGGAAGAAAACCCATAAGAGAATGGGTTTGTAATTTCCACAAAACCTGATGTTTGCCGGATTTATATACTTTAAAATCGTGGTTTTCAAGAGTGACCCAGAAGACGTAACCATGGCAACGAGCTACAAAGAAAAGTTGATTGACCCCTGTACATCTGATGAGGAAACGGAACCCTGATATGCAAGGAAAACGTATTATTTGCTCACCCATTGTTAATAATTGTGTTTTGCTGTCTGACCTCAATCACATCACCCCTCGTAGGTAATATTGCTGATGCTTTCATAATAACTGCAGTACGTAATCCACAATAAACTTAATTATGACAGAAAAGTCAACAAATAACCACCTCGCTTTTTCTGATCAACAAATGGTAGCTATCATGATGCATAAGGCGAACAATATCGTTTATCGAAAACTTGGCGAAATGTATGAAGTTGACATAAGCTTACGTTAATTCTACAATTTTGACAGTTTTCGAAAATCTCTAACGTTACCGTTATGCATCTCGTTTAAACCGCCTCTCGTCATGATCAAACAGTAACCACTACTCCAGCCGATCAACAGCGTATGATCTATATCCATTGCCTTTGACAGTTTGACAGCTGTTCACCTCGCAACCGGTATCGCGTAAGGAGTTCCATACTACGAGTGAGTACGAGATGGTCGATGAGTCATAATTTTGGCTCGTGTCGTGTTGACTCACCCGTCTATGCGATGCGCACTGACGTCATCAATCGACCTTACAATAACGAGTATATTTCTTTGCATTCCATGTTTTTCCTTTACGAAGTGACTAACGAAACCTCACGTCAATAACTATATTAATTATTTTAGACATGAAATAAGTATAACGAGCAAGAGTCATAGGTATTAGGTATATCCACATGTTAACAGTTTCGAATTGAAATTTTCTTCAAACACTATTTATGTCAGATCCTTAACGTATCAAATCGTAGATAAATTTATCCAAAGATAAAATACACTCGGATAACAAAACGATAAGCAATTCTGTTAGGAAACTAAGTAATATCATCATTCAATTCAAATCTTTTTTAAGTCAATTGTTTATTTGGTTTACGTAAAAATATATATTATAAACGCCTCCTTCAAATTAAATATGAATCAATTATATAGGTACTTATTCAAATGAGTTATTTAGAAACTGAATTCAATTAATTGCATATTATTTACATGTATTGATTAAAGAACATTTAAACCCCTTTTCAGGGCATAGGTTACAAGCATAAATGCGTCCCAAAACGTAATTGCGCGTAATTCATTTATAAAATAACATAACAAATTTAGTAGAACGCGAAATAGATCCATAGAAGAAACCTTAGCACGAAGACGATGCCTGAAAAGTAGGACTCCCAACTCATAACATTTTCCCTAATGCAATCAACTCGAAAATGCAATCAACGTACTAATTGCATTACCGCTAAACGAGCACGCGACCGTCCTTCGCTCGGCATACTTTCTAGGAGTTGCAGCTAGTTAGCATGCAGGTGGCGTGGACCATCGCGGTCACCGCCGTCACCACTGTCCGAAGACTGGACGACGCCGGGATGGTACGAGGAGCTATGGTGGTAAGAATAGTAACTATGTGTTGACGCGTGCATCATGAATACAAATATCCATATCATGGTGACTTATAATTATAAATACAATGTATAAATTCGGGCGGGCTAACAGAACTATTTATGCTGCTTATTATAACAATTGAGGTACTTAAACTATTATAAAAGAACGCAAAAATACTTGTAAAACATAGAACTCCCTTGAAAAAAAAAGGTTATGCATTGCATAACGCTAGAATTTGTCATCGGCTTTGTCAGTGTGAACTCTGTCGACACTGTTAAATCACTTTTGGTTTAAAACATTGATACAGTAGTGCCAGGGAAAAAAAGTTTTTTTTTGTTAATTTTACTTAAAGTTTGAGCAAAGTTTTCTAAAGTAAAGGTGTCACCGAAACAATACTTGAATACTGTACAAACACTAACAAAACGACACGAAACACCGTAACATCCGCAAGCAAAGCCTACAAATTTCCGAGCTGGCAATAAAATGTCCACCAGAAACACTCAACCAAGACAAATACTCACATATGCGGCTACGCAATATGCAAGCTCCATCGACCAAACCAAACCCAACAACCGCAAGCTCATAAGACTCATAATCATAACATAAGCATAACGTGGTGTTGGGTCCGAACAGCGAGGTTATACTTCCGTGTGTCACGCCAACCGACATGGAGGTCAAAGAGCTGAGATCTAATAAAATCTAATAAACTTGGACTATTGATCGTTTCTCTATACACCATAATTTATCAAATACCCACGTGCGAAGGTTTTTTCTCGAAAATCAGTCAGGTGCGAGTCGGGCCACGCACTTATGGTAGCGCGTGCGTTGGGTTCCGTACACATTAACCTTTTTTAACGAAACCAAAACGTAACAAGTAAAGTACTAATAAACTGACCTCAATACCAGTGGACCCCGAACAAATATGGTCTAAATCTGTCCCGTTGATAAAAACGTTGGTATTTAATTCGTTTTACTAGACAATGAAACCACGTGTGCTATAACTCCCAAATAGACTGTAGATATATTTATAATCCCAAAGATACAATATAAGCAGAAATATATATCAGTATCTAGCTTCTACCCGCGACTTTGTCCGCGTAGATTTCGATTATCATAATTCCATCTGGAACTTTCAAATTCTCCGGGATGAAAATCCAGGGCATTAGCTACTAGCCAATCTAAATTTCATCGAAATGCGTCCAGCCGTTGCAGTGTGAACGAGTAATAAACTTTCATACACACAAACCTTCGCATTTATACTGTTAAAGTAGGAAGGATACCTACTTGCTATGTGTTTTACTTTAGACAAAAGATGTTATGGCTATAACGGTATGTTGTTCCATTAACGCATTTGCAGCCCGTGACGCTCGTGATGACGAAATAACACGTTAATGACATTTCTCTAGTGAGTTGTACAAACTAAGGAACTTTTTGGAAAGAAAATGTCTATCGCTATCACTCTATCACTCACTCTTGACAGTTTTTAATGGCCAAGAGAAGGCACACCACGCGCTGACCACTTGATGGTAAGTGGGATCTGAGACCCAGACATTTCGATGGTTAAAATGGCAATTGGCGTATAGGACAATTTTACAGTACAATTTAACTGTCCTTTACGCCAATTATCATTAAGACAATTTTACAGTACAATTTAGTTGTCCTTTACGCCAATTGTCATTTTAGCTATCGTTTGATTTCTCAAGATTACAAGCACAAGACTGAAAGACTGCAATTGCGTTGCCAATACCAAGGACTGAGATTGAATGCCTGCTAGTTTTTTTACGGGTAGGTCTTATCTCGCGGCAGGTTAATGTAGGAGATGGTGGTAGCGATAATCTTGGTTTCCACGAACACGACGGAAGCCGTATAGCTATCGTAAAACCTTTGTATCCTGCCTATCCATGCTACTTTTTTAATTGATTGTTTTTTTCTCAGGATTGAATGGAGAAACTTGGAAAAATGGGGAGGCTAGAAAACAGCAGTGAGACAAAACAAAATAGGCATTTTAAAAATAGGAGCCTTCTGGGATCCATTGTGATCCTAAAAACTATTTGCTTAAACCTAGACGTTCCAGTAAATAAGTCGGAAACAAGAGAAGCAGCAACGGTTCAAAGTTTTTACGTGCACGCGTTGCACTTGGCGTCAGGTCACGTGCTGCGCTGCGGTGCGTGTGCGTTATTCACGAAATGGTGGAATTCGGTGAATAAAGCCCAACGCGACCGCGCCGCGGCAGAAATAGACGCGTATTCCTGGCCCACGCTCTCTGCCCCCCATTCACCCGGGACTAATAATAATATACGATTATTATCGAAGGTAACACCCGTTTGTTTGGTTAAGCAAGATTTTTAGCCCTGAGGAATGTCGCACCGCCCTTCTCAGGGCTGGTGTTAGCCTGATTACAAGTGGACCTCTTAGTTTTGACGACTATCTTTTAAGGGACCTACCGTGTCCAACATGGGACCTCTCTTAGCATACGAACGATTGACACAGAGTAAAACGAAGTCGCCTTAGTTGAAATCGGCCTACGCAGAGATTCTAGGCATTAGAAACCATAATCGTCTTTGACCAGTTATCGTATTGTCAACGTTTTGATAGCTCTTATTTAGTTGAGAGTAATGGCGGCTGAGTTAAAAACAAAACCATAACAGGTCAAAGTAGATATTTTATTTACTGACTAGAATAGAGGCCCTGATAGCAATAATATATTAGAGCATTCATTTTTCTAAAAGCCTCATGCCAGCAACTAAAAGCCTCATGCCAGCAAGTAAAAGCCTCATGCCAGCAACTAAAAGCCTCATGCCAGCAACTAAAAGCCTCATGCCAGCAACTAAAAGCCTCATGCCAGCAACTAAAAGCCTCATGCCAGCAACTAAAAGACAACCCTGCTTGAATTTCTAGTGTTAAGTAAATAGGCGGTAGGAATTGCTTGCCATGAGGTAACCCGCATGTTGGTTTGCCTCTCTTTGATATAAAAAAAGCATCTATCTAACTCTACATCTCGATTTTACATCAGCTAGCTATATTGGATATCTCTTTAAATAATAACACATTCACTAATACCAAATAGCAATTGTATGCTATTTGAAACCCCCAAGCATGTGGCAGTCACTGAACTAAAAAGCATCGTCATGGTGTAGGTAAGGAAACAATAGCAATTATCATATTAAGAATAATATAAACCTCACAGGCTTTTGACAACTTTCTTTACTTGCAAGTACCTTACGTAAATTCAAGTACCTAAGTTCATATTACATAATAATATTATATTTAATATGATACTGTTAGGATAACAGGGTTAAAGGGGATGAGCGCTCCCAGTATTACCTAAGTGTATTAAAGTACCTAACTATACCTAACTAGGTACATCCAACATTATAAAGCTTTTGTTTGCGACTTTACCCGCGCACATAATGTTTACTTAATATTTAACCATAACAATAGGCTAATCCAATAATAGTAATAAACATATTTTAACCTTTTGCACGCTACTGCCGAATCCAATTTCACGCGCCCCATGAGACGAACCACTGACGAAAATTCATTGAAGTGAATTGCCAACTGTGTGACAGCCAAAAGGTCAATCTTGAATTTAAGATTAGAAAATGATTTTAATTTAATCCCACATAATAACACCAAGAGTAAGAACTCAAAAAAAAAGCATTGTGCTTCCATTCAGGGATCAAGAAGAGCTATAGTATATTCTTAAACCTCACCTTCACAAGTCCAGTTACGTAAGGAAATAACGCAATGACGTTGAGGACGATCACTCAATTTCCCTACTCGTAACAGTGCATAAACTCTACTTCCGCTCACCACGCAGCCATCAAAGAGTGCGCCGTATTCGGAATAGTTTGGATGTAGTCGTGACTTGCACATGTGCTGGTGACCTCAGAAAATAGAGCGCGTCTTAAGGACAGATAGGGTTGCCACTAGTGCTTATAAGCTTAATAACACCAACCTTAAATACAAAAAAGATGGGGAAGGGAAAAGCTCTCTGTAGTCCAACTGTTTGTTTCGTTTCGATCGCCTAGGGTACTGCTGGAGTAATGGTAATGGTGGAGTGGTGGTGAGGTGTATCTACCCGAACTATGAAAGTGGCGTGATCTCGGCACTCGAGTCCGACGCTAACATTAGCTTTGCGTTGCTATGACAACAAAGTAAGTAAGCATAACAAGAGTAGAAATATAAATTCTCCCGTGATGAAGATGACATAGAGGAAGGCGAAATTATTATCCCATCCCAGAAGTTATGTATGGCACAAACAAAAATTGCAGAATAAAATATTTCAGTGTTATTTGACTGTAGATTTGTGGTAAAAAAAGAGCGCAGCAACCCTAACCTAACCTCAAGCGTAGGTATGAGGAGGTCACCGTCTCATATTCAAAGAAAACGCCGGTCCTGAATAGAAACGCGACGTCAGCTTTGCGTACAGACACCGCTGCATTTCGGCTACGAATTGGTGAATGTTCAAATGATTTTATAATAGATTAAAAAATAGTCTTGAGTAAGTATTTAGGAAGACGTTTATTATAGATTAATATAGGGAAACGAGCACTAACTAGAAAATGCAATGCAAGCAGTTGTTTATGCTAAGATACCAAATAGAATTTATATACAAGTAATCGAGAAAAAAAAATTGTTTATTCAGCCGCAACAGATATAAATAAAAACAACATATAATTATACAAAAAAATTGCGGCGAAAAGGCTCCTGGCTCAACAACATGTCACGAATAACTTCGCGACGCTGATATTCGGGCAGGACCTAAAAATCATAAAGTTAAATTACCTAAAGGAACATTGTAACGGGATGGAAACGATAAAAAATGGTCGTATGTATTAAGGTCAAGGGACATCGGTTACGTTAATGTTTCAGTCTTTTTCACTAAGGCATACCATTTTGCAAAGGAAAAAAGAAAGAAAGAGTTTCTCAGTGTCTGTATTTTAATTTCAATATATTTTTGATGACAACTATACGTTGTCGTAGCGGCTGTATAGTATACTATACGTCTTTGTGGCGGCGGATGTATATAGATACCATTTCATAACTAGACTGTTCACTTATAAACATTCCAGAAATTAATATAAAGTACGTTCCCTATGCTCGTATTTAAACCACGGATATAAGTTTTGTATGTGCCAATGTTAAATCGCAACGCAACCTAAAGTAACCTTGCCTATCGCAGATATCCGAATATTGGGAACGAGCATAACTCAAGCCAACCCAGTGGATGTATCCGCTTAAAAGAGCTTATCTTAAGACTTGAAAACTACTGATAACACGCAAGTGCGTCTAGGAGGATGTGTTGTATATCAGCTTTAATGTAACGTATTACGTCCTTTGCGAAGCCGGGGCTTACCATGAGTTACAATTACCGTACTCGCTAGCGAGGCGAATGCTCTGCCCCTCGCAGACCTCGCAGTATTTCTTATAGAGTGCGAGGGACAGAGCGTTCGACTCGCTAGCGAGTACAGTACTTAATTGTAACTCATGGTAAGGGTACTGTAATCTAGTTACCGACAACCACTCGTTTAGACGTAACAGGAAAGAATGCAAACAGGTGTGTCACTATTCACTTACCAGGCACCTTTAGTTACAAGTGGTCTTACGATAATCGGCTAATGGCTGTAGTCATCATTGCGTCATCGAGAGTAGAACAGATGATTCACAAGACTGTATATAACATTGGCCCGGTTGAAATAATACATTGAGAATAATTTATTATAGGGCATAATGCTAGAACAAGAACTCTTAACATATTGTGCGTAGTTAGTAAGTAAGCTGGAAGCCCAATCGTGAAGCTCGGGTTATGAACGAGTGTTTCCAAAGATGACAACTCGACAGAACGATTTCGAAAAACTTATTAAAATTGCTTTTGTAATGCCACTTTTTTATGCAAATTAGAAAATAATTGTAATATTAAGGGGCAAAATATATCCTTATATTACTTTGATATATAATCAGTAATCACAATGTACTGCGTTGATACTTACTTAACTAATTTTCTACACAAATTACTTATCTAGAAAGATGAATTGAGTATAATTGGATTAAAATAATAACAACCCAATTTTCATAGGATTTTTTGAAAGCTGTCATTGTTGATGAAAAGCGTCAAATAAACATTAACAGATCTCGCTCAACGTTCTATTTCAAAACCCTATTGTAACAAAAACAGATGTTGAATCTCAACCATTCAGAAGTTTTAAAATAAAGTATCTTTGTTTATTTTTACGATTTCGTATTTAATCTTTCCAATCGGATAACTAAGCGGTATTTTTTAAAAGTCGTCGGAGTTAAAGATACTCGTATACTATTGCAAAAGGGTCCACGAGTTTGACCCACGGAACCGCGGTCGTCGACCCCGCCACTTGCCGCTCATTAGAGTTCGCGAGATGAGACAGACAAGAGGCACTCAAGTGTTGGTGCTGTCTTGGGCTTATCAACTTGACGCATATAGGTCGTGACAGCAAATGAGACGCGCTACATTCAGAGAACATCGAAGAGTATGACACTAGCGGTCAGTTTTATTGGTGATACAACACGCGTTTTGTTTGAACCAAGCACCAATCAACCGCTTAACTAGAAATGCTTATCAATAGAGAAAGGTTAAATGAAAATAACATAAACAGATATGCTCGTATATTTATAATAGCTGTCCCCGTGACCACTTCGTTGGCCTTTTTTTTGGGTTAATAGGTTAAAGTCAACAGTGTTCAGCCTGAGACCTGTAGTCGGCCTTTGCCTATACTTTGTAGAACGAAAGCAATTTTTCCCACTCTTCGCACTCATATAAGGTCAGCTACTGGTGTCTGGCAGACCAGTGGTGACTTTACCCTGTATAGCCTATGACACTCACAAATAACGTGGCTTTCTATTTGTAAAAGAATTTTCAATTTTCATTTTTTTTCGGTTCAGGATATGCACAGATTACCCCTTACAACGTCACCAACTTTTCCTCTTTATAATATTAGTATAGAAGTATAGATATATAGTATAGATTTAAACTGGTTAAAATTATTAAGACCTCTTTTTGCTGTGGGCTTTTTACTTTTGAGTGTGAGTTCACTCCCTAAATCAGGAGACAAGGCCTAGTCCCCAAACTCAGCTCTAGGCTTGTAGGTACTATTACCTAAGCATACATTAACATACATATACACCGTGTTTTTTTTGATTTACGATAACTTTAAGGGAACGTTCTTTAGGTCAAATAAAGTTAATTTCCCAAAGACAGACAAATGATAACTCTTACGGTTTTAAAGATATTTAATTTTTAAATTTAATCAGTTAATCACGTTGAACTAGTATAAAAGGCTCTTAATTGATAACAACAATTTTCTTTTAATTCTTATTTATTTATTTATTTAAATAGACACACCAACAGTAACATAAACAGATTATACAATGGTAGAAATACGAGTCACATTCCCGTTTATGCACCAATTATAGGCGTGCAACAGCATTGGCACAAAACTCTAAAACTCTAAACTCTTTATGAGTAAAGAGTTTCCAATTGTTAGGTTTGTATACGCGTCCATGGAATTAGTAAGTACTAACGTACACCTGGAAGGTGCACTACACCGATAACGCGAGCCGAAAGAAATGTACTAAAGCTTACTGCGTCCCTTTCTAAAGCTGACCATATTTGAATTGCAATTTACGGACAAATTAATTTTACAAGCCGGTGGGGCAGTAAACGAAACAATATTTACTTATTGAACTGATTGTTTTCAAAATCGATATCTGTGGATCTGTAGATCTGACAACTAATCCGTTGACAAATTGAGGAAAAGTAGCCGCCACCTTGAACTTTTTAGTTATTCAACTGATTGTCTCCAAAATCGATATCTGGGCATCTGTGTGGTCTCTGTCAACGAATCCGTGGATAGACTGAGAAAAAGTAGCTGCCGTTTTGAACTTCTTAATAAGAGCAAGTACAACAGAATACAAGCATTGAAAGATTTCAAACAAAATCTAGTATTAAGTTGTCATTCAAGTGTCAATTTCGAATTATAGGAGACCACACAGAATACACAGATCCCCAGATCCACATACAGGTACATTTCTTTCGGCTCACGTTATCGGTGGAATGCACCTTCCAGATGTACGTTATTACTTACTAATTCCATGGTCACGCCAACATTGTCATATTTGACACTCACTATTAGTTAACTCTAAAGGCCCTTTTAGAATGATCAAAGATATAACATTCAATTACTTTGTTCTAAACAGAGAAAATATTATTTTTTTGCAATATTTAAAAATCTAATCTACCAATTAGTTTCTATGGATATACCTAGTAATATGCCGAAGTTATCGTAAATCAAAAAAAACACGGTGTATAAAGAAATACATAGAAAACATCCACCACTCGGAAATGAATACTCGCTTAGCTAGTTAGCTTTGTACGCAGGATCACTAGCTTTATCAAGATTAGCACAAATAACAGTCGTGGATCCATGGGGACCACCATGTCCAGCACTGAACATCTTTCGTCTGATATGATGAAGATGACTATTAGTCCTCGTGTGAAGGCCATTTTGGTACGGCAACAATGTCTGAAGTGTAACTTCAGCTTATCAATCAATATCTATCATAAACATAATGGCTTAAAGTATTTATCGCCAAGTTGATAGCTTCAGGCTTCAGTCTAGTGCGATACCAAAGATAAGATTATTACAAAAGACATTGGCAATATTATTCAATGTTTCCACTTTAGTCTTATATGACTGGCAATAATAGACCTTCACAACTGAATATGATGATACTATGTTTGATAGGTAAATACAAATAAATAAATGACTCGATACCTTCGATGGAACCACAATAAGTAATATTATGTAAATCGGTCTGCCATAGAAGTAGTCCTTTGAATCATCGTAGCACAAGTGATGTCATCATTATTTTGTATTTAATCAGCTCGCTCTTGTAAACTTTTAGCATTTTCAATCGGTATTTTACCACAGCGGTTTCCATTGAGTAGGTAAATAAAAAGCACTAAGCACCTTCAACGATCGAGAGAAAGCTGTATGCCATTGGGTCGTAGGGAACAAAGGAAAAACTAATTTTTATGATTTCTCAGACAACGAATATGTCATAGTAGAAATTTTAGTGACGTTCTAAGGACAAAATTCTCCAACTCAGCTTGCCGTGTGAATTTAACCACATGCCATTATTATTTACAAGCAAGAAGAATTACTTCACCGTGTAGCGAACAATTACGCGGGCCATTATAGCAACGACTTAGTGGCGTCATCGGGCAACACTGACAGCGTGTCGTAAGTCATAAGAGACAGATAGATCTTACTTAGTTTCACATCTGCATTACATACCGAATTTCATTCAGCGAGACATCACAAATAGTCTTTTAGAAACTATTGAATTTTCCAATAATGCCGAGAATGGAGTCCAAGGTTAATTTCCTCAGAATAATAAAATAGACCAGTATGTGACAAGACAATTTGATTTACCTACTCATCTTGGTACTTAATTAGTAATTGAATAGCCTCAAAATTTGATTAGTTATCCACACATACAGCAACAATAAGTTCAAAAATCTGACAAATGCCTATTACCTATTTGCCAATAGCGCGCGTCAGATAGTATTTTGAGCGGAATGATCGATAGCATATTTTATTCCTGGTGACTACAGAATCGCATCGCCAATCTAATTTTGTACAGATCGCAATCGAAACTGGCATGTACGCATTTAATTAAACAGTCAACTATAGCCCACACAACCTACCTAATCAGATAGATATTGTGCGTGTTTAATTGGATTACACCGTAATGCGTAACTTCTCTACTGATTCTCTTCACCATTATTACCTAAATCCAGTTCCATATTCGCAAAGATTATCGATTTCCGTATTTACAAACACCTTCGGCTCACGTGTGTTTGTTGTCGCGGGCGTCCGTGACTCACGGATCCGGCGTCTGCGCCGTCATTTGACCTTTGTTGAAGAATCAGAGCGCAAAAAACTAGAGTGTGAAAAAACACCATGGAAAATGTATACAAAGATAGGTCACGATTCTTCACTTCGTAAGACATTATCATTAGGAAAATTTATATCCGCTGCAAAAATAAACGATTCGGTAGAGGCACAGATTAAATAAGAGTTGGGTAGGCACTTCGTGTAGAGCTGCCGTTGTGTGGTTATAGAGTTGTTAAATTTATGTCAGATGTTACGGTCTCACAATTGCCTAGTAGTTTTAACGAACTATTTGCTTGCCTACTTTATCACCATGCGTAGATCTTGTCAATACTATCGTGTGCTCGCCACTTCATAGAAATTTCTTAAGCATCTTTTACAGTTACATTTTTTACTGCTTGCTGTGCTATAAAGTCCGTGACCTTTTTTCTGAACGTTTCTCTTTTATTTACAAGCTGTCGAATAGGGATATCAGGGTTTTTACGAATTACTTTTATTCTATTGTTACAATTTGATAATATTGTGATCTTGACAGAGGCTACACTTGTCTTATCTTATCGAGGAAAGATGGACCATAACCGAATCAAGTAGATTATTTTATCCGACTGTCCAAAGTAATGTTTTTCAGGAGTATTGTATGTATGTAATTATGTATGCATGTCTGCTTCTTCGCCCTGTAGGCTTAACAGCTTAACGGATTTTTGAAATGAAGGAATTATTATCGGATTGCCCTTTAATGTTTTTATGGAAGGTTTATTTATAATGTATTTTTCGCTATCCACTTGAATAGTTTTAAACTAAAATATCAAAATACTGGAACACTATTCTACTGGCTAAAACCGTATTGCCTTGCCTTTGATGGGTAAAGTATTATCATTAACTCGGTCGCCATTACTGTAAAGTAACGTTGTCAATACGATAACATGTAAATGCAATATGGTTTTACCCAGTACAATAGAGGCCCTGGCTGGTTAATATTGGTTGTAAACATTCCCACCTATATTAGTTTTATAATTGAGCTTTGACCAATCAGGCACCAACCACATACCATCACGTGTTAGTATAGTGAGTTAGGTAGCATTCTACGATAATGCCAGTGATAAGTAGGAGTCATTAGAGCAGGTAAACGTGACCGCTCATCGGTTATCTAGTTCCATCTAGGTACTTATCGCGTTCAATATGCAGTGACACTATACTATAGTGATATGGTTCGTCCGTCGATATAATATAATAGACAGCTGTAATAAAAAAGCTGTATTAAAAAACCGGTGAAATGACTAGCATAAAGGTAGAGGTACCATAAAGGGCTTTAAATGTTCATCCACCATAGAACCTTATCATAATGATAGCGTCAAGTGACGAGATAGAAATACCATTGGAATTCATCGTTGGTTTTTTGCGAAAAGGTTCTATAGTGATTCACAAAAAATATAAAAAAAAAAAAAAAAAAAAAAAATGAATTTGAATTTGAATTTGACAAATTAAGTCCGTGACTGTCCCTATTTGGTTTAGTCCTCAGGGTTGGCAACGCATTTCCAGTCTTGACATTGTAAACGTCGTCCCTAGGCATCAAGGCCAACTTGCCATCAGTTCATCTGTGTGATCGTTTGCCATCTTCAAACCCAAAACATACAAAAACCAACACGAAATTGCAATTTGGCACTCCCGTTAATAACTCGAGCAATTTCTCAATTGGTTTGTTGGTTACACATGCCAAACACACACATACACTTCTGTAGGGCTTACCGGTTCAAAAGTAACTGAGACCGAGATGGAAGTTCCAGAAACAATTCTAAAAAAGTTTCAGACGCGAATGCTACAATTACAAGCGCGCTGTTGATAAAACCTGGCTGTAAACCCTGGTTGACAAGCTCCTGTCGGCTGAAAGTCGTACGTATTAGGTACACTATGTAACGATATATTCGACTAGTTGGTGGTGACCCTGCCTACGAATCTAGCGGTCACAGGTTTAAATCCTGCTATGGGCAGATATTTGTGGGATGTGCGCATTGGGGTCACTATCACCAGTAAGTATATATCAAGCGTTTTTATCTAAGTATTTTATTGTTATTCTAGAGACGTCGACACTACGAGTCAAGTAACGTCTTCCTTGTATGCCCTGCAGCCCTGGCCCTTCACGCTTTGCTCTTAATTTGCAGGCCTACCTACTTTGCAAACAGCGCATTTTACGACCACGAGGACAATGGATCTATCCCAGTAAGACATACAGAAGACATAACTACGGAGTGAAGCAGTTACGAAACAGCAGTCCTTTGTCGGTGCCGGTGCCGCTGTGCTTTGCGGCATCTTAACTGCGGCTAAGTGTATGCTTTTACCGGTTCAGTTATTAAATTTATACCTGGGTGGGTACCGACAATAGTCACACGATAGGTCTGCGGCGACCGCAGGATAATGGAATCATGTTCTAGTCCGTTCGCGACCTAACTAGTAATAATAATAAAAGCACTGTAGACGGGAAAGGTATATTACCTGCCTAGAAACACCACCGTTATAAACATTTCTGTCCTGGAAAATTATATTTTTCGATATTTGAAGACACTTCTTCTGGAGCCGCAAAGTCACTTTCCGTTCTATCGCTCCCCATCATTTTTTTTGCATTTGTGTCCTTGTCCACGTTTCACACCAATACAATGCAATGCTCCACCATATACGAGTACGAGTACCTACCTACTTAGGCTTAATTTAGGTATTACTGAAATCCTTTGTAAGAAACCTACTAACTAAGCTGGGCAGGGCGTTTATGGGCGGCTTTTAACGGAGCTGTTATAAGGATTTCGGAATCTATCTCTTGTAAGTCTCTGGTACAGCAGAACTGAGTGTAAGTCGGAAACCATTTGAATATACGTGAGGCATGGGTGCGTGGATTAACGTCCAATTTTATAGAAATAACCAGTTCAAAGCTTCGCTTCAAAGTCTGGCACCCAGACCACCGGCAGGTAGGTAGATAGGTATTTTTCTAGTTTACCTTCTCTCTTTTCGTAAATAAAACCCTCGAACATTGAACGTCTATTATGTGGTAGCTAAAAAACTTATGTCAAATTACGTTTGTGTTATGCCTGCGAATAGGCGCGGTGTGCCGTTTCTATCAGCACCGATTCGCATTTTGTCTATATAAAATAGTTACTTTGTATCAAGATAGGTACCTACGCATCAATTCTCCTTTCGCATGCGCGTACGCATCTACATACAAAACAGCAATTTTCTATAGAAAAAAAGCGAATCCTTGCTGATAGATGTGAGTCCACCCTTATGATGTCACATGTCACACAGAAATCAATACAAATTTAGTTCCGGGCGATAACGTTTTCATCCCTTAAATCAGTCGGATTTTGACTATTTTTGAATACCTGGGTATTATGGAAAACTAGGTTTGTAGTTATGTTCCTTTTTTTTTCATTTGTTTCTTTCAAAAAAATATTTTATTTGAAAGGACAACATACAGACCAATTTTTTTATAATGTGAACATCATATTCAAAACTCGTAAAAAATTTACTAGATTTAAGGGGAGAGAAACATTATCTGCATTTGGTATGAATATTTTTAGCTTCATAATCTTCTTAAAGAGGCCTTTTTAGTAGGTATCAATAAATGTAGGTATATAACAATGTTCTATCTATCAGACCTCACAGGTAGATGACTAACAAGCTAAGATAAAGATATTCCGTACAGAGAGCTTATACAACGATTAAAGAGGTACAGCCATTGCAAACAATGAGCATGAGGAAAATAATGAAAGGACAGACGCAGTTAGTGGTGATGTCACTGTTGACTGTTTACAGCCACTTGGTATAGAAAGGTGTTATCTTGATACTCCATAATACATTTGGTCTTATAATTACAATAATAGCATGCTAATCTTCAAAAAACTAGCTCAGTTGAGGTAGTTATAAGTTACTTAGGTATAAGCTCTGAACCTCTTTTATCATGAAAGATATAAGATACAACTTAATTGATCTTTATTGTCAAACATACATATCAAGGCGAAGAAAAGGCCAATGAGCACACTGGCCACATTGGGTCGGAGACCCATAGACATTTGTAATCTCAAGACTAAAATCTTAAGACTGCATAGGCTTTTTTCTGGGTAAGTGAGTACCACTCTTGAACCTCAATGTCACATCAGATGAGACTAAAGTCAAATGCAAACCTGTTTTAGATAATGAAAAAAGATTGGCAGCCCTATGTACTATGATGAAATGCTACACTGGTTGTCTTATCCCCACACCGGTAAACAACAATGTGAACACTGCAACTTGGTGGTAGGAAGGATAAGATGGTGGTAGCGATCCGGACAAACCCTGCGTAAGGTTCTTCAACCAGAAAATAACAAAACAAATAAATTTAAAGTAAATAGTAAACTTTGTCAGTTTTATGGACACTTTTATGAACTTTATGTAAGTATAATAACTTGTACTAAACTATACAAAGTCTACAAACCAGTTTTCCCATGACATAGATACCATTTAAACAGCTAATGGACTATGAACATCTGTGATTCACTCAATGACTTCACATGCCCATTCATATACAAAATAGTACACTTGCTGATATATTATAGAAATCATTACAATGTTAGAATTTTAGCTCTTAAAAGTAAGAATTATAAATATTATGATACAAATATTACTACAGATAATAAGTAAAAACAACAAGAAATGTAACATTAGATGCAATTCCAAAACAATATTAAATATTTTTAATAACTTGACAATTTAGCTGCTGCATGAATTATTTATTCAAGTGATGACAGCAAGGTCACTGGAACACTTGAGTGTGACATAAAAATGTTAATGAGAATAACATGTGACCATGTCTAAAAACAACTCTCTCAAGCCTCACTTTGTACAAAACTGGCTTGTGTAAGGTAATACCAATCCAGTAAATAATTAATAAACTTACCTAGCTTTTTAAATATATAGGAACTATTTACTTGTAAATATATAACTAGCTTATCCTTAAACACAGGGTCCACCTATGCTTTAGGATTAGTAAGTAGAGGTTCTAGATGTTAGGTATAAATTGTTGTGTGTTGGTGTGATGTAAAAATGTGTACATAAAGTGGGACACCATGCATAAATTTAATGTTATCCTCATTATTATTTATTTACAGTTTGTGGCTTGATTTTGCAACGGCTCGGAGAGTGTGGACAATGTATTTAAGTGGATCGGAGAGAATCCCACGCACGGCGCCGCCTAAACGTGAAAAAGTCACACTTACCTCAAATGCAAATTCTCGATAAATTTGTCTGCAGTCAAATTATCCAAGAGCACGAAGTCGGAAACGCCGACTTCGGGTTGTGTCGCCATGGCCACGAAAACACTTTATAATCCATACAATGTTTAAGTTCACAGTTTCACACACAAGTTTCTTTCTTTACGTATAAAATGTCAACAAACCGTTAAAATGAAAACGCGTAAAACACAACTTCCCTCTTATAACATTTCATTCAAACTGACAGTTTTTGAAATTATTTTAGGAGGCGGGTAACATTATGTAGTTGCCAGCGCCAAAAAAAATACATTCTTTGTTATAATTCTATATTGAATTTATTAAATTAATGTAGATAATGTATGTACCCATTTTGTGTCCTATTTCTAAAATGAAATAAATTTAATGACTTTAACTATTATATTTTCATATGCCAATGGCAAGAAAAAAAGAATGAAGACCGATGACCGCCGCCGCCATTTTCCTTGTTGTAGGTGCCTCAAATGTCATAATAATTTCAGAAAACTCATTTTATTTCAGTTTTTAAGTTATTTTCTACAGTTAATTGACGTCTTCTGCTATATTTTATTGCCATTACGTTTTACTCGCTACGCGCATCGTTTCTCAGTTTGGAGTCATAGTGTTCTATAACATCGTCATTTCAAGGATGCCCGATCTTGGTGTTCTCCAATGAATTGTGAGGATCTTCTTTGTAAAAGGTTGCGGGTGTACTTAACACCCACGGAACGCCTTGTTTGGTGCGTGTGGTTCTAAACGGTGTTATTTTGTTTGTTAGGAATGAGTGGAGAAGTGCTGTAGTGGTGTGTGGATGGAACAATGGGTGACTCGCCAGGCGTGGAATGGCTGCCGGCGTACAGCCCGGGCCCACCGCGGCACAGCCCGCTGGGGCCCATCCCGCGCTTCCTGTTCGAGGGCGTGCAGCCGCTCGGGCTGCTTGAGAACAACAACAAGGAGGCTGACCTCAAGGACAACCCCAACAAGATCAAACACGCGAAACCCGCTTACAGGTACTGCTGCACTATTACTAATTTTTTTTACCATGTGGTTTTAATAGCACGTATAATCGTCTAAATGTATGATAAACCGTCCAAGCTAAATGGACCTGTTCTGATGGTTGTTGCACTTCCAAAGTTATGCTTTGTTTATACCTACTCACATTGTGTCAACACTGCGCCAACCTGCAATTACAATAAAATTGACAGTGAATAAGTTTTCTAGAGCTTGTGATTATTTTTGCAGATAGTATAGGTCAATAAATTTGCTGAATAATAAGTGGTCTTGTTTTTTTTTAAATTTGAATTTTGTTCTAAGATTAGTAAGATAAGTGCACTTATTTGTACTAAATTGGTAGATTTATAAATTTGTTAATTTAACACTAAATTAAAAATAATCATAATTAAATCCCTGGCCAATGTAGTGCATATGCGTGTTTCATCAGTTTAAAAATGTGTTTTTAAAGGCACCTAAATTAGAAATACCCTGACATACCGCCAAAAGGGAACATCAATGTAGTAAATCGTAGCCAGTGCTAATGTTTAATGCATGCTGCTAAGAAAACATTTAGTATGCTATAGAAGCATGTAAGTTTTCCTTGAATGAGTAATTAGTCTTGGATGATTTCCGCTTGTGTTGAACAACAATTTGAGGTTTCCTAAATAATCACAGAATACTGTGATGCAGTGGTACGCAGATCTTTACAAAAATCTGAATTATAAATCTAGTAGAATAGCACTGCATGCTAGCTTAGGAAAATTTATAATCAATACAAGCATTTAACCTCTCATAATTATGCCAAATTTTTGTATTTTCTTAGTACAGTTTTGTGTATGCTATAAATATCTGAAGTGATTAGAATAGGTGAACAGGTATAAGTTGCACCCATCATAACAACCAGTTTTATTTGGGTAACCACAACCACAGGCACAGGCTCAGAGAATATTTAAGGTTGAGCATCTATGTCAATTTGTTGGTTGGAGATTTAAAATTAGATTGAGCATGCATGAGCACCTACACTTTACTTTTATTTCTAAAAGCCGGGGGTGTGGAACCACTTATTATGATGGCAATTAATTTACACCTATTAATAGTAGTAGTCTAACTAAAGACTTGGATTGGTATGCTTTCCGATCCAAGGGATCAGTACTGCACACAGTACTACAGTCTGCGGTATGTTTCCCAAGCCAGGCCAAAGCAGTAGTTGTATATCACACCAATTACACGAAAAAAAAACAGTAGTTGTTTATTTTTATTTTATTCTTTTACTAGTTGGTTTTTGAATAACCAAATCAAATATATTCTATAAGTATTCTGATGTTTAATTTTAAATAGTGTTGTAAGTTCAAATGCTCAATTATAAACATGAACCGAACGAAGAGACTTTAACCACACACCTATCTATTTTAACCACAATCATAAAGACACCATGACAGCAATTGCCCTTGTTATTGTTGAAAACCTATTTACACATTTCACACATATTTTCCTTGTTCATTTGGCTATTTATACGAGCAAGAATACATTTGTGAATACTTTGGAATGTATATGTAATGTAATAAGTCACAAGACACAAAATTATTTCATGTACGTAATCATCATAATCTTTGCAATATTTGTTGAGCTACAATACATGAAATCTCATTGAAGCCATAATGTGTTAAGTCTCACTGTAAGCCATCCAAGGTCTTTAAGAAGTGGTAGGTATAGAATGCTCCTTTGTATATGCCACCATTTGTATTACCACAATTACAAATCCTCTGGACTCATTTTATCTTGAAGAGACGTGGAAAAAGAGGATCCTGCAAGTTCTGCTGGCAGTGGCAACAATCCTATAGCCATAACTTAATCAATCAAACACCCTAATGTTTTTTTTTTTCAGCTATGCGAGCATGATTCGACTTGCAATTAGCAGTTCCCCAAATGGAAAGATGACATTAAATGAAATCTACACATACATCTGCAATGCGTTTCCCTACTACAGGGAAGCTGGGAAGGGATGGATGGTAAGGCTCATCTGTTTTAAATACTATATAAAGAAAAACAATGTGTGAAGACAATGACATATTTTGTTTATACATGTGTAAATCATTTCACAATGGTTATATTCTGGCAGCTATTTTTTTTACACAGAGTTTTACATACTTATTAAGAATTTACAATAGTCTAATGTTATGGGCTAGTTTTTATGCAATGTTAATCAATATTGCAAGACCTTCCACTAACAAAAACTAGGGCCCAGCCCAAACGGTCAGATTAATAAAATAAGGTTTAAGCTTTAAAGTCTGAGGCAAATCTCGGAGTGACGTAGGATCGCTGCGGATTTCTCCCTGCGTATATGCCAGGGTAATGGCAAACGGGACAGGAGAGGAGCATAAGTATAGCGGATGCTGTGGTACGCTGTCGGAATATTTAACTGCAGATCGTACGTAATTTTCCTCTTCACTCTAATCAGTATACACTGAAGGGCTTAAGGTCCTCTAACATGCTCTCCCCCGCCTTCCACTAGGCCTTGAGCGTTTACCACTCAGCCGGCAGCGCGGGACGAACGCCAAACAGCCGGTGGGGCGCCGCGAGGGCGCGATGGTGGCGTGGCGCGTTCTTGGCGTGTAAATTAATAAGGTGTTGTAACCAAGCAGATACCCTGGTGGAACCCTGAGATAACCAAAATCAGAAGTGAAACTAGGGCGATCTTCAATGACGCGAAGGCGACGAATAACTTTAGCAACTACGCTCACAAGCTCACGGAGTATAATAAAGCTGTAAGAAAGGCAAAAAGGAGTGCGTGGCGGAACCACTGCAACCAAATAGGCTCAATACCAGAAGGTATGAGGCTCTCAAAAGCACTAGCAGTAGCTAGGTCAACTCCGCTAACGTCAATAAAAGACGATAAGGGAAGGATGACAGAAACAGGTTTAGATACCCTGAAAGTGATGTGTAGCACACACTTTCCCGGCTCGATCATACGCGAGAGCGAAATAGACAGTGAACCAATGTGTGTGTCAGAACAGACAGCACGCACAACCAGATACAATTGGGACACTGCCAAAAAGGTAGTAGACGACAGCAGGATAAGATGGGCATTATCGTCCTTCCAACCCTACAAAGCGCCAGGACCGGACGAGGTATATCCAATTCTACTACAAGAGGGTGCATATATAATTGTCCCGCACTTAAGCAGGTTGTACAGAGCGTGCTTGGCCTTCGGGCACGTGCCACACGTGTGGAAGCTCGTTAAAGTGATCTACCTGCCAAAACCAGGCAAGGCAGATTACAGTGATGCCAAAGCATACAGGCCAATAAGCCTGTCATCATTCTTTCTAAAAACACTAGAGAAACTGGTAGACAGGCACATAAGAGATGGAGCTCTAAGGCGGTATCCACTGCATAAAATGCAATGCGCATATCAACCGGGTAAATCCACAGATACTGCGATTCATTTTGTAGTGAATAAAGCTGAAAATACACTCGAGAACAAAGAGATATGTCTCGCGGCATTTCTCGATGTGGAGGGAGCATTTGATAGAACTACGTTTGAAGCCATAAGCACATCGGCTGCTAGGCATGGCATTGAACCAACCATATGTAAATGGATAGGCAACATGCTAAACAGTAGGCTAATAAAGTCAAGTCTGTTGGGTGACGTCCTATATACGCCACAACGACAAAAGGATGTCCCCAGGGAGGGGTTCTCTCACCAACTCTGTGGAGCCTGGTGGTAAACTCACTCCTAGAGGAACTCAACACTGGTCCAATACACACTGTTGGGTATGCAGATGATCTCGTGATACTTATCAACGGGAAATTTCCGGATACAGTATCGGAAATCATGGGAAAAGCTCTGGAAAAGGTGGAAAGCTGGTGCATTAGCCACCAACTATCCATCAATCCCAGCAAAACTGTAGTAATTCCATTTACTAAGAAAAGGGACCTCAAACATATTAAACAGCTAAAACTGTTTGGCGAGGCACTAAAATTGTCAAGTGAGGTGAAATATCTAGGTATAATACTAGATAAAAAGCTCTTGGAAGAAACACGTAGACAACGCGTTAACAAAAGCGTTGAGAGTGTTTGGAATGTGCAGATCAGCATATGGAAAGACATGGGGCCTTAACCCAAAAGTTCTGAAGTGGATCTATACCATGATGGTAAGACGAATGGAAGAGATGAATGGAAGGATGGGTTGCACCTCTCAGAGGAAGACAACGCGATATGGTACACTGATGGTTCAAAAATGAGCACCGGTACGGGGGCGGGTATTTACGCCAAAGACTATAACAGTAGCATAAGTATGGGCAACTATGCAACGGTCTTCCAGGCGGAGTTGTATGCGATAATTGCCTGTACGCAAGAGAATATAGGTAGATCTCCACAGGACACAACTATCTACATTCTAAGTAACAGCCAAGCGGCACTAAAGGCACTGACAGCGCCTAAAGTAGACTCGAAACTAGTCTACAATGGAATCCAAGCCTTAAACAGGCTTGGTAGGCACAACAAAGTGAAACTGATGTGGATTCCAGGACACGGCTATCCCGGAAATGAAGCCGCGGATGAGCTGGCAAGGGAAGGGTCCAAGGACGCATACGTCGGACCAGAACCTTTTGTGGCACCCTCACCGGGCACCATAAAAGCAGCCCTGAACGATAACACCCTAGAAAACCACCAGAAGGAGTGGAAAACTACGGTAGGCTTAGGGCATGCAAAGCTCTTCATAGAAAGAGTTGACCAGAGCTGGACCAAAAAACTTTGGAAACTCAGCAGAAGACAACTCGTTTCGTAATTCGTTATCGGAGTGTTTACAGGGCACTTTGGGGTTAAACATCTCCTAGCAAAAATGGGCCTATATGACAACACAGATTGTAGAATGTGCGGCGAGGAGGTGGAAACAATGAAACACTTATTGTGTGAATGTGACGCACTCGCCGGAGTAAGAATGAAAATACTCGGTTGTGGCTACCCAGAACCGAACGATTTCAAGGCTCTGCCATTGCACTCCACTATCCGCTATTTAGAAGGGGTGGAGGCTGCATTGGATTAAGAGCTTAAAGATTACACAAAAGATCCCATAGGGTCGAAGTGTATCCGTAAGGACCCCATCCAAAAGATAAGATAAGATAAGATGCAGGTCGTCACACATATCACGCCACGTTGCGCGGTGTAGCCGTAATGATAAATTAACAAGGTGTTGTATGCAGGTCGTCACACATATCACGCCACGTTGCGCGGTGTAGCCGTAGAGATAAATTAACAAGGTGTTGTATGCAGGGCCCGTATTATGGTCGCCTTTATCGCTATGGATAAAGCATCCGTCGCTCTCGTACTTATATACCGGTCAGAGAGTGACAGATGCTTTATCTACATCGATAAACAGGACCATAATAGGCGCGCAGGTCGTCACACATATCACGCCACGTTGCGCGGTGTAGCCGTAGAGATAAATTAACAAGGTGTTGTATGCAGGTCGTCACACATATCACGCCACGTTGCGCGGTGTAGCCGTAATGATAAATTAACAAGGTGTTGTATGCAGGTCGTCACACATATCACGTCACGTTGCGCGGTGTAGCCGTAATGATAGCGTTCTTGGCGTGTAAATTAACAAGGTGTGGTTTGCAGGTCGTCACACATATCACGCCACGTCGCGCGGTGCAGCCGTAATGATAGCGTTCTTGGCGTGTAAATTAACAAGGTGTTGTATGCCTTGTTAATTTACACGCCAAGAACGCGCCACGCCACCGTCGCGCCCTCGCGGCAGTTTGGCGTTCGCTTTAAAGTAGATAGGCGTATAGTCTAAAAACGTAAATAGTAGTCAAATAAATAATACATGGCTTACTTCTAAAATAACGAGTAATGTTCTTTAATTCCAGAACTCAATTAGGCACAATCTATCGCTGAACAAGTGCTTCATGAAGGTTGCGCGGAGCAAAGACGACCCAGGCAAGGGCTCCTACTGGGCCATGGACAGCAGCTACAAGCTGTCGGAGGTCACCCCGCGCCGCCGGCGCTCGCTGCGGGTGAGTATCTCACTGTATCAGGGTCGGATATATTGCCAGCACCATTTTGTCAATCTATTGTTCTTCTATTGGCTTATTGTGGTCGAGTATATCAAGGTGGCTAAAACACGTGGCACTTTCTGACCAGTAAATAAACGTTTGATAGTGACGTATGCTGTATCCACCGCGTTAGAGTCGACCGTAATACGGACCCTGGTCGCAAGGACGGCTATTGCAAGACTTCTCACGACACGATGAGTGTGGCGCGGGTGCAGAAAAATCGCAAGAGGGAAACATTTCTGTAAAAAATAATCCGGTATGAAAGTAAATTGTTGTAATAATGGAAGGCTCGACGCCATAAATTCTGAAAAAGTCCTTTCTATAGGATGTTTTGAAAATACAATAATTAATAAGTCAGGGGTGAAGTTGTTAAAGTGCTTTAAATCCAGAAACATCCACTACCAAATTTTACGTTTATTTGCACAATGCGATGCTTGTTTGTGAATTGAAAACAGATATTGTACCACATGTGCTGCATTAGGTTAAAAAGGAAGCATTCTTGATTGTTAGCTCATCTTCACCATCTCATCCTTCACGTAGATAGGACTGAGAAGATAGCAGCTGAGCCCTACTTTAGGACGAACGGACCGGTCGCTCCATGCACCGACGTCTAGGTGGCGCCTGGGTGGTAAAGAGAAACTGTTATAGAAGTGATGTGTCTGATGAGAATTCTCGACATACTCCGTACAAAAGGAGTGTCATTCCCGAGAATTCTCGAGATCGACACATCTCTAAAAAGGGACAAGCAAAAGGGCGCCATAACTGAATCTCGTTCCATCTGAAAATTTTGCCTTGGGCTAACCATGGATAGCAATGCACTGGTGGAGTACATGAGGCGATAATATCCATTAATAGTTAGTTCCTAGAATGTAGTATCAATTGATATTATTCGATATCACATTATCACACTATCTGGGTGCGATTTCTGTTGTTTCACTGATAAGATGAAAAGTATTTATGTGGGCTGTTGCGTTATTATTATATATATTTTATCTCTAATTTACGCCGAGGTATTTTGTGGCTTAGTGACGGAAAACGAGCACACAGGCCACCTGATGTTAGGGGGATCTGAGATCAGAAACAGTTGCATTCTCAATATTACGTTCAACACTAAGGATTAGGATGGAATGCCTCTACGCTAGTACGTTATTCCACCGGTTATCCTATCACCCGTTACGCCGTTGGAGCGGGAAGGTTCTAGAGTGGAGACCGCGAACTGGGAGACGAAGTGTCTGCAGGTCTTCCGCAAGGTGGACCGAAGATCTGATAAAGATCGCGGGAAACCGCTGTATGACAGCAGCAGAGGACCGATCGTTGTGGAAAACCTTGGGGTAGGCCTTTGTCCAGCTGTGGACGTCTTGCTGATGATAATGATGATGATCCTATCCATACACCGAAATACAACAATGCGAACACCGTTGCTTGGCAGTAGGTTTACGAATGGACGCACAAGGTCCTACCACCGCCTATTATAAACGGGATATACTCGGTATTATACTCTAACTTTCCTAAATAAATTATCTACTTGGTAAATGACCACCCATTCCCTACTATACTTATTCGCGTATTAATTCAAGTGTAGTCGAATCCAGCCTTGGCCTTGGACACAGTGATTTAAATGGATTGCTATCAATATTATCTTTGAGCTATATCGATTACACTAGGTTTTATATCCATAGATAAACTGAAGGATGTCTTCAACGCAAATTGTATAAATGTTTTTAATTTAGTATTTCAAAATAAGAGATAGAAAACTAGACGTAGTGTACAAACCTAGACAAAAGACTTACATAAATGCACACCTGTAAGATTAGCACGATTTGTCTGTTTGCAACCCAGGCGCGGCCCGCCTCTCAAATTGGCATTGCTAGTTTGTGTCAATGTGCGTAAAATTAATTAGTGGACTGGATTGAAATCATACAATGGGTCGTCTTAATAAACTGGTTTCAACTGAGATGATTGTCTCAAAAAGCGTTAGAAATGTATTTTTTTTATGAGTTTACTTTAACGTAACTTGACACAAGCATCTCAGCCACGAAGAGTTGGTTGATCCTTCCCAATATTTATTTATTTATTAATTTTATTGGAGATCTAACAACTCACAGAAAAAGTTAAAATACATGACAAAAATCAATTAAATGTTCTCACATATAGAGACAAAGTATTTATACATAGTAGAAATAACAACCAACGCAGGCACATACGCCGTGTTACACCAAGAGAACAACTATATACGCAAGCAGTTTATTAAATTCTGTAATATTAGTCTAAACGGAAGTTAGACGAAAAAAAATCGACCAAACAATCGTAAGGACAAGCAATCATTAGGCGATGCGACGGGCTCCCAGTAAAAACACTTTTACATTTCATTAAATCACGCCTGTTTAGGCAGAGCCCACTGCTTTCCACCTGCTACGATCCTGACCGGATCCCCTTGACTGCCATACATATCGTTGGGCATTATGTATTGTTAGTCATACTTTTTTTTGTCATAACTTCTTTCAGGCTGAAGTTACAGTTTATGATAAACGTTTATCGTGTAGATTATTTAGGTTAGGTTAGGTTAGTTTTATAAAAATCCTTAAAAAAATAACCGTGCCCTGAGAAAAATGCATTATGACTTGCGAAAATTATGACTTGAAACACATTATGACTAAAAATAATTATGGCAGTCAATAGAGACCCGATCCTGACAAATATCTTTCGCTTCTTCCGCATTTATGTAAAGGCTACACTTATGTAAAGAAATGTAGTCTGAGTAACCTCCAAGAGTATATGCGTGACATGGTTGATTGAGTAATTGTTGCGTCGATGTAGATGGCTCCGTACAGCCCCGAGTGCAGCTCCAACAGCAGCGGCGAGGCGGGCGCGCTGCCGCCGGACGCCGCGCCCACGCCGCCGCACACGCCCACCACGCCCACCGACCCCGGCGCGCCGCCCGCGCTCAAGCAGGAGCCCGACGCAGGTACACCAAAAAAATTAACCTAGTAAAAATGCAAATATTTTAAACCTCACTCTATACCACCTCCGACCATAAACACTGGCAACCCAGAAGGGATGTTAATGTTAACGGCTTTAAAGATGAAATCTCTTTTTGTTTGTTGGTTGGTTTGTAGCAGAAGAATTGGCAATAGGCTAAGTAAAGTTTTTGGAAGATATGTACATTATATTTATTTTCGATAGTCGTCATCCTAAAGATCAAGAAATAGCGGCTCTTTTATTTTTATTTCCTCTAATATTTTAGAACTATTTTTTTTAGTTATGAAGTTGACATTTGTACACTTTAATGACCGACTAGCTTGTTGCCTTCGTACTTAATGAAAAAGAAAAAAAAAACACTTCTATATCTGTCATCGTCAAATCAAATCAAAGTAAACAAACGATTCAATACAACGGCTCTTTTCTGTTTGCTTGTGTTTCATGTGATCAGTGTTTTTAGAAATATTTTTTA
>OZ014443.1:7967629-8266629 GCA_963966035.1 Acleris laterana | reverse complement strand
CTCGTGTCCGGCGCGCGCCGGTGCACGCCGCGGTGCAGCACGGCCAGTATCGCACCGTGGAGAACGCCTGAAACAGACGCTACGTCAACACTCTCGACTCTATACATTTTAGGGTTCGGAAACCGGTTAACATTTTTAAACCGGTTTCGGTCATTAACCCCAAACATGAATGGATTACTGTTTGGGTTTTGGATACCGGTTAATGGAAAAACCAGTGCTCCTTTCATAAAGGTATAAACGAAATTCAACCGGTTTCAAGAACCATATTATAACCTCTACCTTGAAACCGGGTTACTCTTGACACATTCCATCTATCTCTTCTTGGGCTTCCACCTTTTATTATAACATTTATAATCCTCCATACTCACATCTAGAATTTTCTCATGACATTAGTTCCATTACTCCTCATGACATGTCAATACCTTGACGATCTATTCCCTTCCATTTTTACTCTTACTAACACCACATATTCGTCCCAACATTCGCACTTCCGACCCACATGTAATCTTTTTTCATCAGAATTCAAATTATAAATTAGCGACATGAGGGCGCTTTGGGGTAGTTAGATTTTAGGGGATAGAAGCTTTAGTTCTACATTAGCCACATGACCTAAAGACGAATGAGTATACCTGAAGCGCACAGAGCGCGCGGGTCGCCGGCGGCGGGCGGCGGCGCGGCGGCGGCCCGCAGCGGCGGCCACAGCGTGGCACCTTCGCCGGCTTTACTCGTGCTCGCCAATCCCTCCGCTTTCTGCTTCTCGCGTACGCTACGTATTTATAAAAAAAGTCAGTACCTATATCACTGGAAGTAGATGTTCATTTTAAACTTTTGCGATGTTCACACATACTGTTTTTAATCTAAAACGGGATTTAATCGCGTAAAAGTATATATACCTCGACGTTTCGATCGTGTTGCCGATTGTGGTGGTTGTTGTTTGGAAAATGCCTTGTTTTAGCAGCAGTAAATAAAAGCCGGGATATCATGAAACTATAGACTTGTAAGTAAGAAATAAATAAAATCATTAAGCATATTGACACGACAGCATCTTTTACTATTATCTGCTAAATATCAACGTACAAACGTATTTTGTAGACATTACATTGTATAGATATTTATATTGTGCAGCATAAATACATGATGTTTGTACTGGAACAGGAATAATCACATTGTCTTTTAAACACTGTCGAAGAGATTTAATAACAAGTTATTGCAAACAAAGTAATCACAGCCGCTACATCAGGAAGTTATGTGAGAAGAATAACAAAAAAGTATTGAAAACTTACTATGCCGTGAACCGTTCCATAGAAGCGTGAAAATCTCTTCTATGCACGGCTCTTCGCAACACGTGCAGTGGATCGTAGTACTTCTGCCATACCAGCGGAGTTGGTACGAACAGGCCTTGTTCTAAGTTCTCTGAGCCGCGTGGAGGTGGTCTATACGTTGATAGCTGTAAAGGTGCAAAAGTTTAGTTAAATTCGGCAAAAATACCTTGACATGGTAAGTAGACAGAACTAGGTACAATACTGCCGTAATACCAAAGATGGCGGCTTACTACACAGTAATAGTATAAGCTTAATTTTGTTACCAACAGAGTATAGAATGCTTTGACTACTACACTGCAGTTCGCCGCCTTCTTTGGTATTACGGCAGAATAGTTTTGCTCAGTCGGCAAGTCACGCACGTCAATATAATTTTAATGCCGCGGACACCCAACTGACAGGGGCCTCAAAATATAACTTTTAGTAACATTTACAGAAACAACAACATACAGCCATCTACAGAGGACCCGTACCTCATCTTTAAGATTGGCCTTGACGTTCCTATATTACCTATGTGTTTCTAGTTCCGACCGGTTTGATATTAGCTTGAGCAATTGAGTTTGTCTTGTCTCCAAGTAGCGGCCAGGAGTATGCTGACTACAACTCTTATTTAGTTCGGGAATTGAAAAATCGATCCGCTAACAGTTTTGGAGGAAACTTCGAGCAATATCACACTACCATCAACGCCATCTAGCGGACAGCCGATACCTCGTTGTCCGACCGCTCCGGCATCTGCTCGAGCAGCTGAGAGTGTCTTAATTCCAGACGCCGCCAGAAGCATGCTTTCTACCCCTCTTATTTGTATCATAAAAATCCATTCTCTAACATTTTGGGGGAAACTTCTAGCAATATACCGCTCACGCCATCTATCGGAGATCCGTTACCTCTTTGAGCACGGTCTCGAAGTTCCTGGTGTGCGCGTTGCCCGACCGCTCCGGCATCAGTTCGAGCAGCTGAGAGTGAGTCTTGTCTCCAGCGGCAAGTAGCGTGCTGACTTCCAGTCGGGATTGCGTCAGCTCGTCGTTACCTATCCAACATATAAAAATATGTATTGACTGTAAATTCATTATGATGACTACCTGGAAGAAAAAACGCTACTTTACGTGTTTCATTCGTTCTCATTCCCTGTCATTTCCGACATTGATATTGTAGTGACTCATGACAGTAGAAGTGGAAATCCATATCAGAATGTGCCATTTATAACGGGAGCGACTGGCTACTCTTGAAACACAGCACAATCAACAGTCATTTAATACCCCTAATCAATACAAGGATTTGTATAAGTGTATGATAAGTAGTATGTTACCGAGATTAGTCCTTGAGGAGACCAGGATGGCGAGGAAGGTGAGCAGCCCCTCGACCATGGCGTCCTGCTCCGAAGCTTGCACCGGCGGCATCGGCAGCATGCTCAGCCACTCGCGCACACCGAACCTGATACAAACAGAGATAAAGTTACCAGTAGACTGGAAGATCTTTCGAAACTAAATTTTGGTATTTCCCTTGTAATGCTGTTTAAAAATATAGTCATGTATCAGATACTTTGGAAAGTATATAAGCAGTTTGTTTGTAGTTGAAGACTACGCGAGAAATAAAGTCAGCGACATAATTCTAAGAATTGCTTAAGTGGCAGTAGACGGGGCACATCACTCGCGGAACAGATGGCCGATGGAGTAGAAGACTTTTCGAGTGGTGTCCGCGTACCGGAAGGTGCACCAGAGATGGGCAAAATTTATTCGAATGACGAATAATGAATAAGAATAACCAAATTATTCGCGAATAACGAATGAAATTCTCGGATGATTATAATTATACGAACAAATTATTCGTCGAATAATTTATTTGCGAATAATTTATTCGTTGAATGAATTGCCACAAATAATTATTACGTATCTACCTGCGTGGAATACAACTGCTCCATTTTAAAAAAAAATGAATAACTAAACATAACTGAAAGATGTTGTTTGCACATTATCATGCATGAGCTATTACTATCATTCGCGGATAATTTATTCGCAAATAAATCATTCGACGAATAAATTATCCGCGAATAAAAATATTAGGAATTATTTTTTATTCGAATAATCATTCGAATAAATAATTATTCGAATAATGCCCATCTCTGGGTGCAGCGTAGGTAGGCCTCCAACAAGGTGGGCTGATGACGTAGCTAAGGTATGCGGGAAACCGATGGACATGTCATTAACTTTACGATAGCTTACATATCAATGCACATATCCAAGAAGTTATCGGCGGGTAGGTGAGCGGCGCAGATCTGCAGCCAGTAGATGTCCATGTCGACCATGGAGTTGCAGAAGTTAGCCTGGATGTAGGTCATCGCCTGCCCCTTGATCTGGAGGCCGTTGCGAACCCATATCCCCGCCAGGATCTCGTAGAATAGACTCTGTGGGGAGAGAGGTTAAGGTTAAACTTAATGTCGACAAGCTCGTATGTACAGTCAGCTGCAGAGAAAAGTGACCCCCTCTGCATACAAGTTTCCTAGCAAAGGTGGTTACATTTCTCTGCAGCTGACTGTACTCGTAATTTAATGATGCTTCGTAGTTTTCACGGTAGTTTTGGCCGTGATATTTGTATGATACCATAAAAATATTATGAATGTATTTTTATTTGTCGTTAACAGTTGACTTTTAAAGTATCAAAACCACCTTAATTATTAATTTGCTAGTTTCTAATGAAATTCAAACCAAAGCTCGTTTTGACGAGAAATAAGGAGAAAAAACCAGACGTTTACTGTTCTTTGGATATCCCACCTTGCTTCGATATCATAATCACGGTGTTGACGTTATAAAAGTTATCATTCATTATTATTATTGTTTTGTGTTTTGCATCAAATAAGCGATTTTCTTCTTGAATAAAAGTTGGCATAACAGCAACGATACGATTACGAAGCAAGATGATACAATTTTGATGTGATAGATTTAGCATCTTAAGTCGATGATTTCTTTTTCCCAGGGTCCGTCTTCCACATTGCGAACGTTAGACAGCTCTTACTGTGAAATAAAAAGAAACTGTCATAACGCCAACATACAATTGCGATATCGAAGTAAGATGGGCTAAACCAAAGTAGAATAAAGCCCATATACCTACTTCAAAGAAAGCACTGACCGAATTCATATATTACTTGGGTAGTGATGCGGGCAGGATTGAATCAGGCCAGACCCCTTTGTACGAAAACCAATGGAGGGGAGTTGAATGCATCAAGTGCTTTATGACAGCCATCTGCTCGATTTAATACATCATTTTAAGGTGATGGCACACGGACAAATTTTACGGGAATCTATATCGGCAACGCGACGACCGTACTGTTGACGGGCAATCATTGTTCAAATAAATACGCATGTTTAAAGTCGTTGCAACAACCAGATCATTAAGGATAGGTAAAAAAATGCGTTAATATGATGTCATCAGAAAGAAATTATTCCCAACCTAAGGAGGACAGGTATTGTGTTAGACAAATAAGATAAAATAAAATATTTGATTAATAAAATAATTACTTAGCAAGTATTGACCAAAATTATCTAATTACAAAAATCTATACGCATCTACAATAAATAAATTGTGTATTATCATTTTTCTGACAAATAAACTGTTTCGCAGCTTGGCAGATCTTTGTATCAAGATTTGTTGTATAATATTAACATTACCACAACGTACATATTTCCAAAATAGTCGTAAAAATATGTCATGTCAAATGACAATTACGAGATGGTATGTAATCTATCACGCCACATTATGCGACATAATTATATAACAAAACTATTGTTAGAAGATCTCTTCACTACCGGATCACTATTAGTTTCTGTTACACACTGGCAGGTATAGAAATATGAAACACGTGTGGCATTTAACATAAAAACCCCTGTCCGTTGAAAAAAACAACAAAAAAGCGGGTGAGGAGTGCCAATACAAAAGGCTTGTTGTCATTACGGCGGGTGGCGGGAATTTACTCGGTAGTGTTGCTATATTACGCAATTTTTGCTTGTTTGTTTTTTTTTCGTTTTGTTCCGCATAAATATGAATCCTTGTTGTATTTGTTAATAAGATGTACAAGTATGGTGGTGATCCATAAAACAAGAACCTCGTTTATATTGTAAGGAAACAATAGCACTATATTTCTTTAAAAAAGGTTGCACTAAAAAGTTAAACTTAGCTTTAAACTTAGTTGTGTTAAATTAGCGGAGTTCTAAATCAGCTATAAATCATGTATTAAGATTAAAACTAGTAAGTACGGTCGACCAAGAAAGTGGTTTACCAATTTTGACAAAAGTTTCTGTGAGATCTAAATATCGCTAAGGTTGACACTTGTTACTGTCATAATATTATTGCAAGGGAAAATCGAACTTGTTGTCATGACAGGCAAATGAACTTCAATCGTATGGTGGTAGACCACATCTTTGGCCGACTGTACTAATAAATCAGTTTCATAAACATATTGTATCATTGGGTAGATACAAGCGAGATTTAATAATTATTTGATTGATACAACTCTAAATACTTAACCGCATAAATGTAATTTATTAAACAAATATAAGTGGCGTAATTTACCATGTAACTATAAGAAACGCGTAATTCCGCCAAGTTAAACAAGAATTTCCAATACCTACAAGTGCTAAACCTAAAGCTAAACCCGTCTACACAGTTATACGGAATCGCTCACGCAACTTAACCGGTTTCTTAACATACAAAAACCGGTTTCTTAACATACAAATTATTTAAATAAAGCAACCTTCTTTAAATAAAGAAAACGTAAAAACATTTTTTTTAAACAATAAACCTTAGTTCTGGGTGTTTTATAAATGTGCGCTGGCCACCCGGCGACCTCGATCGCAACGCGCCAGTGGTCGCGCGTCCTCCGCCATGACTGTTCGACTGTTGCGCACGCTTCTCGCGATTTTCGCTTTCACGGCATGCGCGAACGGCCTAGTCGACGATGCTCTCGACGTTATACGGTTAGGGAAAGAAATAGGCGAGGAAATTTTAAACTCTTGGGATGTTATAGGCAAACCTTTTAACGCTTCCGGAGGAGTAGACCTACCGATTGTTAAAAGAAATGAAAAATTGATATTGGCGCGTTTGGCTCAAGTGTCACGCGCGATTCAGCGGTTGGAGTTGGGGGTCGAGAAGACGGCTGCAGTGGCCGAGTTGTTAGCTAAGAGCGGGGGTCGGGGGGCTAGGCTAGAGTTGAGGCTCCACGAGATGGCGGATCTGTTGAGTCGGGTCGCGTCAGCTGACAGGCAGATGAGGGAGTACGTGAAGCTTCAGCAGGAGTTGGAGAGGAGCACGTTGGAAGACTTCGCGGAGTGGTGTGTATCTCACGACCCTAGCGCCTTGCCCGGGTTGTTGGAGAGGGTGCATGCCTTGGTCGCCCCGCCGCATACTCATTTGTTGGGACGAGGGATTCTGCAGCTTGTGTTGGAAGACCTACAGGTTTGTTATTAATTATTATATTAATTTAGATTAAAAACTGTGTGGCGGTTGCTGTTCAAGATAAAACTAAAATTTACTTTCGCCAATTACCGGTAAAACTATAAACCTACCGTTCTCCGCGTTGTTTTAAATAAGAGTGAATATAATTAATAATCTCCGTGCGTATAAAAGAGTTTGTCGGATGCGCATTCTTAACTCTGACGCACATTCCACGCGGTTTCCCGGTATAAACAAACAATGAAGCATACTTTGTTACGGTAAACAAAAACAGTTTACTGTCGATGCAAGCCTACAATTGACTAATTTTGTTACAAATTCCTGACTATAACCAACATAAAATTACGTAACAAAACGGAATGGGCAAAGACTCTGAAACTGGTTCAATAGGTATATTTGAGATTCGTCTTTCTCGAGAGGTTTTATGTGAGTAGAGATAAAAACCAACATGAACGCCAGTCATATTGGGGAGTAATATTAACATTATGTTATTAGTTTTTACGAGCGGTTGCCTTATTTGAGGGTAAGTTTTTATAAGTGGTACGTATTTAAAGTCAACGAATGCTTTTAGAAGTTATCTATGGCACGACTTAAATCTGTTACTATTACAGTCTGTTAACAGCACATACAGTTCTTTGGGTTGTTAATGTGTTAAAATCTATTTTTCCGTCTCAGTTCAATGCCCGCAGTTTTGTCAAGTATTTCTACTGGGAGCATATCTATGGGATATGAACATCTACCCACATATTATTTCTTGTAAATCAAAACGGTGCTTTTCCATCAAATTTGTTCAAGCCGGTTCACAATATTTTACCGGCGACGGTATGCTACCATAATTACCCTATTAAGAAAACTTCACTTTTGCCAAATGGTGCAATTAACACATTTACACTTAAGCTGTTCGTCTATTATCTTATTTAACTCCATTAACGACAACAATTTATCATTAAATAAATAACAACACATTAAAATGTCCAAAGTACATTATTCGTATTTTGGGTCAAAATGGGAACTCAGAAATCAAACTCTGACCCTTCAGCTTTGCCTTTTATTATTACTATTATTAGGGAATGCTAACGATCACACAGGCCACTTGATGGTAAGTGGAGTCTGAGACCCATAGACATTTTCATCCTCAAGATTATAATCTTAAGACTGCAAAAGCGTTACCAACCCTGAGGATTAGAATGGAATGCCTCTATGCTAGTAATTTCACCGGTTGCCGGAACAAAACAATGCGAATACTGCTGGTTGGTAAAAGATTAAAGAATAAGATGATGGTACCGATGCAGACGTACCCTGCACAAGGTCCTACCACCACTAAAACAGTAAGACCACTCGGGGAACATTTGCAGGAGATAAAACAAGTCTAATTAAATTCACCTCGGTTCCAGCAACCAAATACGTTTTCTAACGCCTTACACTACGTTGAAGACATAGAAAATACACCGTAAAGCGACATATTAGCGAGACAATGCCCAGGCGCCAATGAGATCAATGAGTCAACGAGGAAACTAACTGTTAAGGATGACTCACGGGTCAGGAAACTTTGTTTATTGATCAATGTGAGATTTTGTATCGGGGGCGACGGTCAATTGGATTTTATAGTATGATGCAGGATATAATCACCTTGGCATACTTTATTTAAAATGAGCTACTTTTGGCTACCTGAATAGGTTCTGAGTTAACATTTGCTTTGTTTAAAATATTGTTAGCATAAAATAAATAAGAAACGCTAATAGTGAGGATAAATGTACAACTTCTAGATTAAGGGGTAAAGAAGAAGAAGAAGAAGAAGAAGAAGAAATACATTTATTCACCAACGATAAGACACACATTTAGAAAAAATAAAATAAAGAAAACAGTGAAGGTAACAAAGAACGCATTAAACTAGGCTAGGGGAGTCAAATTCTTCAAACGGGAAACTAATTCCAAGTCGCGGTGTCCTCTAGTCAAGTATAAAACCATTGTTATTAATACTGTCAAATAACAGATGAGAGTATATATTTCTAACACCGGATCTCCTACTGTAGAAAAACCCAAACAAGCTACCGTCCCGACTGAACCAAGATGTTTTAGAGCTAACAGAGATTTGAATGATGTTATCATAACATGGTTTAATTAATATATCTCTGACATAATATTATCTTTTACAGGAAGTTTTTAAGTAAGTTATTTTAACAATGGTCATACATGAAAGCATAAAATACAACATGTTCATGTGGGAAAAAAATGCGGACGTCCTTGTAGTCATCATCAACTTAGTAGCACCGCAGATTATAATAAAAAAGTAAAACGCATATTGGGAATTCGATGATAATTTTGAGCGGCTCCCTGCCCCCTATTTTAGCACCCTGACAACGACAGGCGACAGGTGACATTTCAGAGTACAGTCACGATCTTTAATTTGGTACCCACCTTAGGTCCAAAGTCAATCTGACATTCTACAACAATAAGGTTGAGTTTCCTAAAAGATACAAGTGACGTGACATCTCTAATGACATTGACGACTTCAAGCATATTTTTCTTGAAATGGGTCCCAAATTAACGATCGTGACCGTACATGGGTTATGGGTTATATAAATCTCACTTAAGTGAAAACTTGTTAAATTTGGAATAGTCACCTGTCACCTATCATTGTCAGCATGGTGAATAGGGGGCTGGTCTAATTGGTTTATAACAACGCCCCAACGGTAAAGGAATGATCTGGATTCAAGTTACGATAGTGACGTGCATGTTTTTCTTCTTAATTTGGTGTCTATCATTGCACAATATAAATATTTCAAATTGTAATATTGATAGTAAGTTTATTTGTAGATAGTAAACTCTGGAATTACGGATAGTCATAATTCAAACAATTATTTAACTGTTATTTTAAAGTAAAAGTTCAAATTAACCCCACCGCTGTCACCATGAAGTTAACACAATGATGGCTTGATATAGATTGGTCTATTATTTCAGATGCTAACCACATAAACATGTACTTCTTATTAATACAAAACTAACGTCGTTAGGGGTTTTTACACATTCAAAGTAATTTCATTCAGATACCTACTGTTAGAGTCACTATTACCGAGTTAACTGACTGATAACAAACTGACAACAGCCGGCTACATTACGTTCTCCGTAATCATTGCAACCAGATACAATGAGTGCTGAGAACAAGGGGACATTAATTGGTAACATGAATTGAGTGTAAGCTACATAACACGGGAATGAGTACGTACTTCTGGGTCAGTATATAAAGGTTTAGTAAACAAGTTAATCGTAAGTTAATTTTCAGTCACAGTCTGGTAATACCATCGAACATTCAACATCAGAATATCTGAAACCTCTTAATCATAAACATTTGACCTTGTGCGGGGTTCCAGACCACTACCACCACCTTACCAGTTATTTGTACCAAGCCGAGAAGTATTCGCACTGGGTGTAAGGATGAGGTGGTTACCGTTGATAAAATTAGTAGCAATGAGGCTTTAATTTTTAATTTATTTCTTAGGATTGGCAATGCATTTACAATCTTGAGATTGCATTTCGAGGGTTGCGTGCTTGTTTGGTTTTATCATACCATAAAAAATCATAAGCGACGGGAATTTTTATTATATTATTATAGTGATGTTAGCGTCGCTTCAATTATGCTACTTAATTGAAAATTCTGATAAGTAATAGTAATGCATTTTATTCATACCTACTGTGTTTATCTCGCACACAGTCCATAATGTAGTTTATTCAATGCACTATGCAAAACTCTCGGTATTCCTAACAGGAAGTGACAGTATCGTACACTGTTTATGGACACTCAAATAACAAAAGTTTATTCTCGCCAGAGTATTTAACATTTATCATTTTTAATAGCAAAATTATTTTATAATGGTACAGATTAAGTATTACTAATTAGTTACTAATGAACTAATCAGCGCCGACGATTTCATCATGTTTACTTGTGTAAACAGCAAGTCTACAATAATAACGATCCAAATGTATGTACCATTATTAAATTATGTTGAGAACATATTGCCTATTTGCATTTGAGTTCCTGTCGTATCTTTATCTACTCGTATGAGTAGATTACAATTGGCGATACAATTTTACCGATATCACTTTCGAGTTTACTTTTTAAAATAGGTGATAAATATGAACCCGCAGACTTATCTTTCAAGTCTAAATCGCACAATACACCGTGAAGGTCGCGTTAGCCTAACAATTGTCACCACGCTCGAATACGATTCCTAGAATTCAATGGACACAACGGAAATACCCAAATTACTGTGGTAGCATAGCATTACCTAGAAATTTGGCGATACAGGGGCCAAAATATGGACCACAGTCTCAATCTAATATATAAAATTCTCGTGTCACAGTGTTTGTAACAAAACTCTTCGGAAACGGCTTGACCGATTGTTATTAAATTGCGTGTGTATATTAAGGTCTGAGAATAGGACGTGAACAATTTTTCATAAGGTTAGTATGAAAAAAATCACACCCGGGCGACGCCGGGCGCGGACAGCTATTAATTAATTAATTATGTATATAAAACTCCCAAAATGTAGTTGCGACACTTACTTTCAGAGCTGATAGGTATCTCTTAAACCCAACCGATTTTCATCAGACCTGGCTAAGAACCACCACAGAAAGTTTTTTTTTCCAAATAGAATGGAGGTGGCCAACGAGCTCACAACGTCACAACAAATGCCATTTGATGGTAAGTGGGATCTAAAAAAACAGAATCATAAACGGTTCATTCTTTTGGGAGCTACGATGCCCTAGACACTCGTTAACTACCACCCCTTTGTTTGCGTCGGGGTTTATTTAAATAATGACCAGAATAGTCTGGATAGCTTCTCGATTTTATTCGATTTGAGACTAAAAATAGCGCATTAAGTATAAATATTTCTGTGAGCCGTCAGTGTCCGCTTCCATTTTTTTTTGTTCTTATCTTTGTACTGTAGGGTGACTTGAACATTATTTTATTACTATTCGAATTATGGCAGTGTATAGAAATTAATAATTAATACGGCACGTGTCAAAGCGCTTACGCCATTGACCGAGAGTCTATTGTGCTTAATACGCGCGCTATATTACTTGTCAAACGCAGTTTTTGGAACTGTCTTTTAAATGCCACTCTGTATAATTGAGAGCAACTGGTTTGGTTGTATATGACGCAAAAGTGCAAGTTATCTCGATTTTCTTATTAGTCACCTGCCTGCTTTAAGCATGCGTATACAGCATAAAACCTGTTCCGAGGCCGAGGAGACTTGCCTAGCCTGTAGAAACAATGAGTCATGAGGTTGAAAACCTTCATTTAAATAAATCAGTGAATTACGATGACAAATACCTGAGAAGGAAAATTTGGAATTATCTGTTTAAGCAGAAGATTGATTATTCAAGAAACAGGATAATTCATATCTTATCGACATATTATTTTCAAGCTAACTGTACGTGCCTGAGCAGTAAATTAAGCACGACGTAAAAATAATTAAGCATTTTTTAAGTTTGCTCTGATAACACATAAATGGTCACTTTAGCACGTATTGGCCATCAACCATTTGTCCACGTGGAATAAATGAAATGACTTGTACATTGTGTACCTACATACATATTTGTTGAATCGCACATGTATTTATGATAAGATGTTACCACGAAGACGAGTTTAAGGCCGTCATACACTGCGGTTTTATTATTTCTATAATGTATCTACCTATCTAATGTATACCTACTTATGTACGCAGTAGGAAATATTAACGATGTTAAACTAAGTAGACAATATAAGTCGCTACAGTCAACCAATTTGATTTCTAGGCCTCTTTGGACCATGTTAAAATAACGTTGACAACCAAAACGGTAAGAGGTTTCCTATGATTTGGTTTCCAACGTCACGTTGACAAAGCCCACAGTAGCCTAGGAATCAAATTGGTTGACTGTACCTAGCCTTCTTTTGGGTCACCACCACTCATCATCAAAAGGTCGCGGTGGAAAAACTTGAAGTCACCGTTGTAAACTAAACGGAGTCCGTACGGGGCTAGCAGAGGAAGTCGGGCATTCGTGTAAACACTGTTTTTGAACCTTGAAGTTTTCAATTCACCTTGTGTTAACTAAATATACTTTTCGCAAAAGCAATATATTAAAATGGCAGATTATCTTCATTATCATTAACATCATTATTATTCTGCCGGGTTATTTTTGTACTAGAATAACTTTTACCCTAATTTTTACAAGGGTTATGCATAAGTTAACAATTTCCCATGTGGTTAACGGTGACTGATCCATGGCATTGTGTACTATCGATAGCAACAACTGTTTGAACAGCTGCCCCGCGCATGTGCAATACGCATGGGTGGGATGCGGTAGGTTTGACAGTGATGCCACTTTTGAGAAAGGTGTAAAAAACAGCTTAAAATATACCTACCTCACTAAAATTACATTTGTCGCTGTTTTACCAAAATAATAAATAACTTTTTTTATAGGAAAAAAAAAAGTCTTCACGAGAATACCGCGTATGTTATCGGAAGCAGTTTAAAAGGTACGAAATTTAAATTCCATGAAATTCCAGGTTCAGTTTAACAATCTTTAATACCTACTTATTAAATAGAAAGTTCTCGATACTTCTTAGGTATATGAATATCATCATAACATAAGTTATATCTTTGAAACAAAACTGTTATGCACGTTATAATAATAATTTGCACTATTGCCGCGGATTCGTGCTTTGAAATCTACATCGCGAAAGCACCAAACTCTTCCTTTAAAATAACCAGTCGATGCGAGTCGGAGTCGCCTACCGAGGCGTGCGGACGAATGCATTGACGGACGGACGTACCTATAACCACAGTGTAAAGAGTAACTAACAGTGGGCCGACGCCTTTGATGTTTGCGTAAATGCCGACGCCGCACAAGGCCAAAGTAATTACCTAGGGTTGCCACAAACTACACAACTGCCCAAAAAAAGAGGGTAATGGTTTTAGGTTTAAAGTATGTATGTACGTTTCTTTGTTCCGCATAAATAACTTAGGTATGATTTTAGATTCAAACACCCATACAATTTTGTTTAAAGAAATTATGTTCACCATCTTGGATTTCATTATGGATGTCATTTTCGTAATCAGCACCCCGAGGAACCTCGAAAATGACACCCATATCATTATATTTAAAAAAAAAACGTCCGCCATCTTGGATTCCAAAAATAATGTCATTTTCGTAATCGGCACCCCGAGGAACCTCGAAGATGACACCCATATCGATTTTTAAGAAAAAATAACGTCCGCCATCTTTGATTTCAACATGGATGTCTTTTTCGTAATCAGCACCCCCATTATTATTTGTAAAAGTTATGTCCGCCATTTTAAATTTGAAAATGGATGTAATTTTTTTGTTTGAGAAAAGTTTAAATTTTTCTGGCAGGTGTCACGCTTTTACATCCGCCATTTTGTTTACGTTGGCATGACATGACAAAAATGTTGTAAATTAAGCACTATAAAATAATGAGTGGAAATTGATAATATCGCAGATCTTTATTTGTGCGAGATGATGAATTGCATTCTCGCACAGCACATGTCGTATGCACCATTTTTTATTCTAAACACATCAAAATACAACACACGACACGCAGTAGCCCTGAAAGATATGTCCCGAGCTACTAACAATGGCGACGTATGCAGCTCGGGCTTGCCCTACCCGCCCCTTGCCCCTCACACCCCGCACGATTGCCCTGTCTAGACGGCTTCGTCGAACGACTGTATTGGTTTATAGACTGTGCTATAACGAAGTCGAAACCTTTTGGGTACGAAGCCCCAGTAAACAATAGGAACCAATAAACGAACTTTTTACGATTACTATTAGGTACTAGGCTGTGGGTATGAGACAGGAAACATTAATTAAAAACCCTCAGGATTAATTGAACAAGGGGCATAACAAAATACATTCGAAGCGTGCGACATGTTGTGCGGGAGCCGCTGACAACGTCAGCTGACACAGTCGCTTATAATACAAACAAGTACACAACAGCTGAAGCAGTAAAAACCTTAAACCAACCTTAACGCTCTACAAATAAGACATAGGTTACGCATTAATATGAAGAGAGCAATACGTGAAATAATGAAGTAGTAACAATAATAACAGTAGGCTGTTGCAACGTTATCTGTGCAATCGCGACTATGCAAAAGACACTGTATTGTTGTTTGATTAAGGGTCAAGGCGGCAGCGCGGTGTGATTGCGCCGAGTTAACAACATTATGCGGGCCGGTGATGGACTATGATATCGATAAAGCGGCAGATTTCACTTCGTTGTTTTGATAAGTTCTTCATTGTAAACTTCCGAATTTAACATCGAAACATATTTATATGACGGAAGACAATTGGTAGATCAGCTATTTGGTTTATTTACACAAAAGGATAGCAACAAATATATTCATGTATCAACTCAACAGTACCTACTTCAGCAATTGCTGTAGGAACAAAAGAAATTGCCAAATAATTTCCTTCATGTACACTCAACCAATTTGAATCCTAGGCCACTATGAATTTTGCCAACGTGACTTCGTAAACCACTCGCTTACCAACGCAAACGGTCGGTTGTTAACGTCACTTTAATATAGTCCATAGTGGCCTGGAAATCAAATTAGTTGACTGTACTAGGTACAACACAGATTTTTATGAGTAACCATAAGCTTGAGTATCCTACCTAAACCATAAAACAACTAAACGTGATCACTGGGCACTGGCATTAACCAACAAAGCAACTCATTGCGGTTTATTGGCGTGTAGTGTTTAGCGACAGATATCGCGTGGTCCCATCCCTACGCCGCGTCCCCGCTCGGCCTCCGGCCCCGAGCTTCAGTCAGTGCTCGCCAGTCGCTCGACGGCGACAGACCACGATGCGACTCGTTTCATTATTCGCGCTGCTAGGCTTCGCGCTGGCCGACCTCTCACCGGTCGACCACGTACGAGACAAATTCTACGTAATAGAGAAGGAGTTGTGGGGAAACGTGACCGATCCGGAATGGAGAAACGCCGGTCTAGGTGGCGACATAGAGTTGACAAAGAGTTTTGACGTGTTCAACGATCGATTGGATGCTCTACCGGTGGCCCCACGGCCCCCTTTGGACTCCTGGCTATGGATGAAAGCGTCGGAAAGAATGGCTGTCATCGACGGACTGTACAGGACCTTTATGGAGTTCGTGAAGAGGCAAGCGACGCCGGGGACCGTGCCGGCGCCGGTCCGCGAATGGTTGGACCTGGCTGAAGTGGTACTGATTGACCCAAAGTTATCAGTGGCTCATGCTGTGAGCAAACTGGACGAACTACTGGACCACGGAGACATGTTTAGAGCGTCCTTGCAGGTACAGTTTAACATAACACGAGACGCGCTTAACAACATGCGAGCCTTAAATACATAAGTAAAATGTTCTACTCATCTCATACAATAGGGTCCATAATGTGCAAGGTCATATCTTTTGAGAGCATCGAAACACAACTACTGCAATACAAATAATGCAGGCAGAATTAACACGTAACTGTCGTTCACATTAAACATACTGTTGGCAATAACAAAGCGGAATTTGAAACTTGACTCTTGCGGAAGAGTGTCAGTGACCTGGCTTTAACAATCGTGTTTATAATTCCGAACAGTAATGTGCTAATGCTAATATTCGGGACCCGACCACATGAATGAATGTGGATCTCGTGTTATGAAAATACGGCACTTTATATAGGCCGCTGGCTTTAATTCGTTTAATTTAGCGAGGGAGTCAACAGCCGTGTAGTACTGGCTAATTAGGGTAGGGCCGATTATAGTACGCACTTTCCCAGCCGCTAATTGAAAATTTGACTATGTATAGGTATACCTAACTACTCTGTCTTATTTCATTATAATGAGTACGCACACCAATATCTAATTTTGATTATAGTTGGGCCACTTCTATAAGAATGTGTTTTTTTTTGTACAGCAGTATAGAAGAAAAAAATGTTCGTCAATTTCACAAGCATATTAACCGGCCTATTTTGTAAAAAGTATGTGTCACTGAGCAAAACGTAAAAATGATGCTGATGAATAAAGACACAACCATCTCATGACAAGCTTTTATTAGTTCAACCAGCCACTAGGTACATGAATAATGTTGATTTTATGTTATTATGCCATTCTGGTGTGTCAGACAAAGGCTTTACGAAGTATAAAGTTAATAAGAACAATAAACAGATCTCAACAGCAGTGGCGTAAAAACAACAACATATTCGCTTTTCGTTTAAAGCCAACTAGTAATTTAAATCGTGTCGCCGACTTAATTAATGGACAGTTCTAATTTGAGCATTTTAATTATGCAAACATATACATATAATTCGTTTGCGTCAGTATAGTTCAAAAACATTTCATTCTATCGATGTCGACCCAATTAATACCCTTTTTGCGCATTGTATAAAATACAACAAAAACAAATCAGATATTCTAAGCGCCACGATCGCAGTAAACATTGCTCGCCGAACAAAGAATCACTCACAATTACTCACCGATATAAGAACAGTTTCTCATATCATGTCTAACCTTTTACCCGAGATTGTTTAAGTTTTTGAAACTTGAAATGTAAATGGCGAAAGAATATGATTATAACACTATTAATCTGTAGTATAGTAAATAATAATTATAGGGATAAGTTTGCCATTTTCTGTTTGTGCAATAAAGAGTTACATACATAAAAGATAAAAAGATAAAAGATATTTATTCAGTAAGTAGGCCGCACGGGCACTTTTACATGTCATGAATCTACCAGCGCTTCCCAAGAGGAGACCACTGCCGAGAAGAAACGCCGCAAGAAACTCAGCAGTCAGTCATTTTTTAAACATGTTACAATGGTAGTACTTAATCTAGCATTATATACAGCAATAAATATTAAATTAAATATAATATCAAATAGCAAATAGCATGCGTAGTTCAGCAGGAAAACATGTCAAAAACATTACGAGAGAGACAAGGGGGGGGGGGGGGGGGGGGGGAAGAGAGGAGAGGGAAAAAAAAAACGGTGTCCCCTAGACAAACAACTTTGCAATTTTACAAATTATGAATGACTAAGTTTCGGGTTTAGGCCAAGCATTTTTATCTGTTAGATAGTCCTCGACCCTATAGTACGCTTTAGATATTAACGACTTTTTTAAGTAATTTTTAAGTGCTGGAAAGGGTAATGTTAAAGCTTCGTCAGGTAATTTGTTATAGAAATGAATGCATTGACCAACAAATGATTTATATACTTTACGGACGCGGAATTTTCGGATAACCATTTTATTTTTATTTCTTGTATTTAGATTATGTACATCGGAATTTTTGGTGAAAGAATTTAAATTTTTAATAACATAAATAATATTCTCATAAATAAATTGAGACGCTACAGTTAAGATGTGAATTTCTTTAAAAAGTTCTCTTAAGGAGTCACGGGAATTTAAGTTATAAATAGAACGAATAGCCCTTTTTTGTAAGACAAATATACTTTGTATTTCAGCTGCCTTACCCCAAACCAGAATACCGTACGACATCACACTATGGAAATAACTATAATAAACTATGCGAGCTGTCTCAACATTAGTTAGTTGTCTAATTTTCCTAACCGCGTAAGCTGCCGAACTTAGTTTACCTGCCAGTACCGCTATATGGGGACTCCATTGCAAATTTTTATCTATGGTTATGCCTAGAAAAACTGCCTTATCTACCATTTGCAGACACTCTTCATTTAGAAAAATACTAGAATCTACCGGTTTAACATTAGGCAAAGCGAACCTAACACATTTAGTTTTTTTAGCATTTAGTAGTAAATTGTTACTAGTAAACCAATTAAGTACTTTAACTAGTGTGGCGTTTATCCTACTGTAGTCAATGGACTTTCTATCTACTTTGAAAATTAATGAAGTATCATCAGCAAAAAGTACAATCTCACAAAGTTTATCTACTGTTGGTGGTAAGTCATTTATATAAACCAGAAATAAAAAAGGGCCTAAAATTGAGCCTTGCGGCACACCTAATTTCACTGTAGCTCCAACAGATTGCGTTTTGTTTACAACAACTGTTTGAGTTCTATCACTTAGATAAGAAGACATGAGACTTGAAGCTTTATTGGACAATCCATAATGTTTTAATTTTAAAATTAGGGTCGAATGATCCACGCAATCGAAAGCTTTAGAAAGATCACAAAATATTCCTACTGCATCACAAGATTTCTCCCAACTGTTATATATATATTTAATGAGCACAGAAGCCGCATCTATTGTTGATCGACCTCGGGTAAACCCAAACTGGTTACTGTTAAGTATTTTATTTCTATTAAAGTGACCTAACATACAGTATGAATACCTAATTGAAAGGCGTGCCTTATTCGCTCTTGTCACAATGTGAATAAGACAAAAAGGTACGTCTTTCAGTTTTCTTAACTGCATATAAAAAGGGAACCTAACTGAAAAATAAGTACCAGTAAATAAGATCGTCTCTTATTGCATTTCACTATGCTTGGCGCCTTCACATTTGACTGCAAAAAAAGGAAGAAAGAAAAAACGTTTTTTGTGACAAACAGACAAACAACACGTAACAAAATACTGAAATAGATAAAATACCGGTTGTCACTTAGCGTTATGCTAAACAATATTATTTTCCCAGGAGGAGCACCCAGACTTGTGCGAGCTTCAAATGTCACCGCACCAACTCATCTATGACATGTACAACACCATATCGCTGACCGAGATCAAGGGATACGCTATGATGCAGTTCTCTTGGATGCTGCTTAAGATATATGGAAAAGGTAGTCTTACAAATTTTCATTTCCACTTTATCAAACCGACAACTAGCTTATTGTCAGTCCATATTCACATTATGTCCAAGTAGCGACGCGGTACTGATTCCTTGTAACAACTATTGCAGTATCAACCTTGAACCCATTCGCTCGCATCCTTTTTCCCGTCACGATGTAAATAAGCCAAATGTCCTCCGCTCATGACTCTCATTATCGCGCTCGCACACTCGGTGCAAAAGGGGGATGGGTTGATTCTAATCAACCAGCTAGTGCACTGAACCTACGTGTGTGTATCAAAAGAGGTACCTATATTGATATTGGAAGTGTATATCATTTCGTTAAGAGTTACCTTCTACAAGTCCTGTAAAAGCATATTTATATCATTAAACTGGTACTGAACAAAGTATGTTTTCCAGGAAACTTCACAGAGGAAGCTAGCCTGACGCGCCAACGTTATGCCGAGCGGTCTTCAAAAACTGCAGCCGCCGCCAGGTCGGCAATGGCAATGGCGAGAAGAGGCGTGTACCGATGCGACCCAACTCAGCATAAAGAAGGTAACAATCACAGAAACACTAAATTGATGTATGGTTAGTAGTTTCAAAAAGATAAAGGGAAACAGTAACCAGCCGGAAAAATCATCATACATTTATGTTCTACCTACCCATTAAAGTGTAAACAATTTCCTTACTCTATTTAATAAATCATAATATTGGCATTTAATATTACTCCATTGCATTTCCTTTTACCAGGAGATATGTTTTAAACTAACTAGCAATCTAAAAATCTTCCCTTTATCTATTCCAGGAGAAACGTTCGCCCAAGTGACCCGTTTGCTGCAAGGTTACATTGAGAACGAGGTCGATATGAACACTGATGGCACCTGCCGAGACAACTGCGCCTACTACACCCTGGCAAAGAGGCACGGCTGCTTCAAGGACCAGTACTGTAGAAAGCAACCTGTTTGCAACGGCCGTATAATAGATTGCCAGTACATTGATTCTGATATGTGGGTGTGCCCTGCTGTAAGTTCACTTCGAAATTTGTAAGCTCACTTATAATATTGAACATCATAAAAATGCCTATTATCCAAGTTTCCTGTATGATGATACGATACGATGCAACGGAGCTCGTTAAATCCAATAAATGCAAGATCTCAACTTATAAAGACAAATAGCAGCATACTGTTGCAACCACTACATAAATAATCAATGAACTATTTCAGGGTCGCAACAGCATCAGACGGTACGAGTGGATCGAGTACGAGAACGGGCGAACCCTCGGCAAAGTAGGCAGCTGCACGCGGGGAACGACCAAGGTGAGAACAATTTACCGACGTCGGCTACTTGGCACAAATGTTGAGCATAACTCAATCACGACGGTCCAAGTGATAAATGTTTGTTCAGCTTATCTATTTGACCCGGGAGTAAAACGGGGGCATGAGATTACGAAGCAAATGGCGATATTAAGTCAATCTTAATAGCGATTATTTAAGTTATTCAACGCAGTAAGAATGTAATTTAAATTATCATGAAATCCCGACCCATTTTAAAAGTAGCGTCAGCGTGATTCCTGAATTTAAATCGCAATAACTGACAGGTAAAGAGAGTTACAGGTTGATTCGTGGTGGCGCTGGCTATTCTGGCACTGTTCCTACTGCATGTGCCTCTGTGAGGAAGCGACGCCAGACTCTGACCGGTACTTCAGTCTCGTGGAGGCGACGTCTGACGTCAACAACAACAAGTTAGTCCCTTGTTTCTGAGGGACATCCGCACATGTTTGTTTAGTGTTGAGATAGGAAGCGCTTACAGTTTTGAGATATTAAATTACGCTATTACGTTATTATTTTAGGAAAGCAGTCGCATCGGTTTTTTTTTCTAGCTTAAATGCAAGGCCAAAACAGACACTCAAGGTGTTATCTGAGGGCGCTCCTGCTTGAGTCGTTTCAAAGAGTCTAATCCACTTTTTTCTCCCAAGGTCGACTCGTGGTGGCGTTGGACCCTCCACCACTGTTCGTACTGCATGTGTCTTTGCGAAGACGACGCCAGCTCGGCTGAACGTTTCTTCAGCATGAAAGAGGCGGTCGCAGATGTTCAGAAGAACAAGTTAGTCAAGTGCATTGCCGGCGGGTTCCTATAACGAGGATAATTATTTAGATTTTTAAGTATTATGTTTTTGATAATAACATAGTAAAAAAAGTCTTGGATTGGTTATCAATCACACTCATTAATATAGCTGGTTATGATATTTAACGATTTATTAACATTACCAGAGAAGTGCAGTCATTAGTTCAACTAAGCATAAACTATTTTCATTATACATAGTTGTACATTTAAATTACAATATTGCCCGCGATGGCGAATTAAAACACTCATGTGTTTTAACATTCACCGTTTTCTTTAATTCAAGTTTCAAGCATACAGATCTATTTTATTAAACTTAATACTTAAAAAACTCAAGTTTGCCGAGTTATATGAACCGGGCTTTAAACGGAATCGGGACGCACGTGGTTTCCGAAAAGTAAAAGGGTTTAGTGGCAGCCAAGACTACTAGCATCGGTGTTCATAGCTTTGGGTCCTTCAGCTTTGGGTCTTATGTCTACTAACAGCATGGACGGAACAAGATGTGCGGGTGTCCAAATTTTATTTCTACTATTTCGATTTTAATATATATCGCCTGCAAAAAAACCAAATACTTATAAAAATACTTCCGTTATTTTAAACTCTAAATCTCCTATATACGAGACCACTTTTTCACTTTTTTTTTAACAGCTATGTGTTTTCATCCGCTGTTTACGGACGTCAGTACAATGATTATTTGTACAGTACAGACGTCCGTAAACACCGGAAGAAAACATTCAAGCCTAAATTGTCCGGTACCATTTCGTCTGATAATAACATGACAAGGATAAAAGTTTTGCAGTCGAAATATCAATGCTTGACACTAACCACTTTTAATTTTTTCAGGGTTGTAACGGGTGTAAGGTTGGTGAAGTCAGGAAGGGTGTTCCACCTTCAGGTCACCGAAGGCTTACTTGGCCAGCGAGGGTTAGTGACACCTGGGGACTGGGTGCCGGTCGCTAAGTTTGATCCTTCAGACGTAGGCGTGAGGGAAGGATCGGATTACCACACACTGACATACGAGCAGAGAGCTATTGATTTGGATGAGCTGGATTCGCCTTTTGGATACGTCTTGACTGGTGTCAGGTAAGTTTTTTTAAATTAATTAAGCAGGTACTTATTCCTCAACCATCTATACGCTAGTTAATAGAAATCGTGCTCACAGTCAGCTAATGAAGTTTGAATAAGATTAGAAATTACACAATTTGTACTAGAATGCTTTGATGCGCATTACGTTATCCTCTAACAAATTAGTCCACAATTAAAGAGATGTACTAAGTAATAAGACGAGAAACATCACGTTGTGCAAGCGTTGCGAGTTTTTTATTACGCTGAATCTCCATCTGGAAATCCTTATTCTCTTTTGTTTGTATATAAGACTGTCAACCTAAACAACCGAATATACTTTGTTCAAGTCTAACCTGTAAAATTGGTATTTCCAGGTTCAGCATGATCGGTGCCCACTTGCACTTCGAGATCCGCTCCACGCCGTTCAACTACACGACCGGTCGCCTAGCGCCGGACCGAAGCCAATGGATCAGTAACGACAACACCGAGGGAGCCGAACTGCCCAGGTATAAAATGTATTTTCAATCTGGTCAAGGACCCCATTTATAAAAAAAATTGTATTAAGTAATTCTAAACTGCATTGTATGTTGTACGAAAATACGAGGAAGGATAAGCGTACTAACTATATTATTACTGTAATATTTAATCAGTATGTACGTGCCCCTCTACCGCAATTATTGTACATCTAGTGTAATGTAGGTGTCATTAGCTACACAACTTGCACTAATTACTTCTAGTAGTCACGACATTCCAAGTGACTAAAACGTCCTTGGCTACATTTGTTCCGCACAGCTGTAGTAATTTTGCTTAACGTGTATTATTGACGTTTCACGTGAGAATGAAACTCCTAATTTAACAGCTACATTTTATACGTCCACAAACGTGACTTAAATATCTAAATAAAAAAACATTTATTAGCAGGTAATAATTTTTCAAATACTCTTTACGTTTGCTATATCAAGACTGCTATTCGTTGAATGCCAGATTAAACAGTGTTCATTCAGAAAGATCGAAGATTGAGAGTTTTAATTCATAACATAAATTATAACATCTATAAAAACCTACTCTGCCGAAGTATAATCGTTCATGACTTCAGATCATCTGTAAATCTGTTAATCAGCATTCTTCATTCTGAACGTAAGATCCATCATTTCATAAAATCTTTGGTTTTAGATCGCGTCTCGACTTGTACCGGCCAGACATACCCACTAGAGGCCAGACCCCCATGCCAGTGGACTCCAAACACGACCAATATGTGGAGTTCGTTAATACGGACTTCGAGGCTGACGCTGCTCAGAGCACAGTGCCGTTTGTGGATATACAGCCCGTGGTACCAATGAAAGGTAAGCTTGTCATCACTCTTGTTAAATTAATAGGTGTTCCCAAATTTGTTCGTTGGCAAACCCACAAATTATACAAGATTTTAAAATATGCGTTTTTGTGACAGTTCATTAGTTGTGTGGGATCGTTTATATATTATCATACAAGCGTATTCTCAATTAAACTTATAGAGTAATCAACTCGTTAGTAAAACGATAGAATTATGACTTAAAGTACATATTTGGACATGTTAATCTATTCTGTTAATGTATTTCTTTCCCTTTCATACATACATACGTAGGTATTATGTGCTGTTAACAATGACCCGAAATCTGTGGTGTAGAAATACCTAACATTTTTGTTGAAGAGTTAAAAGAATGGAGCCCTGACTAAAACAATATTAAACTTGTCCCAGGTGCGTCCCTAGCGAGCGGAGCGGGCCTGATCCACCGCGGCGCGCGAGGTTCTGGGGGCTTCATTGCAGTAAAGCTGTTCACGTACGACTTCTCGAGGCACGTGCGTGCCGACCCCCCACCCCTCCTCGAAGAACCAGCCGGCACTGAATTCACGCCTATCGTGAATTAGAATAACTTCTATGCCTCGGGAATTGTCGGTGCTATTTGGTTCCATTTGACAACTAATTAGTCTATTTCGAAACTGCTTATTAGAGATCTAATTTAAGAATTACAGTTTCGAATTGGAACCATCGACACTTTAGTTTTAGATGAATCATGCTAGAATCTCGCGGTGGAACAACAAAAATTATGACTAGGGTTACACAAGTCATTATAGCATAGTGTGCTGCTATAGTTTAATTCATTTTGCAAGATATTAAATAGCAGCAGAATATTTGTGACGGTGCCAATCGCAAAACATTGGACAGATACCGAATAATTGTAAGGCACTCTCGTCCCTTTGTACTCATTATTAACATAAGTTTTTGATAGTAATAAATTTTCGTAATACAAAATAATAAAAACGCGTTTCATTTGTTTCTTTTTCTTAAATAATGTTGGACTATGGTGGAACAATTTATACTACATTTTCTTTGTAAGAATATCCTATGAAAATCTATAACCAACCCTAGATATTGTTGTCAGTCAACTCACTCTACCGCGCACGCAAGTTGACCCTGCGAAACGGGGCGTTTTCACCTTCTGTAACTTCTTTCAACGAGCAAACAGTATGGCACTTTAAAATTAAAAACTTAAAACAAAATGTTGCTGTAAGTACAGACAAGTTACTAAACTCGTGTACCTTACTCTCATTGGTTAATAGACTATTCAATAAACGTAGCAGTTTTAAGTGTCTACCCACACATTTACTACAACCTCACCAGTTTCAACCGTACAATTATTAGACTTCATTGGCCCATTAAGCAAGTTAAAGTGACAACTAGCAACTACCCTGAAGAAGTAATAAATGAGTATAAAACCCACCAAACTCCAACTTCGACATGGCATAATGATGAAGATATTAGTTGAAGCTTTACACCAACACTGTGGAGTTGATGGGGTCTCACGTTCCTGAAACTGAACTGACCTGGACCCTGAGCGGGTGGAAGGCGAGCAGCGCCAGCAGGTCCGACGGGGGCAGAACCTCCGCGGCGCTCACGCCCAAGGTCCTCACGCAGCAGCACAGGAATGCAGCCAGGTACCGGTGCAGCGGGAAGTGGAACGACGCGTGCATCATTTGGGACTAGGGAAAAAAAATCTTATTAGTATAGCTTAAATTACATTAGGTACTCTAAAATTTGATTGTATAGCGTTTTTTTTTAATTGTTTATTTATGAAATGTATGGGAGTGAATACTAAGATGACGACTGACGGGATCTTTGGAAGAAAGTACTACGCAGACTCCACGTGATTGGGAGACGGGCAAGATGATGATCATATAACGAGAACACTTCTGAAGCACTTGTCATGACTAAACGGAAATGCCTAGACACACCCGTTATTATCAATGCTAATCACTGCTAATAAAGGCGATTAATATATTCTAAGTTATATATTTCTCGTGACTTGGCTGACAATTGTTCAACAATTAAAGTCCTTGATATAGGGATAATAGGGTCAGTTACCTGCGGCGCCCGAGGTGTAGTACAGTGCACATTGTCCAGCCACTCCTGCAGACACGAGGCGGCGGCGGCGACGATGCGTTTAGCGAGCGGCGCATGCGCGGGCGCCGTGAGGTGAGACAGCACCGACCACATCGGGTACGCCGCCGCTTCCAGCTCGCACGAGAACGCGGCGTAGTACGAAGACGGCTCGAATTCTATGTGCCCTTCTGTCTCGCGGAGGTTCACGTTCATTCCTGTAAATTTAAATGTCTTAAAGTAACCATAAGACGCATATTCCTACGAAGGTGTGTATAAAAAGTGCTGGTAATCAAAACACATGTCAAAGGAAGATAGATTGTTCGTAGTTCAGTTTTTGTTTGTAGTTATGGATTAGTTAGACAAGATTACTAAAGAAGTCACAGGAAAACTGATAGACCTGCTGTAATATCTCACTACAGTAACAAGAGAGCTCAACTTGAAGGTTAACATAAACATATTTATATGAATATCTTGTTACAGTTAACGAAATATAATGTACACCGATTCGACGTAGCGCTTCGATGCAGATTATATTTCGTTAACTATACGTTCAACACAACCATCTCACCTTGCAACATCGACAGAAACTCGAACCACATGTCAACTAGCGCATCATCCTGCAGAAAAACCAGCGCCACACTCTTATGCGACAGCACATTATTGAAGTCGGAAACAAGCGGCCAGTAACAATGTTTCTCCATCAGTCTCTTCGTGCAATCGATGACAAAGTGTGAATTCTTCTCCGGGTCGTGTAATGTGTTCTGTACTAGTATTTTCCCCATCATGAGCCTTAGGGAGAGGATCATGACGTGGAGAAGGTGCAGTTGTTGGACGCAGCGCAGAGCGAGGGCTTCGTTGGAGAAGAGTTGGACGGACATGTGGACCACGCGGTTGGACAGCGTGTCAGGGTCACCCGCGGCTTCTAGCACCAGCGGGATGCGGGCGTAGTGCATCACAAACGTGCGGGTCAGGTGTTCCTGGGGATGATAGAGATTTTTGTATTATTACATGATTTTACTATCAGTAGAAAAAACCTACAGTGGAGAAACCAAACAAGCTTTGGTACTTTTAACAAGTAAATAGAAACTTATGACATTCCGTCATCGAACGTTCGTCACGAATTTGTTTTAAGCGCTGCGGCGGGAAGTACCTAACTGTTATATGAAAATTTGTGAAATTATAGTTTGCCACCTGAATGATGAGTTGGTGAAAAAGTTAACCCATTATACAGGGTGGAAAAAGCGAACGCCACATGAACGTCCATCCGTAAATGCACGATATTTTTTCCAAAAATAAAGTAGCTCCTTAGCGTAGAATTTATTAGCTATCACTACATATTATAAAACAAAGTCGCTTCCCGCTGTCTGTCCCTATGTATGCTTAGATCTTTAAAACTACGCAACGGATTTTGATGCGGTTTTTTTTAGTAGATAGAGTGATTCAAGAGGAAGGTTTTTATATATAATAAATTTTGTTTTATGTACGCGTGTTATAGAAAACTCAAATAAACCGAAGCGAAGCGAGGGCGGGTCGCTAGTTTCCAATATTTAAGGTAGTTGCCGTCCATGTGGCGTTCGTTTCTTCCACCCTGTAAACCAGCGCAGTAACTGTTAAAATAGGAGATTAACGAAAAAAATAAACAACGGATTGTCCTCTTTGCGTATCAGTTAAATTAACTAGCTTCTGCCCGCGACTTTGTCCACGTAGATTTAGATTATCGTTATTCCATCGGAAACTTTTTTTTTTTGGATGTGAACTAGCCTATGTGTTAATCTAGGCCCTAGATTAACACATAGGCTAGTTAGATTCTAGGGTATAAGGCTATCTCCATTTCAAATCCTTCTAACCGTTGCAGCGCGAAGGAGTAACAAACTTACGTACATACAACACACACACACACGCACACGCACACACACAAACTTCTGCATTTAGAGGTATAATATTAGTAGAATAATAAACGATTGTTTTTTTTATTTTAATAAACGATTGTTTATACTTAAACACGTGTCGCGTTAAGGGTATGATAAACATTTAGAATAGTCAATATCATAAATAAACACGAGGAAGTGTTCAATGTAAATATTCAAATGAGATTGCGATCTTCTTTAATTTGGAATAGTTTCAAAACGGTTTACCATTGAATTGCCGACAGACTTTTAATCGAATATTATTTCAAAGACAACGTTTCAAGTATTTTCATTTCATCGACAAGTCATTGCGTCGAGGACTCAATACTAGGTAATTTGAAACGTGGTCTTTTAATTGGTAGTTTACTTATTTCAATAGAATTCATGTCATGACTAATCATTTCGGGATTTTTTAATTGGTTTTTTTTTACTTGTAATAATATTTATTCCGCATAACATTATTTCAATTGGTAATATTTTGCTATCAAAACTAAACAGTAATGTGTCATGCTTTTCTGTCAACAGTTCATTTTCTTGGGGGTCGCAGTTCTAACCTAACCTAACCCGCTTCTGTCAAAAGTTCGTTTTCTTGGGGGTCGCAGTTCTAACCTAACCTAACCCACTTCTGTCAACAGTTCGTTTTCTTGGGGGTCGCAGTTCTAACCTAACCTAACCCACTTCTGTCAACAGTTCATTTTCTTGAAAGCCTCGTACTTCTATTTCTTGATATAACTAGTTATGCAATAATATTATTAATTTAATATTATCAATAATTCTTAGTTTTATTATACATATTTGTTTGTCACACTACATAATTAGAAAAATGTATAAATGTGCAATAGGGCATATAACAATTATTGTATTAAAGTAATACGTCGAAGAAATGAATTGCAATGTTTTGTAGTTGTACCAATTAAGATAATTTGAAACAAATCAGCGATTAAGTAGTATTCGTTGATTAGTATTTCCACGTAGTAACATAAATTTAAATAAATAGTAGTTGAAATAAAATAACGCCAAACAATATTACTAGTACTAATGTTTCGATGAATCGTTGTCGATGAAATAATATTCGAAGAAACGGTTGTCGGCAAAACAAGGGTACACCTTTCAAAACATATACCTACCGCCGCATTTCTTCAACATGCTGTTTCTGAGTTTTGGATTTATATTGGCCACGCTGTATACGGTATCTGTACGGTCGGCCAAGAAAGTGGTCTGCCAGTTTTGACAAAAGTTTCTGTGAGGTCTAATTATCGCTAAGGTTGACACTTTTCACTGTCATAATATAATTGCAAGGGAAAATCGAACTTGGTGTGGCATGCATGAGTCATGACGTGCAAATGCACTTTAACCGTAGTGTGGTAGACCACATTTTTGGCCGACTGTACACTCTCACACTCTTTCGTGACTAACTGACAGATCACTTTAAATTGGAAGGTGCAATAAGGATGGACTTGCGAAAATTGACTCCCAACGGGAAGAAATAGGGGGAATAGCTGAGGTCCTCTAATGTGTGGATTCATTGCATACAAAATGGACACTCCTAGCAAGTAGGTGGCAATAAAAGTGTTAATACTCCCTGAACTTAAATTTCACCTTAATTTTTCAAGCAAAATCTAGAAGTTTCCTCGTAATATAAGAGTTCCTGATTACTCACCTTATAATCTTGATCGGGAAGCATGTTGAGCAGAAAGCAGACGACATTCTGCGGGAACTCGTACTTGAACGTCCAGAATATGAACTCGTCGAGAAGCGTGTTGTGGGTCAGACGCGGTGCTAAAGCTGGCAGGTGACGATATCTGGAACAAATATGAGCTTGATATTTAAAAAACCCTACTACTTATCATGTTTCATAAGAATGGATGATATAATGAACGGTTTAAAAGACGTAATATAAGGACCTTTACTGATCTATTAACATGTATTTATAACAATTTGCGATGTGTATCTTTTCAGTCAATAACTTTTGCCAATGTATAAATTTTATCGTTTTTTTTGCCGGATTCGAGTGGTTGAATTTTTAAAAAAAAGTGCATTAAGATAGATTTATATTCACAACGATAACTTTCCGATTACGTCACGTACGTTGTTAGGTAAGAAAAGTCATGTTATAATGATTACCACAAAAATTTAACTACTGAGGTGAAAAGTGCCTCTGATGAAATGAACATCCTGCTAAGTGATATGTTCTATGAAATGGGTATTAAGGCGACGGGGCGGGCATTTGACCTTGCTCATTCGGCCAGACGAGTAAAGTTTTAATTCGCGCGCCATCTAACGAGTAAGCTCTGCGATCTACCGTATATTACTATTTGTCAAACAGTCAGGCACGCATTTACTGTAAGATGGCGCTTGATTAGGTCGACCAATATGATGATACACTTTTGTTTTTCCTAAATACTATCTCAAAGTCAGTTACGGATGGCAACAATAGCTTATAAACAAATAAGTAAATACATAAATAGTTAATTATTTAACACGTATAGATTATTTCATGAATAGCTGGCACAAATATATCAATAAGAAATTTGGTCTACTAGGATTATACGAGTGATATAGATCAAAAACAATAACAATAACAGATATAATAACAATAACAAAACAAATATTTAACACAACAGAAAACAAAACAACGCCAAGACCAAAATACAAAACAACTGCAGTAGCTACTTGTTCGCACGGAATAGTAGAACGCAACTGACTGATATGGGATGGAAGTACTAAGTATTGGGAGTCAACAAAATTCGAAACATTCGAACTGTCAACCACATCAACCCAACGGTCTGGCAACGCCGCGTCCGACCGTTCTACGCAGGCCGACCCAAGCCGAGCACGCAACGTCGCTTTCATCGTTATATATAACTTTTAGGATACTCACTGATCCAACGTGAATGCAAGTTCAAATCCACTACCTAACACTAAAATCAACTTTTATTCAAAATAATTTGGCTTTTTTTCTAATAGTTTTGTTTATTTTTTTTATCATTTTAAATTCTCATTTTAGTTTGTATATTTATTTTTTAGGCCACATTCAACAAAAAGCTTCAAAACGCCTAGTCATATTTTAAGAGCAAACATTTAGTTCATTTTTTCATTAGGAGCACATATGTTTTGAGTCTATAATCTGTAAATTCTTACTAAAACTAATATATTCAACTTGACGCAACACATTAAATCTGTAAAAACGAGTGTGGAAAGTTTGGCTACAAACTAATATGCCCAGCCGGAATAAAACTAATATGAAATTTTAAAAAACGGTTCAATTAAAGTTGTATATAGAGCTTACTATGAGTTACATAACTATATTAATAAGTCAGAGCAAAACTTGAGGATATGTGTCTTCAGATTATTATCATTTAAAACTACCACTTCCTATATTTTTACCAAGAAATGTATCCAAAAACACCTCGATTTTGTCATTTTGCCCTACCCTTCGCCTTAAGGAGAATCTTTTTCTTATTGAATATTTTACACAAATACAGCTTTGTTGTTGAATATGATAATTTACAATGACGGAGTACCGGAGTATCGTGACTCACGACAGTATCATATACTTGTTTAATGTTTCTTTCAATATGAATGTTTAATAACAAGCAGAAACTTACTCGTCAGGCGGTTCCGGGGCAGGAAACGAGTCTAGCGCCTTCTCGTACATTTTATTGGATTCCGCCATGTAGCAGCCATACTCTGTTTCGGGGAAGGGCGGTTCAACCAGGTTTCTGTACATCTGTGGAAAAAAAATAGTACTACTTTAAAACTTGGGTAGTGAGTAACAAAATGATATAGTAAACAAATATATTACAGAAGGCAGCGGATAACGTATGAAAAAGACATATTTGAGGTCTTTTAGACAGATCGAACGATTACTATTACGATATTCATTGCGTACGGTACAGTTAGAGTTTACACAAATCGTGCCGTTGATTACGCCCAATATGTAATTTTAGCCCAGGTTGTTACAGATTTTTTTTAACCAGTTTACTTGTCTAGCGTACCTTCTGGCATTTCACTTGATAGTATTTTCCAAATACCTACTGGTCTTACATTTCTCACATTTGACATGCCGAATGAAAATATTTGCACAGTTATAGCTAAATGAAGAGTCACACAGCCATAGAGCACATTCTGCAGAACAAATAAACTTCACCGAAACTGTAAACAGTGCAACTTTGAAACGAACGGTAACCATTTATTTTTGTTCTGTGTAATCATTTTTGCATTTAGAAACTTAACCAACACAATCTTATTGTATGTACAAGCCGGCGGTCTCAGCCACAAGCCTCAAGCAAACATGCGGTTTGCTTTTAGATAACTTTTGTGGCCGGATTAAGACAAAACAACTCGGTAGTGACTCAACCACGGCATAATTAAATATAAGTATGTTACAAAAATACCGCAACTGCAGTTGCTTATTTGCCACGAAGTAGTAGTTGTCGTTAAATCGATGTGGAAATTTTTGATCTGTTTGCCGGACGGTATGATTGTCTTATACGCAATCCTTATGCCTTATGCACGAATTGATACGGACGTGAGGGTTTTTGAATCTTAAAATATTTGATTGTTTGTTGTGTTGCAGTGTGTTTTTATTAAATAAATATTGTAACTTTGCGTGTGCTTTAGTTTGAAATATAAATGAAAGCGCCTTTTACAATGGCTCCGCCCAACCTTAATAAAATAATGTATTATTTATTATATTGAAAAATATCTATTTGCGTAAGTTTGATTATATGTGCAGTGTAATCTGTGGAACTACTGCACCTGTTGGAATATTCTTTGACCATTAAGTCATAGCTCTAAGTCACAGTCAACGAATACATTGCTACAAGAAAGATACATTATTCCAGTTGGACATGGGCTATTTTTATTATGTTTAAACCGGAGCTAAGCGCGGGCGTTTGTCTCGCTGTACAGCATATTTTAACATGTCAGTTGTAACTGCCACACATTTTCCCTACTAACCTGAGGATTGATGAGAGCCTTGGTCATGGCGGATCGCATCAGGTCTCCCATGTTGTTGAACTCCATCAGCATCTGGACGTAACCTTCGCACTCTTGCACCGCTATGCGATAGCTGTTCGATGTGGTTTGTGTAGATGAGCTGAAACAAATATGGAGGTTAGTTTAACACCATGTAACATGTGTTCGCTTCGCTTTTATGGATTTATACATACATTATGTATCATGCAAGCGGTCAAAGACCTGGCAAAAGGTTTCTGTCAAAAAGTTGTACAGTCAAGTGCAGAAATATGTCCTCTCATAATATGTTACGAAGTTCTTGTTGGACTGTACATGTCTGTTGTGTTGCAATGTACCTATGTTTCTATTTGTTATACAAATGACATGTGTTATAGGATAGATAGATTAAATTTGTTTTTTGTTTATCACCAATGACAACTACAGTTTAAACATTATCACTAAATTACTTGTAAATTATTAAAAAAGGGAGACGTAACTGTTACAAAGTGCGTTCACCTCATGTCCAACTTTACCAATAACATAACTGATGATTATGTATCGAGTTCACCCACAATTAATCAGACATTTTAGGCTAAAATAATTGTTTGCGGATGTTAAACGTACCGGTAAATGGTGGATTAAAACAGAACGTGCTTAATGGTTGGTGCGATATATAAAAGGCATTTAACTAACAGTCCATTAGGATATAAACGTTGTTAAATTAGTTGTTTACTGAATACTATTATATTATTAACAACATAAGAGTATTCACTAATTCATCGAAGCTCAGAAACACTTCAAGTGCAGTTAGCCTTAGCACAATAACGAAAATCAATGCACTTAACTGCTAACAATAATACCCCTTCAATGCCTGAAACCCTAAGTGCAGTTATAAGATTTCACTTGTTAGGAGGTTAAAACTTACAAGTTTAAAAGTATATCGTATAGAAGCGGTATTAATTAAAAGGCTTGCGTTAGCAAATTTTACACACACACATACACTCAAAAGTATTTGTGTATGTTTGTGCGTGTAACTTCCACAATGTGTCAAATATTTATGTAAAAACAGTTTCATATAACTGTTACCCGCGTGTACATTATTGTGGCAAAGTAATGTCGAACGGAAAATGCAGCTTATCGTCGGTGATACTGCAAAACCGCGTAACCAACAAATTTATTACAGAGCAAAATCAACCATAATTTCTTAGAAAATGGTGCATTTCGCTCCTCATTAAAAATGTTACTTACGCGGTTTTGCAGGTTTACCGACGTTATGCTCAATAGGGTATGAATATAACGAGATGACAAACCACAAACAAAAGAACAATAATGCAATTTGTCTGCACAATGCATCTTTGATAAGTTACTATGTTTTTATGCAGAGAAAGAACAAGACTTCATACATAAATATACTGGTACGGTTGAAATCATAAGTTGGTGAACATTTTAGTACCTTGTCGTAGCTAATGCCTTATTGCGACAAGGTACTAAAATGTACCTACAGCTACTTATGAGTTCGTCTGTACAACGATAACGATATTTAGGTAAGTAAACAGCACTGATAAATGTCACATCAGTAAGGATATTACAGAAAGCCAATAGATCGTCATCCCGTTGATCAGCCATCACCCCAACTCATCTGATGACGTCCTACACTGCCTTTTCCTATTCACGGTCTCCACTCACGCACACTTTTACCCCAACGTTTCACTAGCATAGAGGCATTCCATCTTAGTCCTCAGGGTTGGCAACGCATTTGCAGTCTTAGGATTGCATTGCAGTCTTGTGAATGCGAATGTCTATGGGTCACAGTTTCCACTTACCATCAGGTGGCCTGTGTGCTCGTTTGTCTTCGCTATGCCATAAATAAAAAATAAATAAAAGTTTGTCGGTTGACCAGCTCAATGTTAATTGTGCTTCAACTTTGTAATCTATTGAGCTATGCAAATAGCTTTGGCTCTCCAAGAACTGCACGATGAATTCAATCGATTCAATTGATCGATGTAATAGACTGGAACATAGATATGAAATATTCATAGTGCATTTAAACGCAACGCTGCATCAGGTTTCTGGTATCAACAGGGCCAGACCGTGAGTTTAGGGGGCCCTGGGCTAATACTAATGCGGGGGAGTTTTTCGCATTATCGTCTGTCGTCTATTTGTGACTTTGACTTGATTTAGCTGGCCTTGAATCCATGGGGCCCTGGGCTGAAGCCCAAAAAGCCATAAGGTAGATCCGGCCCTGGTTATCAAAGTCACATTTTGACTATCGAATTTCTCTTAAAGTGAAACTCAATCATCCATGATTTGTTTAAAATAGTTTGAATTGAGTACAACTTGATATTCGTGACGCACAAAGTTTAAAAGAAAGTTTTCAATGAGATCAGTTGCGAAACAAACATTTCCGTTATAAATATTTAAAGATCCATAACAGTAACGTCTCAATTGCCTTTATCTATGAATATAGCGTACACTTGAGGTAATTGAGATAAGTACCTGAATGAATACATACTCGTAGCTAGTTAGCGGACTACTGCGAGGGTACATTACGTTAAGAATAAATTCAAATCAGAACACCGTACTACTCTCCCAGTACCAGAGTTGCTGTGGTTGTTGCGGAAAGACGGTAGACTTGATCATACGGTCACAAACGTAACTTCGTGAGTAGTGACGCATTAAAAAAAAAATGTTGGAAGTAGTCAATGTGATTAGAAGAAATTCAACCTTATTGTTGAAGAATACCTACCCCCTACCCCTGACCCTGCCTACGAAGCTAGTGGTCCTGGGTTCGAATCCCGGTAAGGGCAGATATTTGTGTGATGAACGCGAATATTTGTTCCTGAGTCATGGATGTTTTCTATGTATTTAAGTATATATTTCTCTATATAAGTATTTATATCGATGTCTACCCATAGTACAAGCCTAGAGCTTAGTTTGGGACTAGGTCAATTGGTGTGAGATTGTCTCCTTATATATTTATTTATTTTAATGTCAGATTGACTGTGGACCTAAGGTAGGTCACAAATTTAAATCTTTGACTGTACCTGTTCTCCCTGAAGTGTTGCAGCAGGCGCAGTATGAGCCGCGGCATCATGGCCTCCGCTACGCACATGAGCTCGGCTGGTGCCGTTCCGGGCCGCGGACACTTGTTGCCATGGTTGCTGCAAAACCTGGAACCAGAACAATGATTCATCAATATAAAGAATCCGCGACTACGGCTCTCGATATTTTAGATGGCTACGATGAGAAACAGGTCGAAAGGATTCCGGTCATACCGTTTGAATGTCATAGATAATAATACAGTGAGCCCGTGAAACTAGACAGACTTTAACCACGTGTTTCTAATGGTAAAATACCGTGAAAAAAGCATGCCGAGCTATGTTTAGTGCAGGGTTTCGTCACCGTTAGTACAAACACAAAAAACGATTTCCAAATATTATTATCATGATTATTAGACAACCAATTTTTTTAAGAGTTTACAAGAATTTAGAGAATCTAAGGCTGGTTTTAGATCGCACCTGCCATTTCAAGTGCGAACAAACGTTCACAAACAATATCTATGGTTAAAGCTATCAGGCTCCCTGGGCCCACCGGTAAATACTATAATACGGTAATTAGTAGTAAAATATTAACACAATCGACCATCCGATCACCCTTAACGCCTGATCCTGAAAGGCTAACCAAGTTGTATTTTTTACAAAGCTTACAAATTTTTAGAGTTGATATCTCACAAATCATGGAATTGACAAAGACAAGCAACGGTCTATCAGGTAGGCTAAAGTCGGTAAAACTTAAGGAGCATATCAGAGCGAATGGCAGAGAGATACCATCATGCAATACAATTAACACCCAGAAGCCTTTTTAACTGTCACTCAGAAATAACAATAGCCAAATTACCTACTTAACTTTAAATCCCACTAATTATAAATGCTAAAGTTTGTGTTTTGTTTGTTACTCCTTTACGCTGCAAAGGCTGAACGGATTTGGAATGGAGATAGAATATAGTTTGTATTAACACATAGGCTACTTTTCATCCCGATTTTTTTTAAATCCCGAGTGTATAACGATAATCGAAATCTATGCGGACGACGGTCGCGGGTAGAAGCTAGTATACCCTCAGCAATTCTATCTTCACATAACTTACGCTTCATTTCCTTATTTTTTTTAAATTTACGTCTTCATATTTAAAAAAAAACTTAAACATATAAGTCTAGTAACGTTTTCCTTAATAACATGGAATTAATTCTATCATTCCCTTAACAGCATCCGAGAAATGATCAAGGCCGCCGCGAAGGTCTAATGTCAAGTCAAGTTCAACCAGCTTCTATCTCACTTTGGCATCAATGTTATTATCGTTCATCTCGCTCTGACTTCTAGAGGTCCATATCGACCAGTGGACAGTGTAAATATTTCTTTGTATTATTTCTTTACATCCGACAAGTTTTTTTGCCTAGTATCATATTTTATTTCGACGTTTTGTAAGTTAGTGATGGTGTGTTGGTAAGGTACAAGAAGCCAGAATTGATGTGGTCTTAATGGTAAATAGTTAGAAGAAAAAAATGGTAGGTATGTGTCATATTATATGCTTAAAGAAAAACATGGAGAATGATGGTAGATGGTGCTTCTTTAATGCAATTCATTTTGTAAGCTGTTGAATTTTCAATGAATCAAAAATAAATAAATTGATTACCTCGATTATTGTTATTAAATAGCAAATAGCATTTCATAACCATTTTTTAAGATATAAAGGATAGTAAATAAATTCTTTTTTTGTTGTAAGGACGGCCATTTAGTTAAGTTAAACCTACATTCATATACCTCCGACAGGCTGTTGGCATGCAAGGTTTATTTTTATGTTTGACGTGATGAATGATGTCTGTTTATTTTGGTGACATCAAAATAAACAGAATCACTAAACCACTGGACCGTCACACAAAGTTTATTCATCCTGGAAAATTGCCCATTCCGACGAAATAGCGACAAACAAAACCCTACGCATAAAAAACCCACGTAAATTCTAGTAGGTACCCTAAGATGAAACCTGATGAGTGATGGACCCATCCATCATTTATTTTATAAATTTAAACGTATAGCATTTATTTTAGGAATGTAAGCGGTTGGATAATACTTATACCCTAACTCAACTAGAAAAGAAGCAATGTCCAATGAATATCTATCTAACTGTTAGTACTCCACTTAGCTCAGCCATCGCTAAGTTTAGGCTTAGGTTTATAAAAAGTTAGTATAAGAGTAAAACAAACAATTAGTCGCGTCCTTATCGACCTCACTCAAGGTCTAGGCCGAGGCAAGTTCAAGTTCAGAGCATCTAATCTACTCGGCACACAATACCACAACTCGACCTTAAACAAACCCAGTAGAGCTTGTATTTGTACGACCATGGTTCCAGTGGTATGCACGCGAGGCGACACAATGGTTTACCGCCTGCATAAAACCCACAAAGAAGTTTTATAGGGAATTCATTAGAGCATGGAACAGGAAATTAAATGCTTCACTACGATTTTAAACCTCGAATAAAGGGCTTCGGTTTTCGGATTTGTTTGTGAGGATGTATTTATGATAATATAATAACAGGGGCTTTGTAAATGAAGATCGTTGAAGGTGTGTCAATTAAAGCAGGTATTTGTAGCAAGGCCGCTCCGGGCCGCTGCACCCGTCCAAGGCAAAGGTGAGACTAATCTTAGCATTTGGCTACAATAATAACAATTTAGATTACATTGTTGTACCCGTAATCATTTAGCTGAAATATATATCGCGGGTTTTCTACTACACTCGGATTTTTATTCTCACAGAAAAAATGTAAACAAAGGTGTTGCCGTAAACGAAAAACATTTGCAGAATTCAAAATATTTTTACTTTCCACAATTATAAGAAATCGATTGTCTATAAAAAAAAACATATATTGTAATAAAGATTAAAGAATTTAATCTGTTGATGGAAAACTTCATTTTGATATAAACTCTTTGTTGTGTTAATTTAAAACGTGAAAACCGTTTTTTTACGCATAATTTATTTATTGCACTGGTATCACTGACTCTATACACCCGTGTTAACAAGTTGACGGCTGCTTGAAAGATTTGAGACGTTACTTCACTCGCTTCGCTTCACCATTCGTGCTCCCGTCGTAATCGCTTTCCAGTGACTCATTTATGCGATTTTAATTTCCATTATATCTCAAATTTATTTTTATATCACGGTTCGAGCGAAATGATAACTTAATATTATATTTCTTGCTGGCCCAAACTTTGAGATCCCCTGAAATGTCACTTTGACAGTGACGTAACTTTGTTTACATTTTTTCTGTGAGAATAAAAATCCGAGTGTACTTCAAGCCATATTTTCAGAATAGTTTATGCAATAAGGCCATTTGACTTAAAGCAGTTGAGCACATAGCTATAGCTTGCCGAACGTTAACAAGATAGGTATAGGCAAAGATTCCATTTAAAAACATTACAAAACGTACAGATCTGGTGATTACCATGACATTTTGTTTGTTCATTTGTATTCAGCATTGACAACCGAAAATAACCTGAATAATATTACCGTCTTTAACAACGAAAACACTACTCTGAATTGCATATGTATAGAGTTTACGGTGTCATGATAACCCTTGAGTTTAAAATGGAATAATCTGGCATAGATATGTATACCAGGAGTCATACAAATAGTCAAATAACATTACCATAGAGTCAACGCCATATTTATAAAGCGCGTAGGCGCAGTCCTGTTCCTAATACAAACGATGAGACGTCATTTTTGTAAATCATGCATGTGACGCCACGCTGCCTACGACCCGACTAAATTTGGTCGAGATCGTTTAGCACGACGGACGGGCTCTCATATGAGTTATGATTGCTATGAAGTAAAGAGTCGAAAACATTATAGTTACAATAAATCATATACTCGTGGATGAATTGGCTATTTCCTAGCTTGATTCTAATTAAAAGCTAGAGCAAGCTAGCTAGGCTAGTTTTCGCAGCAGAATCGATTGTGATTAGCTTAAGCCGTTAAGACACGTACGATTAAATATTGCATTATTTCACTTTCTTTAATTAGAGGTAGTTTCAGTTACAAGTATCGTGAACCGACGCTTAAATCGCGCTAATTTTTCCGTATAAAAGATTCGGGCGATAATATTTCTTACCCGATTCGTACGTTTCCGTTTTTTTATTTGATTAATTCCATGGAAAGGAAAACGTACAGGCCGACTTTTTTATAATATGTACAAAATATTCAAAAATCGTAAACACTGACTAGGTTTAAGGGAAGAGAAACGTTAACGAACTTTGCATGGATTTTTTTAACCTCAACAAACAAAACTCTGTCTCTAGTCCTTTTAAGTAGATGAAACTACAAAGTTTTACAGCAATCATGTAAGATAGAAAACTGAATCCAACAAGCAATCCATCCCACTTTAACAATGTATAGATTAGTGAACGGGCATTTAATGTCGCACTTACGTATTGTCATACAAGTCCGTCGTCGGCTTCAACCAGTTAGGTAGGTAGGTTCCTAATTAAAGTAATGAAGTCACTATACAGCGTGTAAACAAGTATTTGCTTCTAGTCTCTTTGGCAGTTAGCCACGCCGCCTTTATGTCTGCACCATGACATTTGCAAGTACACATACCTACTCTAATATATAAATAAAATCGTCTCGGTCTTTTCCAAAGGTTGCTTTGATTTGCTGTTTATAATGTTAACTATAAAGACCACCCCATAACCAAATCGACGAGCATCAACGATAGGACTCGTAGTGACGGCGTAAATAAGACAAAAACTAATTATTTATTGCGGAATTTGTATGAGTATAATAGCAGATATTTACTGGAAAATAGATGTATAGGAATCATCGCTTTACATATTTACAAATACCTACATGTATAAGTGCGAACACTCGTTACTGCCGAGGTTAACGCTAACTTTGCATTATCACGAGTAGTCTAATAAGAGTACCTACAGCCACATATCTAACTAGCTTTTGTCCGAGAATCATAGAGGCAGACTACAGAGGGGTTTAGTGGGTAATCCAGCAAAAGTTTACTCCTCCTAGTCCTTGTACCTGGTCCTACCTTTGTTGGACTACCCTACCGTACCGTAAAAATCAGTTGATCCATCTTGACATGTAGTATTCTACTAGTTAAACTCACCCGTCCTCCTTCATGACAGAGTTGTCTCCACAGTCGCAGGCGCCACCAGCCTGCGACAGGAACATGTTGAAGTCGTGCGTCGAGTGGTCGCCGCGGTGGAAGCACTCGCGGCAGATGGACATGCAGGGAGAGATGCCGCACGTGCGGCATCGGTATGCGACCACGCGCGGTATCCACACCAGACCGCATTTGTCGTGTTTGTCGTAGCTGCGGACTGCGGACAAAGAAAGATCTCGGTTAGGGAGTTAATAAGTAAAATCAGGATACCGGTAGTGTAATCAAAAACTAGATGCTATTGTCTTCATTGACATTAAATTCCCACAACAATCTATTTCCAAACAAAAGGTCAACGCTCTCCGACACTTGGCTTAGCTAGTAATAACAGCCAAGCAGACTGCGGTTCACAATCTTAGGACAATAGAATAAGCGAAAATGCTACAAAAAACAAGCTATCGATAATTACTCAGCTATCTTGCATTCATCATTAGAATCTAAACGGATTCACACCTGCTTAACCAAGCTCCATCAATCAAACGTTAACAGACAATTGATCAAAACTAATGTGAACAATGATTGATCGTAATGACTTTGAAGTTGGTTCGAAGTCAGAGTCTGTATAAGCACTGGCAATTTTAGATAGTATGGTCAATTTGTAAACCATTTAATGTACTTGGAGTATTTATTTATTTTGGGATCTGTTAGTGTCTAATTCAGGAAAGATGCAAAATATTAGGAATGGTCCACAGCAGGACTAAACTCCTAAAACATATGCCTTGCAAGATTGTTTTTATAAACATAAATATGGATACATACCTAAATGTAATTTTAACTGTACCAAGGTGTTAACTACAATTAAATTAATAACCGTGAGTCACTCTGTGTGGTGTTAACATGTTCTACACAAGTTAAATAATTAAAACTCAATTTCCCAAGTGGACAGCTCTAAGGCTTGCCCCGCACATTTGAAACGAATAATCTGGTCATTAGCTACATTCCAAGACAACTTTATAGGCTGGAATTAGGTATAAATGATAATAGAAAACAAGAATGTCGTGAATCATGTAGAAAATATTGTAATCTTATTAAGTAATTTAATTATCCACTTATCAAACTGATCGTTGACTATATTTTCTAGCTCGTTTATTTCATTAAGGCTAGCACAAGTTGCATTTTCTCGCTTGTCGCTCAATGCGTCTCAATATCGTTACAGACACAGATATGTGTATTTATATGTGAGGTTACTGACTAGATAGAAAGGGAGCCCCCATCGACAAATAAAGACTGTACACGATAAAATCTGGCCATGCATGATCTGGTGTATTTTTGCGATGAATGCATATTTTCAAGCAGTTTTTTTTTCAATATGTTGTATAATTATAATACTATATAATGAAATAAAATCGTATCATAATGTATGGGTATGTGTGAGTTTTCGCCAAATATATTCTATCATACCTTTCATCCCCTGTACAGCGTTTTTTGACAATCTTCACTCGCTTCCTGCTTCTACGCCACAACTGTATTTATATTGTTACAAGCAGTTTTACCCACAATAGAATGTCGTCTTACGAAAAAAATACTTTTTGAAACTCATTTCTATTTGTAGTAGTCAGGAAGACTTTTTACTCCAAGCACTGAAAGTTGTTTTTGTATGGGAGGCATTTATTTGTCAAAAAGTCAAATTCGCCAAAGTTAAAAAACCTCAGAACTATCTTAATCTGAATATAATTAGGAAAGTTTTAACTATTGTGGTAAGATAATTTAATAACGTATAATTTGCCTTGTATAATTAAAAATAATAAAATGTTTTAAAACGGAGAATTTGGTAAAGACTGTCAGAAGATCGTGGACAAAAAAATAAAGGTACTGTGGATTATATAAGGGTCTAAGATACAGACGCTCTTACATTTTATTATGAATGTATTTTTAGTATGTAGTTTCATAACCACTGACTATTACAAAAAAGTGCTGCTTGAAAATTAGCATTCATTAAAAAAATACACCAGATCATGCATGGCCAGATTTTATCGTGTACAGTCTTTAAGTCGCGGGCAACTTGTGCTAGCCCTCCTGATGTGATTCAATCTTTATTGTTATAAAATAATCTTAATGAGGCCTAATCATGTCGGCAATCAGACGATCGAAACCGACCAAATTCTTTATTAGATATTGCGAAAGTTTTATCATGTCTAGACCTCTCTCCTAACGAATGTGATTATATTCGTTTATTTATTTGATTGTATCTTTGTTCTTCTGTTACCGCGGACCGCAATGCGACAGGGAGACAAATGGCCAGTCACGTGAGTTCTGAAGCAATGGTAATGACGGGCATGAGCTCTCTTTATCCGCTACATTTTATCTCGGACGATTGGACAGTACTGAACTACTGAAGGAATAGCGAACTCTATGCAAACGGTCGGGGGCAAAACCCAGTCAAATATGTGTTGCTATGATGTGCCCGATTCGCGATGACCGAAGAAATTGCCGCGTCATCCCGTATAATTACTAAAGAATCATTATTTCATTGTGTGTCCAGATACGTCCAATCTCACTCAATTATATTATAAAACGAATGGAGATCTCTTTCGTGGACCAAACATGAACCTGACATTATTGAGATAGCTGCAGCTGGATATGCCACATTAAAGAGTTTTTAAATAACACGTCATTGAGCACCAGGCCAGTTTATTACCATATTAATTGGCATAGACATCGTTTAATACGGTATTCATTATAAAACACGATAATATCGTTATACTTTTTTCTCTTTTCGTTTAAAGTTTTGAAGTAGAAGATTAACAAAAAAAATCAGTCGTGTGCTAGTCAGACTCGCGCACCGAGGATTGCGTACCGCCGCACATGAGATATTATTATAACTTGATTTAGCACATTTAAACTTTGTCAAAAACTAAGCTGAATATTCGATTTTACGTCAAAATACACACACCCACCCTAACGGGGGCAAACATTTCATCAATTACTTATGTAGGTAAAATACAATCATAGCTCGCTTCATATGAATAAAACGTATCCAAAGAAAATGTTAAAATCCTCTCGGACTAAAGCTATTCGATATGTACCGTAGGTACCGTCGCATTGAGTCGAGTAAGTCTAAACCCACTGCAATGCGGTTTCCATTTCTTGTGGTATTGTATTAAATTTACATTTCAAGAAGTGTAAAGATATTTACATCTGACTGGCGAACACTGTGGCTTCTACACAAATGTACCTAGAGAAATATACGGACATTCAACGTCATAACTTTGACTAAATCAAGTGATCCCTATTGAACATTGTCATTTTAACAACAGGTTTCAACTGCCATACAAAATTGCCACACGAGTGAAAGCGATAAGATACTAAAGTGATCATCTACATATGACGTCGACTGTCTTGCTAGACATAAGACGCACCCGACATATTGTTTTAAGGTTAACCGTCTACAAATAATTCTAAACTAAACCTTCCATGTCATGTCTTGTAACTATTTATGACTCAATCAGTCGGCCACATTACCTGTTAATTTAAACACTTTTAATATATATGACCGTAACAAAAGAATTGAAGCAATGAGAATCCATTAAGACAAACAAAGGCCTTAATCAACGGCACATTTAAACCGTCCAGCGTGACATGCCGGGCTATTCGCAACCACTAACCGAACAAGTCAAGATAAATAAAACTGTCATGAGACGTTAAAGTAAATTATTTTGCTTTGAAAGCAGAGTTAATGAGTAGCGGCAGATTTTTAAATTAGTTCGAAAACTTTAATTGTGCCGGTGTAATGAATTGTGACCTTGATCAATCAATTTAAAATGGACGCACAATAGCTTGTGCAAAATGGTTTGTTCTAAGATTAGCCGAAATCGCGCATTTGGCTGCAGATCAAGAAGATAGGAGTATTTATAAAATAGCCATCTTTTATATTACAGTTACATTAACTTTGCTCACGTATCCGCACCTACATTATTGGGGTTATGCTACAAAATGCTAAACCTTCTTGAAATATTTATGGCACTGCTTCACCAAAGGTGTGTACAGTGTAAAAATGCCAAATTAAAAAAAACACGGCAAATATGCTTATATTTCAGTCAAGAACGTATTGTTACCTAACATATTCCAAACGATTTCACATTTATGAAAGCAATACCTACTAGAAAAACGCCTTATCACATGCAGGGTGAAGGCCTCTTTATTATTTTTACGTTTCCTTTGTCCGTCTTGTGATAGGTAATGTACCTAAGTTTTAACAGATGGTAGATTTATTGAAGGTAAGGCTAGACTTCAATTTTCTCACTTACCTATGTTACGTTTTATTTGTATTTTTCTTTCCTTGCTGTAAGTGGTGATCAATATAGAATGCTAAGTAGGCCGTAGGGTGGTCCAAAATAGTATGAAGAAAAATAAAGTATATCAAATCATTGCTTTTGTGGCAAAATTTAACTTGTTAAGCAGTCGTTTACTGGTCGCCCAAAACGTTTAGTTTCTGCCAAAAAGATCTCACTCTCATACAAAAGACATCTAGTAAACTTAGTAAGGATTAAAAAACAGAACTAGAATATTCTTTGCCTAATTCTGCAACACAGAATAAAGTGTAATATGTCCAAAGCCTTTCTCATTTGTTATCTTTATTGCATTTTTTTATGAAACAATATTAACAGTATTTTCCTACTCCTGTACTTGTATCTGTCATTTATATAGTCACGAGCACTAATATAAAAACATACATAATATGTCCGCAGAATAATCCAGAGAAAAGTCTATCTTGTCTATGCCCCAAAACAGCACATGTGCGTTTTTGAGATAAAACGATACGGCCAGCTGCCAAAGCTTAGCGTTGCACAATCGATTTAATCATATTTTAACGATTGTGAAATAGGGACTATAAATCACCTAATGTTTTGAGAAATGATTTCAGTTACCTGATTGGTCGATTTTAAAATAGCTGTATTCTGGTTGGTTGATACGAAATACAAAGTTTTTTTAAAATATTTAAATTAGTTAAAGAGAAACACGTACCTAAAAGAACCTATCGTTCCGTTTGACAGTCGATGTGTATTGTGATTGGTGGATTTAATTTGGTGAAGTATTCTGATTGGTCAAATTAAAATGTTTTGGAATTGTAAATAATTATATTTTCCATTCCTTCAATTTAAAAACAAAGTAAACCATAGACACATATTTTGTCATTTTCTTGTTTCCCGCTCGTTTGTTGTTCTTTACTTCGTTCGTTCGTTTGTAAGTTTTTTCGCTTAGTTTTGCATTTTATTAGAAACCTAGTCGTAGAAAAAGTATTGTATGCAACGGTGTATAACTAAGTCAAAAAACACTCGTGGCGCTTACCTTTACAAGGTTCGCCTTCGGCTCACATCGTAACACACGCCACTCATATTTTTTGACCTCTCTTATACAACTATTGCATACACTACTATTATGGGCGCCCTATTAAGTTTATTCAATTGCAATAAAACTTGAATAAGTTTATTCAATTGCAATAAATAAAATAAAAAAATTATAATGAAAAGAAACTTGTGGAGAAACAATATTAAACACTTGTTTTGTGGATCACCCAACTAAAGGGTTCTTTCTACACGATGATAGTAAAATAAATGCTGAAATATTTTCAGTTACTGAAAAAAAAGCTGGTTGGCAAATGAAACGGTTTGGAAGCGATACATTTTGCCAAATAATTTTCGGCTAAAAGGCAACATACCCGAAAAATTACTTATTTATCCTAAAAAAAAAACAAACAGGAACAAACTACCAATGTTCTAAAACCAATTTTGGGGGAAAAATAACAGTGTGTTTAGTCACCTCTAAGAAACTTTAAATAATCCAACCCACGCAGTTGTAATGGTGCTTAATAAATCCATCGATTGATGAATCAACACGATTTATCTGAGCCGTAAATCCACAAACGCAAATTAAAATTAAAATGTGCGGCCATTAATTTAGTCAAGAATTACGACTCGTGTTTAGGTCGTCGCAGCGCCAGAGTCATTCGTGTGCGCAATTTATCATTCTCGAAATAAATTCAACGACACTAACTGCTTCCTTTTCCGTGGGTGCTTCCATAACTGGTAACAGAAAAGGTTCGCAAACGGCTTGGTCCACCGATTTAAAAACTGAAAACACTAATTAATGAATATGTGCAATTAAAGAACACATTACGCAACATTAGCCGACTGCGACGGCGATGCATCAATTAGCTCGGCGCGAGCGCAGCCACAAGATAGATGAAGACAGAAGGTATGCACACGCAATTGAGTTAATTCGAAAGTAAATAGTACCCAAAATGCATTAAATACTCTATTCTGGTCTAAAATCATTTGTATTTCTTCATATTTTTTTAATTGCCGTGTCGACGGGCAAACAGGCATACCTGACCTGATAGAAAGCGGTCAACATCGCCTATGAAATTATAATTTTGCTGCAGCAATGCAGTACGGTGCCATAGATTTTGCTTGTACCGTCGAGTATTTTTGAGGTACATACATATTTGTTATTGTTATTATTGATTAAATTTTGCCCACCATTTTATTAAAAAAATATTTCTAACTTTATGAAGAGTGAGAAACAGTATCACTCTTTCCTTTTATAGCCTTTTAGATTTACTTGACAAAAAAAAACGATTGACACGAAAGAAAGCAAGACACGATTTCGCATTTATTTTTATTTTTGAAATATTTAGAATTCTTTATCATCTTCCGTTGTGTTCTTGTGTTCTACTTTAAACATAATGCAACATTTTCGCCAGTTTGGTTGTAGCAATAAAAAGTGCTAACATACACACACGAACCTTCTGTTTCAACCTACATTGCGACATTATGTTCGTTCATTGTACAGTATCGGTGGTTATTGCCCCGCCGTCACGGCAGCGCATGTGTTGACATTTGCTTATGGTCAGAGCAAACCATTCGATGTCGACAACAAAGGTTAATTGGAAGCGAGATCGTTTAGATACCGCCTTTGTCCTGTCGATTTGAAGTCTGAAGATAGTGCCTAAGCAAACCTCTTGGCCTCAAGGGTAGTATATTCACAGTATTATTGACAATATAATGTCAACCATGTACTTGAAATTACATTTGGAGCTCGTTTTACGAGCCTAAGGCTAGCTCATATTCTATTAGTTCGATTATAGGTGTGCCCCGTGTGGTTTAATACGCTATGAAAAATAGATAAAATGGTCAGAAACGGCTTTTGCCTGCATATTCAGAGGTAAGGCAAGAACCTATCAGACTTAAAACACACATTTGGATGTTTTTGATGCGATTACTTTCGATCATGTCTATTAATGGTGGCTGCAATACCACAGTTTTTGTTAGGTTAACGTAGATTGCAAGGTATCCTATATGTAGAAGCGGCAACAACAAGTTGTGTCGCAGCAAGGTATCTAATGTATATTTTTTTACCGTATGAGAAGTACTTCAGATTTATTACTCTATAAATATATGAACTAAGTGAACTCAAACTTAATCTATTTATTAATTTAGCTTCTGCTCGCTACTCCGTCCGCGTGGAACTCGTTTATATCGTAGCTCCATACAAATTTTCTCCCTCTATTTCACCCCCTTAGGGGATGAATTTCGGGAAAACAACTACCCTATGTCCTTTCCCAGGACTCAAAACTATCTTTGCACCAAATTTCACCTAAATCGGTTCTGCGATTTAAGCGTGAAGAGGTAACAGACAGGCAGACAGACACACTTTGACATTTATAATATTAGTAAGGAAGTATGTTTATGGATAGTATGGATTCGAAAGTACCTAACTATGTCTATTTACCTGTTTGTCGGTTAAGCTTTCACGGCTAAACCGCTGAACTCTTTTGGATGAAATTTGTTATGGAAATAGCTTGAACCCCGAGGATGGGTCTTTTTACCCGCAGGTCACGATACTTCCATGCGGACGGAGTCGCGGGTAACAGTTGTTATTGTATAAAGATATAATCACCTCTTATTTCACCGCCACTTAGACAAGTTATTTCATGAAACAAGGTGTCTAGTTTCATCTCGATTAGATATTCGCACGGCGTGTTATAAACAGATTTTATCCGCAAAAGAACTGCTCTATCTTTATTTTGCGAACACGATCTTTAAAGTGACTAAACATTTTAGAAACTGTCTCTTCCGTGGTATTACATCTGGCAATCTCTGCTACTTTGCTTTAGACAAAAACATTACATTAAATAATTTTCAAAAAATTCCATAACCCGTAAAAATATTTCGATCATATTTTTTTTTGATAATTATTTTTGGTCACTGACTCATAGGCCGATTAATCTCAATTATATCCGCATTGAATCATCTAAATCCCATGTTTCATTATTAATTATATCTAAGGTCCCATGCCCACCCAAAGCCAAACCGGAACACTTCAACAATTAACAATCAACGTAAATTGTGAGATAGCTAACGACTAACGAGTAATAAATACCGCATGACCGTCTTTACCTACCAAGATAGTATAAAACAAGAATCTATTTCGAAGCCGATTAAGAACTACAGGTAGCCGGTGAAAAAACTTGATCAGCCAACTTGTTTCTTTACAAAAGGGGTGTATAAATAAGGAACGGGAAGGGGGCGAGCTCGGCACGTGTCTGCGGATCAGCTGTTGGCCGGGGTCGACGAACCGCGTGCGGACGAAACAAGAGTCAATGCACTGGACGAGACGACAGGCTCTCCTGGGTTAGGAGTACCAGAGTTATAGAGCCAATGACGAAGGTAATGTGAGGAGGACGGTTATGCGGGTTCAATGTATAATAAACCATTATTATTATGGAAATTTGTAGGTCACTTAATCGCTGTGAACAAGCCTTATTTTTCTTTAAAGATTTACGTTTAGTTCATAAAGTATCAGATATTGGCCTTCGTGTTAAATTAATATTTAATCATTGCCTCCGAAACCGCAACACCCAGCGGAAGAAGACGGTGAATTTCAGCAGCCTAGTTATAAGCTGCATCACGTTTCTCAAGTCTTAATCTGAGTCTTAAATTTCAGTTCCACCCTGAGGCGACCAGAATCAACTTCATAAAAAAAAACTCAAATATTCATGACGGAAATTGCAGTTCACAGTAAAGCTAACAAAACCAGTTGTTAACAAAAACGAGTTACATATCAAGGACTTAACACAACGAAGAGCGGCGCAGGCTTTGATTTGTAACAGGAAAATAACAACGAAATTTTTATATCGTAATGTAAATCATTAATATTTGCCGTTGAACATAGAGAATCTTAATTAAATAGAGATTAGCAGTTGATTAAAATAGGAATGGTACGATACCTTAGACAATTTATTAATGAAAAATAATGTTAGATGTCTTGAACATTGAAGTGAGTTGGGTTGGTAATTTGGTATGCTATATCAGAGCAGACGAATGAATGGGTCATTTCTGGGATATAGCATGATTGACCAGCCCAGGCCCCTATACTACAAAACTTTACAAGCGTACAATTTAACAAATTTGTCATCTTTTTGTATGGAGATCCGTACAAATTTGTCAAATTGTACGCTTGTAAAGTTTTGTGGGATAGGGGCCAGGTCTAACTTTTCACTAGCGGAAATTGTCCAATAGTTGCCTCACGAAGAAAAACTATCCGAGACCGCAGAATGTTACAACATGCATATCCATGCTATCCATGCATTAATAAGGATAACATATTGATTAATATACAAATATTAATTATAAATTCCAAATTAAACTCTGTCTGTTTTTCCGTCTATGACGCTTTCGCAGCTAAGCTGCTAAACCGATTTCGATAAAACTTGGTATGGAGATAGCGTAAACCGTGGTTTACCCGTGATAAAAGATTTGTACGCGGATGGAAACTCGGGCCACAGCAATTATATTTAAATAGAGTAAAGTTACCGTAATTTCGTATTGCGAATGGCCGCTTCGAGATTTAGCACCGACTGTCCTCAATTATGCTTCGATCGATTAAAATGCGGCTCGGAGACCATGGCAATCAACAGCACGATCTTTTGACATCAATAACTATATCGTGATTCCGTGATCGCATTGACATTCGATTTGACACACACGGCCGCGACAAGCCGTTGGGTCACCATTACAATGTGTTATAAGTACAAGTCAGTGACACACAGATCAACAAACTGCGCTGAATCAGAGCTTGGATCTGCGCGTGCGTTGCTCCGGGCGTGAAACAGGAGTTTTGACGGAGTGCCGATTGGATTAGCAATTAACAGAGACCTTAAGTTATGAAAAATAATTCCTTTATATTAGGTTATGTTGGGTGAAACTTTGGTCTTAAATACAGTAAAAAAAGAGCAATTAAGAATCAGATTAACATATAAGTAGGTACATATATGTTTTAAATGTTATTTGGTAGGATGACGACGATAATGACAGCAATTATCACATAGTTATTTACAACAGCAACAACTTTATTATTATTAACAACAGCTCAGCTTAATAAGCGAGAGTCCAACGCAGGCTGATAGTTTGATAACTCGACTTTTAGTCAGACGAAGTCGAAGGAGCTGAATCAATTTCACCAAACGATGTAAAATTTTATAAATGTGTTAAAATGTGGGGATATATAGATGCGTTCCACCTTAGTCCTCAGGGTTGGCAACGCATGTGCAATCTTTAGATTGCAGTCTCGTGATTAGTCTAGAGAATGCAAATGTGTATGGGTCACAGATGCCACTTACCATCAGTTTCTCTACTCCTGACATAAACAAAGAGGTTAAGGATAATGTCAATGGATAGGGACAAATGGGGGTCATCGCATAATTATTGTTACTTTGACAAGATGCTCTTATATAGGTTTTTTAGCTGTTCGTCCTCCTATAATAAATAAATACTCTATACCATCCAGCAAACGTTTGTCTATTATATCACGCTGTATATAAATAAAGTTTGGCTATAGATATGGAATCAGCACGTAATCAAGCTTTAACTCTTTCGAGATTAAAAACGCAACCGCATTTTAACTCGCAGCGGGGAACGATTACCGATCGGCACTCACATAGAAAGTTGAGGTGTTTTTTGCCCTCAACCCCGAGTGCCGCGTAAACTATGCGCTTGATTAATTCCTAGCATAACGCACGTTTTTGCCAAGCGCGGCGTTAGATAAGGCACCAATCCAGCTCCTTTGAATATCGGAATTTATTCGTTCAATATGGTACAAAATGGTGATCTGTACGCTAGTATCTTGTCAATGACAATGTCAAAAGCAATATGGTGTTACCGAGTTGAATAAAGGCCGTGTATGTTCTCGAAAAGCCGACAATGCGAAGCTCAACAAGGCCCAAGTAAATGGAAGGGTTAGCAAAATAACACGCTAACTGGCTTCACAATCAAACTGTGTAAACACTGGACCAACCGCTAAGGGGACGTTACTGGCACAACTTCCCTGAGGCTACATACATACACACATACACTAAACGCCTTCATTCCCAGAGTGGGGTAGGCAGAGCTACAGAATTACCAACAACTCTAAAAACCCGTTGTTAATTCTGTAACCACATTTTCTCAAACATGCTCAGAAAGAACGGTTTTCCGATTGAAACACAAGGACGGAAAGTGCCTCATTTTACTCCTAGGAGTAAAAAAAACATATGAAAACACTTTCCGTCCATGTCCGTATTTTTCTTAAAAATGCTGTCAACTGCATACAAAATCAAAAGGACCAAGACAAAAATTCCAAACAGCCGAGGTAACTGCTCGCTTTTTTAGCACAGTGCGTGTATTTATTTTTGAATTTGAATTCCAATGTAAATGGTTAGTATTTAAAAACCATTGACAGTCGGTAACATTCGTTCATTCTGCATATGTGAAACTATTGTTGTGCGAAATACTTACTAGAAAAAATGAGCTCAAGCGACGAAAGCGACGAAATAGGTACCGCCTATATTAAAACCTGAACTGGGTCCTGGAAAAACTATAAAGTTTTTATTTACAAATTGCCCAAATATGACCAACATAACTTTTAATGTGAATTCAATTAAATTAATTGCTTTATAAAAATGTATTTGTGATATTTCCTCACATGTTTGAGAAAAGCATTATGTATGCCTCGGCGGAAACAAGGATTTCCTGACTCGTATTTTAGCAGGCCTCGCTATTGCTCGGCCAGCTAACCACCTCGTCATGAAAAGCCTTACTTTCCGCGCCTAGGCAACAATGTACTATTTCACAATCAGGCTAAGATGTTAACCAGTGTATAATTAGTAACAAGTTTCAAGCCCATCGCCTAACAGTACTACAAGCCTTTATTCCTTTAGCCTCTTACTACATCCACGGGAAGACTGGAATACTGTGGCACTTTTCTAACCCGGCAACCACATGGCCACTGAGAGAGACGAAAAGAAATTGTAATGCACAAGACGCATTCTACGAAAGTTATCGTTATCGAAAATGAATATGGTTGACATAAGGTACGTGCCGGATGGTCGCGTCGAGCGTTTATATCAATTCTATACATTATAATTATGTACATTTTATTCGTTTTCTATAATCGTTGACGTCAGCTGTTTGCATATTGTCAAGGGCCCCAAATCACCCTATAGACAAAACTTTAAATCGCGTTATTACCTTTTTAAAACCACATAAGGTATGTACATAATGGTCACGGTTTGTTAATGTTAACAATAATAATGAATATTTGTGCCGTTGCAGTAACAAGAGAATAGCGCTGGGATGTCAATAATTACGGCTTTTTTACTGCCAGAGACCGGCATACCAGACAGACGGCCTACCTGAAGGAAATCAAAACCAAACCAACCTGATGGGAACCTAAGTTTAACTACCGGCCCTTATTCGGTCTTTATGGCATCGTGCATCCAACATTAGCGTGGTTTCGCGGAGGCGTAAAAACGGGCCTGGCGCGTTAGGGCTTCCGCGAGAAGTCTAATCGACTTATCCGCATAAGCCTCACGGACAGCTAGATAAATAGAAACCGTGTATTCTCCGCCGCCGCACAGACAAGCGAGTGGTGGTTCGGTGTTTTAGCCTCCGTTGTTCTCATCTTCGCATAATTCCAAATAAAGTTGAGGAGGTTCTCAATTCGTCTGATATTTTCTTTTGTGTGTAGATGTTGCTCGATTTCTCTCGGCCAAGCCAATTGACAACCAATTATAAAAGATTTGGTGGTCCCATATAAATTTTAACAACATCTAGTCATGGGATCCGTGGAGGTTCAATAGAACTCTTTATAATTAAGAGTCGGTTCATTATTTGATTATTTCTTTTACATTTGTTTATTCATTACATTTGTAATTGTAATTTTTGTTTATTCTTCGAAGACGGTATTATTTTATTTCTTGTCAAGTTGTCACCCTAAAATAATATCATGATTCATGAAAGTTTCTGATGATCTTTAGATAAGATGTTCGAATGTTTCTCTTACACGCATGAATTCCTAACCGAATTAGCATTATTTGTCCATTACCCCCTCCTGATTTGTATATATACCTTTTACCCCGACAAATTAGACAGTAGGCACCCGATAAACGAGTACTGCGCGAACGAAGTCCTCAATAAAAACGCGTTGCTTTGCCTAGTCTCCATGTTCTTACAATTATTTCCAACTTTCCTAAATTAATACCTATGACGACAAAGAACAAAAAATGCTTACTTGACACCAAATTTAATATGATTAGATAGAATGCGATAAATAATACGGCAAGATGTTTAGAATAAACTTACAGCGATAATAATCTGCGGTTTACAAAGCGTTCATAAAAATCTAAGGTTGCATATAGGCCTATTGCCCTTTCAGACAAGACTTATTTGAAAAGGATCGATTCTTTTACCTTCGCTATAATCGTGAACTGACACGCCACGCAATTTCAATAACTCTGGCTGAGATCTAATTCGCTCATTTAAAAGGTTACATCTTTAAGCATCAAGCAGAGGGTATAAAACTATGCTATGTTCTCCTAAGTATAGAGTAATGTTCGGTATATCACCTCTGCTACCACCTATACTTAAATACTCATTATAGTATGTTATAATAAAGAAGTGCTCGTTAGCACACACGCACTCAGAGGCGACATTAGATCTATAACACCTCATGTTTAAGAGAGCTAACGAGGTAACTCGGCATCGTGTTGCACATATACCTTTTAATCTTTTCTTATACGAGAGGGTTATATTGTCCCCTTACTTCTAGAACCGCTTAAAGTACCTTTTAGGCAAAATCAAGTTACGAACATCGTTAGAAAGTACTTTTCAATATCTACGTGTTGGTAAAACCCGTTTTTTAATACCATTCTCCGTTCCTGAGATAGCCTCTAGCTTAAAGTAGTTTAACGGCGATTTTTTTAATATTGAACAAGCAAAAGCTACTAAATGGTTGTTATAATCGATATTTTTAAATTTTTAAGAAGAAAAACATTTTGTCCTCATTAAAGTGGTTTTAGCAGGTTTCATGTTTAAATAAAATACAATTTAGTTACTCTAATAAGATACTAAACATGTATAGTAGTTTTTTGGTGCTAACCATAAGATATAAAACGTTTATTTTGCCATCTACAAAAACATTCAAACCAATCGATAATATGTTTTTCCACTTCCTAATTACTCAAAAGTCAAAAATATTAATCAGCAAAAACAACAAAAACATATTATAATGTGTTTTGTTTGCATCTTTTTTGCTTTCGCCGGTAGAATCCGATACAGCAAAAACCGCTTAACGTGCGCATACGCGCTTCACGCTGTACTCCCTAGTGAGGGCCTCCCCGCTAGGCGCTAACCGCGCTTAGTCGCGTCTCACCTGTTTGCAAGTGTCGACGCCGATTGCGTGCACGCATGTAATATTTACCTAATAACAGTGATGACAAGGGTTAAAACATGAATTCCTGTACAAAAAAAATGTTAAGCTTGGTGCTTGGAAACAGTGGTTTGCATAAAGGTAAGTAAAAATTACTGTTTATATTAATTATGTTAAAATTGATAGGTTAGGTAAATCACGAGAACAATATTAAAGCTCCTACTGTTACTGTTACTAAAATCTCATTGAATAAGGCGAACTAATTTAGTCAATGTCATTTAAGACAACGAATTTGCATGTTGAACATACGGCAAATCGCGCGGGGCGTTGACCCCAACATACCTAAACAAAAAAGTTTTCGTTATAGATGATGACAACAAGCTATCTTCTGGTGTCAATGAGTCGCCAAGTCACGGACAAATCAACCAAAGGATGTAAGTAGAATGTGAAAACAATTTAGGTAGGTATTACAACTACCTACTTCTTAACTGTTTGCCGCGGATTATAACACGTTCCTACCTACATACTTACCAGTAAATAGGTATGTCACTTAACAAAATTCAATACTACCTATTTCAATTTTAAATGTCTTAGTTTCATATTAAGTATTACAAAACAATTTTGAGTAGGTAAGTTTTTGATTGACTCAATTTGAAACTATGTAGGTACTTACTTAAATAAATCTTGGAAGACGATTTTAACTTACTTTTCGTTGTTGGAGATACTTGAAATTTTGCATGCTAGTGTGATACCGATGACAATACAATAATATTATGGTACCAACGAGTTGGTATGGTGATCGAGACGGAAGGTGGCCATCAGAACTCTTCAACGGTTTATAGTAGGTCCATAGAGTTTGGATTCGTTTGAGTCGTCTTTCAATAGCGAGTTTGTTATCAATAGTACAAGTACAGTCGGCAACAATAAAGTGTCAGCAAAATGAATTATTTAGGAAAACTTTTTTTAGGGTAAAGAATTAGTAATTCTACAGTGTATGTATTAAAGTTATTCATTGCACAAAATGAAAAAAGAAAATACAATGTGTACAGAAAAGGGATGTAAGTTAAGTACATAACTTAAAGCTAGTATTATGTTTCAGATAACTGTAATCCAGAGCCGCTGCCACTACTAGCAGTGACGAAGAATAACTTTTTTTTTTTTATATCAGTGGGACTGTGGGAGGCAAACGAGCATGTAGGTTACCTGATGGGAAGTAAACACCACCGTCGATAAACACCATCAGCTCAAGAAGAGTTGTCGGTGCGTTGCTGGCCAATAAGGGAGATGTAAGCTCTTTTCTTGAAGGCACCCATGTCATAACTGGTAGGAAATACCGCCGAAGGGAGCTCATTCCACAGTTTCACTGTACGAGGCAAAAAGTGCCTAGTGAAACGCACGGTGGAAAAACGCCCTTCATCAAGGTGATGTTGATGGAACCTGGCATTGCGACGCGAGTAGTTCGGTGGTGGAACTCTGCGGCCGGTAAAAGTCCAAATAATTCATCAGAACACTCCCCGTTGTAAAGCCTATACAGCACGCAAAGTGAACTGACGTCCCTTCCGATAGAGAGGGAATCCAATCAGACGGAGAGCGCTGGGTCGTTGACGATTCGAACCGCTCTGCGTTGTATCCGGTCAAGTAGAAGAAGGAGGTATTGGGGTGCCCCAGCCCAGAGATGAGAACAGTACTCCATATGCGGCCGAACCTGAGCCTTATAAAGTTGGAGGCAGTGGTCAGCTGTGAAGTACCGTCTTGCTCTACTAAGCACGCCAAGCCTCCTCGAAGCCAATTTGGCTTTATCTTCCAAATGACTACGGAACTTAACGTCATGAGAAATGTCAACGCCCAGGGTTCCGATACTGGGCTTGATGGCGAGGGAAGTGCCTTCGAACTGAGGTGTTGTGACGAAAGGGCTTTTCTTGGCTGATAACACGCACAGTTGTGTCTTAGTGGGGTTAAATTGGACCAGGTTGAGTCTGCCCCACTTTGAGACCGCCTCCAGCGATGACTCAGTTTCAGACACAAGCTTTGCTCGGCAGTCTTCGGTGTCGGCTCGAGAGAGATTACTCCGGCCAAAGTAGCGCGTGTGACTAGTGCTATCATCTGCATAGCAATGAATGTTACTTATCTGCTTCATATCGTTGATATGCAGAAGGAACAGCGTAGGGGACAATACACAGCCTTGCGGTACACCAGAATTCACGGGCATGAGTTTCGAGCATGAGCCATCAACTGTTATTTGGATGCTCCTCCCCGTAAGAAAACTGGCTGCCCATTTGCAGAAACTCTCTGGGAGCCCATAAGAAGGCAGCTTCGACAAAAGTGCTTTGTGCCAAACCCGATCAAAGGCCTTCGCTACATCCAAACTAACGGCCAATGCCTCGCCCTTGCTCTCCACGGACTCAGCCCAACAATGAGTGAGGTAAACTAAAAGATCACCAGCTGAACGCCCACGGCGGAAGCCATATTGGTGGTCACTTAATAGCTGATTATCCTCCAGATACCTCAGCAGCTGACGATTAATAACATGTTCCATTATCTTGGAGAACAAGGACGTTAAAGCGATAGGCCGATAATTTGATGGATCTGAGCGAGTACCCTTTTTTTTTTTTTTTTGGTCTACTCCTACGTGTTTTTTATAACCCTAATAAACAATTTTTTAAACCTATGTGACGTTTATTTTAGTTTTAACCACTAATTTCTCCAGTCAACAAAAATGTTTGTCTCAATGTTGCTTTTTATCTAATAAACGCCTTATTAGTAGGTAAACATAATTCGATGAAATTTTGTAAACGAATAGTTTTAAGTTTTGAATAGTGCAAACTTTACAAAACATACCGCTATATCTTGTAGAGACGGGGCAGTCGGTAAAGTAAGTTACAGTACAAAACATACTAGTAACATATTAGCATTTTAAGTGCACTTAATTCTGAAATATCATATTCTCTACAGCCAAAACCAACTAACTGACTCGTGACTGTAATATAAACTAAGATAACTGCATAATTAATCACAATTCCCAATATTTTTCTAGTCCAAAGTGAAACTTATATAAGTAAGAAAGTTAAACTTTGAATTAATACTGCCGAAGCCTATTAGTTTAAAAGATACGAATAAATTGACTCTACAGCAAAAACCGCTTATCTGCACCACCTTTTTTACAAAAGCCTCAATTTAAACCATTTGTTTACAGAATATACTATTTTTTTACTTACAGTTTTGATTACTAATAACCTCTCCTTATAAAATCTATAATATCATTTACTTAGAATTGGGTTTAACTAGACATTTAAACACTCAAACCTTTAAATGCGATTTTCTCAAAACTATACTTCATGCAGTTAAGCGGTTCTAGAAGTAAGGGGACGATATGATCATAAGAGAAGACCGGCACTGTCCGTACAAATAAAATATTTCTATATGAATACCATATACCGAATGGTTTGCAGGAGTACCGATTTTAGGAGGAACAATCGGGAGAGGGATTTTGACCAACCGACACCCTTAAAAAGGGAATACCTATAATACTGTATCTTACCGATGTTCAGAAAATGGTGCAACAAAGGAGTAACAATTTTAATGTAGCTAACTATAGAGGTTATTGAATCTTTTGTTTATAAATTAGGTAAGTCATTTGTATGTGTTAACGATTGATCATTAATGACCATTTTAACTTGGTTTTTTGCAGTAAAGAATAAATAAGTATAGCCTAAAATAAAATGCGAATGTTTATGTGAGAGAGTATGACATATCTGTTCCTCCTTCACGCTATAAAACGGCTGGTCGCATCTGGATGAAGTTAGGGTTGCCGTGGGATAGCAAAATTACCATTACTACACGGACAACGTCACAGCTGGAAGCTAGCTAGTCTATATCTATACTTAATATAATAAAGAGGAAACGAAACTACAGAACCGATTTGAAAAAAAAAAAAACACTAGAATCCTACATTATCCCTGATGTAGGCTATGTTTTATTTTACTGCGCGGATGGAGTCGCGGGCAACAGCTGGTAAATAGTAAAGGGAATCTGGTTTAAGAACATAGTTGAATGAAGGGAAGATAAGTGAGCGAGTGATTTTGAATATATCGAGTCATCATTTTATTTACACTTTTCGCTTAATTTTACCCATACTCAGGTCACAACTCACATCATTATAGCCAGCTCGATAATGACAATTTAATCGTACCATCATCCCTCCCCTTCTCGCGAGATTAATTTATAGCTTCAATTTTGAAATGGAATTATTCCCTAGAAGACTGATACAATATTAACTGTAAATTTTTAAAACCATTTCACATGGGCAAGAAGGCGTAGTCTTCTTTTCTCAAGTTATTTATGTCCAATCAGGGTACCTAGCACTTATTAGCAGAATATTTACGATTCAACGGGAAATATAAAGAGCCTGGTAAAGGACGTGCTAAGTTGGGAAGACCTACAAGACCCGTGAAACGTTATGTTGTATACATACATATGTATTACAATATCAAACTTAATTCGTAACCTGTGAGTTCCAATTTCAAATTAATCTGTAGACTAGCGCTGAACGCGTGACGGGTTAAAGGGTTAACCCACACGGGAATCTTTATCTATAGCTCGATGATTTGGAATCTGTTACTATTCTAATTATAAATATGACAGACCAAAGCACCATCAGCACCACAGTTCACTGGACATTTGTGAAACTTGTCACCTTACAATAAGGCTCAGAAGTGGTCAGGTAATGGTGATGCTGTTAGTACGCCAACGATAGGGCTAGCAACAAATATATTTGTAGTTTGTAGATACTTTCTTATACGAAAGTAAATAGGTATATATGACCGACATGACCGCATCTAGTTACTACCCATTGCCTGTATTGGAGGGCCAGGTTACCATAACGCGTGGCTACATGTTAAAAAATGGTTTAAATTTTGAACGCGTCCGAGGAGAATTCTAAATATTAAGTTTGTAGAGATGCTCGTCAGATTTTAACTGTCTCGACTGTATAATCAAAACAGATACCACAGCGTCCATAGCTAGTCAAATCACTGATTCTTGATTTTAGCTACACGAATGATTTTCTTTCTGGAATCTGTACTTACATTGTGAATCAACCTTTACGAGTCGTAATCGAGATAAAAAATATTTCATTAAAGATTAAATTGTCAACGATTCCATATACCTACGAGTAACAAGTTAATAAATAGTAGCGTATGAGCAAAATTCCGTGTCAGGTTACGTGTCCATAGTTGTGATAATTTTGTATTTTGTTGTAAGTGGTGCCAGCCCTAGTCTGTTGAAGACCGCCACCGGCTGTGTGACGAAGCCTTACCTGTAACAGCCTGTGGAACTTGATTCTATCGGTGTCAGAATTCGCATATTTGGCATGTGGGTCAGTCAGGGCGATGACATTGGCCGGCATAAGGTATGCGTCACAGTAATTGGCAGTAAGAAGGTGACGTCACTAGAAACAGGATGGTTCTTTTCAAGATTTCAGGAAGCTGTAGGTATTCTAATTAATTCCTAGTACCTATGAAGCTAAGAATTAAAGTCAGTGATAAATATCGTTTTGAGAGTTACTCAACGAACCAAATGTTTAAACAGGAACGATGTTTGCACAAAAGGCGGTAGGTATAATATTCTAGAAGGTATAGAAATATAATTTATAAAGACAATAATGACTTAATGAGTCATAACCAGACAAGGCTTAAAACGACATCTGTGTTTAGCGGCATTGGTTACGAAAATGGGCAAAACAACTGCTACAGAAAACATGGATCAGTCACTTTAACAGGCTCTTATCTACTTTAATAATGGAATTACAAAAGGAACCTTTGTGTTTCAAAGTTAAGGTTTAGTTTGAAAGTAACACTAAAATAATAATAATGGGTCAGCTAAACCACACTTCAATTTTTTAGTTATTACAATTACAAGAATGTAGGAATGGCGTCATTAAGTACAATTTCACCTGTTATTTAATTAGATATGATGAGTTTCCTTCCCTTTCCTTAATAACCTTTCTCTGTTTCATCATAAGAAATATAAAAGTATTTTTTTTTGTTTTGTACATATATTCACCTGCTGCAAAAGTTGTAAAAAGACCTGACTACCACAACCCAAATGACTTTTCGAGACTTCTTGCACTGTAATAGCTCTCATAAGCCAGAGGTTTTAGAGGCCAGTCTTTTTTGCAATGCAACATGTGTTACAATTGCTTTGACATCAAAGGTTTTATGGGCTTCCTCCAAGAGCATGGCTTGATTATATACAACTACACACAACAAACCTACATGAGATCCCGTTATCAAATCTACATGCAAAATAGGCACAAGACATCGAAAACGAACCCACTACATTTTGCAAAAAAGCACCATCATAGCCACTCAACACAGAACACCAGTGCCACTGCTGAAAGAGCTGCAGGGCTCAGGCACTCTAAATAATCAGATCTAAAACTGGTGAAAGAGGATCCAGTAGTGATAAAGACAATTGGTCCTTGGCTTAGGTTATGATACCGAGTGGGTATTGCCTAACGCACTCACAATCGCAATCGTTTTCATTTTAAAAATAGAAGGATTGTCTGCATAAAAAATTAAAACAATTGTTCTGCTTTGAAGTCGATTGCAATTGCGAGTCTGTTAGACAATAGGCGCATAGGTTTGATTCATATTCATTTTTAAAAATATTGTTGGTTGCCGGAATGCTGGTACAATTTTTGGGACTTATAAGCTGGTAGAATTATTAATAATATTATTAACAAATTGTGTTTACCCTTAATTTTTAATACTTCCCTTAATTAACAAATAAACAAAATGTTTCTACTAAAATGGTATAAATGTGTCAGTTTTGTGGGGTTTTAGTTTTACAGATATCTAAGGGCCGTATTAATAAACTGATCTTGGCTGGGAATGCTGAGATGCTCATCTCAAGACACATCAAAGTAAATGTCAAGAAATAGAGCTGTAATTGCTTAAGAGCCCTGAGAGAACAGAAAACAAATCCAAATTTTGCATGAACTGTTGAACTCAGTGCACACGGATAGTCCTTATTCTGGGAAACCTTAAAGGAAACTTTCATATTTCCTTAACTTTAAATGAGTTATATGCATCGAATTGCAGCAAATGCAATTTATAAAAATAAAAATCCCTTGAGAACAGCTCAACTGATTCTTGTGTTTTTTTCATAATTTTCAGGACAATATTTGTATCAAAGAAAAAATCACTCGGGTGTAAGATGAGAATAAATATTATACATCTCAATGATGATTGATTTAACTAGCTTATTAATTTTGAAATACCTATGCTGTGATATATCATAAAAAAAATGGTATTCTTTCGGGCGACTATCATCTGTCTATATTTAATATTTAAAATAGAATTAACAAAAACTTGATTTTTCTTTTTTACTGAATAGTTAAGGTCTTGGGGTTATAATTTTATTCTCCGGAGCCCGGTCCGGTGTCATTGTTATTATCCCAAAAGACAGTTTTAAAGACAAAAAAAGACAGATACAGGATTTTATTTATAAAATTTGGAAGTCACAGGATTTATTTTATAAACCTGCCTAATTATATCAGGTATTCTTTTGCATTGAGAACACATTAATACTGTGGATTTATTGTCTGTTTACAGCAAAAAGCACCATAATTAACGTAATGGAGGATAATTATCTTGGTACAGTTAGTGTTAATCAAGATAACAAGCAATGTTATGCAATAAAAATAACCAAGTGACAAAAACAATGACAATAAAGAATGTTTTAATATTGTTTGTTTATTGGAGAAACCTTTTGTTATAATCTTTAGTATGCATTCTTATTCCTTATCTCTTTTAACTAATATTTATATTTAAACGAATATACATACCACTTGAAAATTCTTAAAAAAACTGTTCTTATGTTTGAATTTAACCTTTTAACAATGTAAAACTAGGGATATTATATATTCTGCTAGAGCGTTGTTATAACACATTACAGTTTAGCGAAATTAATAATTAAGAAGCAGTATGACCAATTCGAACTGTATGATTGAAATAAATAAAAAAACCGCCTATTGACCCACTTTCTTAAATTTCTTTTGTATTTACTTTCCATGCTGTTATTGTGTATGGTGTTTTATAGGAAGAAATACTATCAAAATTGAATATTTTCTGAAAGATCACTGTTTTTTTAAACTGATTTTTAAAGGGAGATCCGTTGGACCTGAACCAGGCACCTCAACGTAATTTTGGAATGATCAAAATAACAAAAGAGAACTCCCAAAAACAAACATTATTGCCTCATTTAATAATATAGTATTTATATTCAATGATATCTGTTCTACCAAGAATAAACACTACTATAAACAGTTATGTTTGACTTGATCAAATATACTCGGCGTCAAAAAAATCGCAACTTTTCTAAAATTCGTTTAATTTTAGGAAAGTTGCGATATTTTTGACGCCGAGTGTATTATAAACTTGTGTTAACAGAAAGACTTATATGGTTAGTCTAATCTCTAGATGGATTGTTTCTAGTTAATTATACTCTACTTGTTGAAGGTTTTCCTTTAAACACCTGTGTGTGACATGTAGCAATATAGTACATAAACTACATGGGAGAATTGAGAACTAAGAATATTTAATTTAAGGAACAAGCCAGTAGGATTCCTTTAAAATGTACCAAGATATATGATAAGATAAATAAGATAGCAATACTTACTGAAGTTTCCAAGATAGTTTTATAACAAAAATTCGCACAAAACTTACGAAGGCGATAATTAGGTTTAGTAATGTTAAGTAACATTCATTATATTGCACAAAATCTACGCAACCAATTGGTCATAACCTACAAAGAGAGAAATAATTGCAGAGTACAGTTATTTAGGTTGAACTTACCGACTGCTGCAAACTCGTCCGGAGTTCTCCCGCCGGCCAGCAGCCACCGGCACCAGTCGATGGTCTCCCACTCGTCGATAGCTTTACTGGGGTTCAACAGAACATCCAGAAGCGGACCAAGGTGCTGCGGGGATCCACTCGCGCAATCCGCGTGGATGTAAGCAGCTGCACCTCTCTTCCCCTTCTTCATTAACACTTGGGCCGTAGAACTTGACATTTTGACACTTGAAATACACCAGCACACAATGTACACATAGGCCACCGGATTATTTCGGTCACTCACGGAAGAAACACCATTTCGAGTTTTACATAAGGCAATGAACTGTGGCCCGTAACGCTCCCGCGGTCGAACATGGTGCGGACACGTAGGGAGAATACCACCAGTTGGAACTCGCGAGTGTGACAATCCAATGATACATTTACGACATAAGTTTTAAATAATAATAACTTCTATTTATTTCACCGAGAAATAGGCTTTACAGAAACAACTCGACCTTTCGTGTTTTTTTATTGTTACCGTATGGCAACAATTATTGTGGGCTTCCACTGGAAAAAAAGATTTCAAAGTACGTTATCACACACACAATTCAATTGTTCAAGATGTTGACCCAGCGATGATAAATATATAAAAAACCACAACAAAAAAGTAAACTACATTTTGGAATAAGTGTTCTCATGCAAATTTTCACTTTTTTATCTTTAATTTATATTTTCTTTTCTTAACAATTTTAACCATGACTCAAATATCTTAAACAAGACGTAGCCATGGACCTGCAACTCTTAAGATGGAAACTCCAATAAACTCCGTTAGAATTATATATAGCGGTCACATGAATCCTATAGCTTTTGATATCCCCTATCTGCCCTCCTAGTTTTGGTACTGGTTTTAAGGACACCTGTATAAATCTAAAAGTTTATATAGTTAGAATACTAAAGGTCTACCACCAGAATCTCCTGCCAAAGAGGGAAATTCAAATTTAAAGCTTACAACTCCGGGGTAACAGGATTTAAAGTTTTCATTCTTGATTTTTCACCAGTTCTATAAAAGTATGATGTGGTGAACTAATTTCGCGTTGAAGCCTTTATTTCTTACGGAAAAAAATGGCCACCTTTTCCCGTAAGTAAAGCTGACTACTCAAAGGGTAATTGTTATTAAAGTTTGTTACGTATCCCATAATTTGTTTATTTACTTGCGCTACAAAAAAGTATCGTCTGATTGCAAGGAAATTCTTTAGTTAATTAGAGAACTCAACCGACGTTTGCTCGGTGCAGTGTTAAAGTGGTATATACATAAGTACTTAGATAGTCACTTAGCTACCGCGGAAGTCAGTGATTGAGCACGAAATAGTTAATTTAATTTAATATGATTTTCATCACACTTGCTCGTAAATAGTGTCCTAACATGCTAGATAAATCCAAAATAATACCCGCGGGCCTTTTTTTACCATTACGCTTCTAACGTGCATAATAGCTTTTTTTTTAAATATTATACGTGGACTCAAACTATCACAATACGTCAGGACCCCAATTCTTGTGCCATTCGATATGAAGTTTCATTCGAGATGAAATGTCAGTTGCATACAATTTCCTAAAAATCTCGCATAAACTATTGATCTCGACTGTCACTAGAATCGGACTCCGAACCCGTTTGACATTATCTGTGGTAAGCCACAGACAATGATGTAGTCTGCCGAGACATATCCTATAATCTGTGGTCTGCCGCTAATAAGTTAAAAATATGATCTTTTGTCTGATTTTATTTCATTTCCTCGCAATTGTGATGAAAAACATTGTATGTTACACGGGTGGTAAAATAAATACAAATCTCGAGTCATTAAAGCCCTCAGCCTTCGGCTTCGGGCTTCTAACAGACTCTCGTTTGTAATTCTTTCTTTACCACCCTTAATACACAATGTACTATTAAAGTTCAAAATTATGTTTTGAAACTAGGTAAACCCTAATAAACAAAGATATTACAGCACACGATTGTTTTAATTTAACCTTGCAAATAATAGTCCAGAAATGGTTTTAAGGGTAGCTGTAACCAATCGTTAATATTATAAATGTTGGTTTGTTCCATCTTCACGGCACTTGCACAGACACGTGATATTTTAGTTTTATCCCGTAAAAGTACCTTGCCGCCGGGAGTGGCCCGGGGCGGGCTTTTTGACTAAGTTTTGTGTCTTTTAATTATTATTATTTTGTGTCATATATGTATATTTATTTTTAATTCCAAATAAATAAAAAAATCCACGCGGAGTGAGTCTACCATATCATACTTTCAAAAGACTGGTGGAAAATCAAGTATAAGTGAATACTTAGTTCCTCCTCATGCATCTGAAAGATATCTTATGGGTTAATTTAATAAAACAAACAACCACATCTTTAGATAAACTACAGCCGATAAACATGTCTTTCATGAGCGCGAATATAATGTTCCTGAGTCATGGATGTTTTCTATGTAGTTATGTATTTATTTCTCTATATAAGTATTTATATCGTTGTCTAGTGCCCATAGTACAAGCCTAGAGCTTAGTTTGGGACTAGGTCAATTGGTGTGAGATAGTCCCCTTATATTATTATTATTATTACTTTATATTAAAGAAGGGTATGCCAGGATTGCCAGGACAATCCTTTGAAAAGCAGAGGCCCTACTTTAAAAATCGAAGATCGAAGTTACGTTAGCTCCATCTCTGTCACTCATAACGAGAATATATTAAGAGAAAAGGACGGAGCCTAAGCTGGGTACAGGTTATGGGCGGCAGCAGCGCGAGCCAGTGTTCGCGTGAACATTGGCTCGCGCGGCAAATGTTCGATGGATTTTGTAGACCGCGGCGGCCGCGCGAGGCAAGCGATCCAGCTCCTAATTTGAAAATAAATTTTTGAAGTTACGCTTTACCTCTGTCATTTGTTATAAGAAACTAGATTGAGTGAAAGTGATGGAGCTGGCTGCTATTTTAAAGTTCCATTTTCAAAGTAGGGCCTCAGGACTACTATACTAGGTATACTTTATAATCTATGGCCGCAGCATGTCATGGCATTTGTCAAATCAATACCTATACTGACAACACTGCCTATATTATACGTCTTTCTTTTGGCCTAAAGGTCTTGTAACCAGGCCATAAAATCCAAAAAAAAAAAAAACGTCTTTCTTTACCGGTCTTTACGCCTATATTCTATTCTATATTATTTATTTTATTATGGCGGTATTGGTCTTTAGACATACCCTATAATCTGTGGTATTGGCGGTGTGGTTTGGGAACACGTGATGTTGTGGTATTTATTTCCTTCATCTAGCAGCAGTAGAAATCTACATAAAACGGGTCTACTAGTGTTGAATAAGGCATAGTTACGATTTTATTTTAATATATACGTTTAATATTGAAAGATAAGTGATAAATCAATATGGGTGAAGAAAACAAGGTTATGTTTCACGAGATGGAATTGGACGACAGGATCATAAAGGTATTTAGTGATTTACAGATCTTCAGATACATCTTATAAGGAGGGTTATAAAAATTTAAACAACACTATTTATAGGCAATAGCGCAGTTAGCGTGGTCAGAGCCTACATTGATTCAGCAAACAGCAATACCCCTTTTACTGGAAGGGAAAGATGTACTGATGAGAGCTCGAACTGGCTCGGGAAAAACCGCCGCGTTCACCATTCCAGTCATACAGAAGATTTTGCACTTGAATAATACTAGCAAACATCAGTGTATACGGGCCTTGATATTATCGCCTAGCAAGGAGCTTTGTGGACAGGTGAGTTACCTATTTCAGTTTTTTTATACATATAGGGTTTCAAGAGGCTGTGCACGTATCTAGTATCTTCCCTAAAACACTAAACTTTGCTCTGAAATCAGTTGATAAGTGTTGGTCAATATGCGTGCATAACATCTGTAGTAGTTAAAATATCAAAAATAATCTTTGACCAAATTAAATTTTAAATTACCTAGATTTGATTTTCAGATTACATCAGTAATAGCGGACCTAACACTGAAATGTGCTAGAGAAGTGCGCTGCATAGATATCTCAGCAAATGGAGATATGCAGACCCAGAAATCATTACTCTCAGACAAGCCTGATATTGTAGTAGCAACCCCATCCAAAGCCCTGGCACATCTAAAAGCTAATAATATGAGATTGAAGGATGATTTAGCTATGCTGGTTGTTGATGAAGCAGATCTGGTGTTTTCCTTTGGATATGAAGATGAAATCAAGGAATTACTGGGGTAAATATGGTATAGTCTCTGAAGTCACCATCAATAGAACTTCTAAAGTTCTAAAACATGTAAACAAACTTTTTGACAACATTTCTTAGTAAATTAGCAGTTGAGGGACAAATTGCAGTGACATATTTGTTTTGTTTCAAGTCTGCAATTGTCTATTATGTCAGCTCCACAAGTTTGGAGTTTGCCGCAAACTCTGCAGGTCGCAGCTATACTTAGGAATGAGATGGAAAGACATCGTGCTGACTCTAATATAAAGTTGCGTTCTGCAGAGTTTGCGGCAAACGCCAAACGTGTGGGGCTGGCATTATAATGGCTGGCTAGTGTTGGCCAAATTAAGACTATAACGAGAAGTAGCATGTTAAAACGATTTATGTTGGTGGTTTAGAAAGCAACATGACAAGCTTAGGCAGCTTTATTGACAATGCTACAAATTTTATACGGGAACATATTATAATACGTTATTTTTATAAAGTAAATTTAAGTGATTTTTAACCTTAGTCTACTTTTCTCAAAAAACCATAGACAATATCAATGTAACGCTTTTTTTATATGGCATCACACTTCATAAGTTCTATTGATGGTGACTTTAGTGTCAATCTGGTTGAATAACGCTATTGTGATGCTATTTAGCAATAAGACCGCCTGTTGACTCTGTAACATTTTTTTTGTATATGTGGTGTTCAATAAAAAACATGTGTATAGTATTGTAATAATTATGTGATTGAACAGGTAGTTAACTCTATCATAGGCTTTAATAATATATTAATAATGATGACAACATTGACACTCATTTGCAATTTGTTTTCATTTTACTTGATCTATCTCTAAAACTCTTAATTTTTTTAGATTTTAATGTTATAAGTGTAATTTTTTACTCCTTGTTTAGAATAAGAGGTTACAGGAAAATACAGACCAAGCTGGTTTTATTACGCACACGCAGAGTCCTGATGCAATTTAGATCGGCCATTTCCGTGACGCAGCATTGGCTATTAATTTAAAGAAACCTCAAGCTAAGGGCTCCCCTAATGATTTGCAACCCCGCCCGACGTAGGGACAATACATCGGCGACATCTTCTTCGTTTCCAGTCTCAACTTATCAGTATATGGAGCACGGATCTTTCATTTTGGGTTACGTTTTATTGCGAATGCTTTTTACGCACATGAAACGTTACCCAGCACATGCATGATCTCTACACTACACAGCACCGACGAGCACTGCTGCAGTACACAGATGCAGCAACATTTTTGATGATTTTTTGGGCCATATTCATACGCTGATATTTAATGAAAAGCCTGTTGAATAGAGACTTGTCATAACATAAATGACATAGATTGACAGCTATTGGTGGCGATGTGGATTGTACCGTTAATTCAAGAAACCTCAAGCTAAAGTGTCTTCCAGGGGCTATGCAGCGCCGCCACCCGACACAGGCACATCAGCATATCGCGATATATGAGATCAATAGCGTTGCAGGTTTAAATGATTTTTTGGGTGTATTAATAAGTTTATCTCGAGTGAGATGCCTGGTGTAAGGCACGTGAGAGATGACGGTTTTCTGTGACTTGAATGTTGACCATGAAAGTTGACATGAGTTAGATTTTTTAAATTCATGATCAGTTTATGAATGCAGTATTTGTTATTGTTTTACTGCTGTAGAAATGTCTTTATTACTGTAATTTTAATGGTTTATTTGGTACACAAGGCGGCATAGCTTTCTCACTAGAGGTGACTTTGTTTTGGTGGATGTCAATGTTGCTACTAACACAGGATTATTCCATCTCTAGGTGTGAGAATGCTGTGCCGTTTGTTGGGTCCTATGTGTATACAAGGTCATAAATTGATGGATTACTCATATACTTACAGAAAAGAGTCCTAAAGTTTGATGTTATTTTTCAGCCATTTACCAAAAATCTACCAAGCAGTACTGGCCTCCGCGACTCTCTCGGATGATGTCCTGAGCCTCAAAAAAATTGTCCTTCGGAACCCAGTGACGTTGAAACTCGAGGAGCCTGAACTAGCGCCGTCATCGCAACTACAGCATTACCATATATTTTCTGAAGAAGACGATAAAGCGGCCATCTTGTATGCGCTGTTGAAATTGAACCTCATCAGGGGAAAGAGCATAATTTTTGTAAGGACTGTAGATAGATGTTACAAGTGAGTTAAAATGTTTCCGAGCTTTGAAATACCTAACGTCTGGCAGTCCATTTGATGTGGCGTAGGTTCCTGTTGTGTTGTGTAGTTAGAGGGGCCATTACATACAAATAAAAATTAACGGCCAGGCAACGAAAAAAAAAATGCTTGCAGTATTATTATAGTTTATATATATTACATTAGGTAGTTTCACATTATTTTAAGTTTTAAAACTGTTGAAATTTGTACGTGAACGAAACGCACCCATTCACCTCCGTGTCAAGTTGGATTATTTTAAAGTGGTACGTAAGTTATTTTGCAATTTTATCTTTCCAGGCTAAAACTATACCTAGAACAGTTCAAAATCGGGTCCTGCGTACTAAACTCTGAGTTGCCCGCGGCGGTCAGGTGTCTTTCCGTGGACCAGTTCAACCGCGGCCGCTACCAGATCATTGTTGCGTCTGACGAGAAGGCTTTGGAAAAACCCGACGGCGGAATACTGCCTATTGAGGAGAGACAGAAGAAAAAAAAGGTAAGCCCTTAGACTTCTGGGAAACATTGATGGGGCATATTTTCAAGCAATGTAGGAAACACAGTGGGGTAATTCCCACGTAGCAAAAACAAGTACTTACGGTAAGCCAGGTAGTTCCTAAACAATTGATAACCATGCCTCACTCCCGCAATTATCTGCAACCGGTTACCGCCAGTTGATAGTTGGTCGTCCTTAAGAGTGCACGTATCGCTTAGTGAAATTCTGTAGACTACGCGTAATTTAACTTTAAATATTATTCATTTGCTCTTGGCAAACGCACTATATCAGAAGTGATTCTGACTGCGCTTCCCAAGAGACTGTTGAGAACCCGCAAGAAACTATAATTTTTTCTGTTAAAAAGAGAACTGATATATGTACTTAAGTATTATCATCGTCATCCGTAGTACTTCAAATGCGCTAGACAAGGATCTCCATGAGATGGTGACCGCGATATTGACTTATATTTACATACATACATACATTAAATCACGCCTGTTTCCCAGAGGGGTAGGCAGAGACCACTTCTTTCCACTTGCTACGATCTTGACAAATTTCTTTCGCTTAATATATAATTATAATTAATTTATATTTAATTATAATTAAGTAGTTACGCCGTTATAGTGAGGTTATATTGTTGCAGCAAACATCGAAACGCAAGCGTGACAAGGAATCAGGTGTGTCACGTGGTATAGACTTCCAGCATGTCTCCAATGTCATCAACTTCGACTTTCCGCTCGACGTTAACTCGTACGTGCACAGAGCTGGCCGGACGGCGAGAGGGAAAAACTCGGTAAGTAAATACTACGCTATAGTGTGAATGAAATACGTTACGCTATAAGTTTACTATCCTGAAACCATAGCATTAATAGAAAAGTAGTTCGTCTTCGGCCTTTTAGGCTACTTAATTGCTACTTAATTTATAAAAAATGTCTAAAATATGATTTACCATTTATAATTATAATTGTGTATTACTCTTACAGGGTTCAGTTCTCTCATTTGTGTCCATAAGAGAGAAGCCCCTCATGGATGCGGTGGAACAGCATCTAACCAACGGGTTCAAGACAGAAAAAGTTTTACAGTAAGATTGTCATTCATTTTAGCAGGTTCGATCAACTGTACTATTAAAAATATGCAAGATTGGTCAGTAAATGGGTAAGGACCAAATTTTTGGGCCGGTCCAGATGTTAAGTGTTGTCCACCTTATTGGTGACTGAATATTTCGTATTCAAACATTCGAAAACGGTTTTTGAAAGTCACAAATAAAATTTTGACCTATTAAAATTATATTACTCAATTATTTAATTGATTAACTTGTTTAATTTTTCCGTAAGTAATTAACAAACTTTATTATGTTTCTGTACCCCATATAAACTAAGGATGTCCCACCTCCTACTTTCTGGACATACATATTTATTTCTTTTTTTGCTGAATGGCTAGCGTTTGCAATTTAACTTTAATAAAGTCTCCAATAAACAACACAAATGAAATTATACTTTAAATTTCAAAGCATCGCTATTTTCTGCTTTAACTTTGAAAACAAACGATGTCACAAAAAATATTTCCGTTGTGACACAGTGGTTGTGCGACGTCATAATTTCCAAGCCTACAACGCAAAACACCCGCTTTTTATTTTGTTAGCATGGCAACTTTGGCTTCTAGCTGGCAATCAAAATGTGGATAGGACCGCAATTTTATTTTGGCTGTCAGTTGAGCATTTCTTAGTTTCGGCAGTGTGCGTCATCAAAATTTTGTGTGTTTAAAGTGGAAAAAAGGTGTTTTCTTGACCAAATTTTCTAACAACGAAAGGTAAATACGAACTATTATATATTAAATGTTAAACTTATCTAGAAGTAGCCGACATTGTAGTTATATTTAACGAGCTGCGACGCTTGTTAGGTTATGTAGTGAACAATTTTCGTTCCTTTGTGCGACGAATGACACAAAGTTGTGCGACGTGTTACAATGGAAATTTGTAAAGGCAAGGACACATGTATTATTAACCGACTTCCAAAAAAGGAGGACGTTCTCAATTCGGCAGTATTTTTTTTTAATTACAATCTTTTATTTAGCTTACCGTGTTTGTGTATCGTGTGGGTCAAATCTTACAGGTTGAATTTGATCCACTTCCGGGTGTCTGATTGAGCTGAAATTTGGTGTACCTACTTATGTAACTTTGGTGAAAATGCAGTAATATGGTACCTTGGAGCTGGTCTGATGATGGAGCCAGAAGGTTCGCCACAGGAACTCCTGAACTACTCATGATAAACCCGTAGTGTTTGCGCTCGTTGGATTTGTCTTGACAAGTACTATAGACGTAGATGGTGTCCAGGGTCTGATGATGGAGCCAGAAGGTTCGCCACACTAACTCCTAAACTACTCATGATAAACCCGTCGGGTTTGGGCTCGTTGCATTTGTCTTGATAAGTACTATAGACGTAGATGGTGTCTAGGGTCTGATGATGGAGCCAGAAGGTTGGCCACAGGAACTCCTAAACTATTCATGGTAAACCCGTCGTGTTTGGGCTCGTTGGATTGATCTTGATAAGCAGATGACTAAATATGACGTTTAAAAAACCCCTTTAGGTAGAAAAATCTTGTACCATAAAATTATTTTTTGACAGAATTTTTTATTCAATAGTCCTAGAAATAAAAATGACCTGGTTTGTCGGAAATTAGCTGGTTGTTAAAACATATTTTAGTAATTATAAATCACATTTGCGGGTCTAAATGGGGGGTCAAAATATCTCAGCTGAGCAATTTAATCGGATGGGGTATCATATGAAACGAATTAGTTTACACATTACAAAACTTTGACATAAGCATATATTAAAAAAGTTAAAAAATAGCAGGTTAAATAATATTAAGCTACCTACGCATAAATATAAATAAATATAACCTAGTATATTCATATAATTAGCTTATTTTTCAGATGCCGTTATCTTCGGCCGAACGATGCCGTAAGTATAGAGAAAAATTTAAACAAGAAAATCCAGTGAAATTTGAGGAAATGAAAAATAAAAACTACTTTGTTAATAGCATAGCATCAACCAAATGTATATTTTTCTTAATTTTTTAAGTTTTTTTTACAGAAGAATACCATTATTTTCGTATTAAAAAATCACATGATTAAAAATATGATTTTCATTTTGACTGCCATCTTCAAACCTTGTACACTTATCTTTATAATTTTATTGTGCGACTTTTTTTTCCGGTGTGACACATTCCAGTGTGATTTCCGTTGTGCAACGATGACAAAAATTTGGTCCTTACCCAAATACATGCTGGCATCTGGAGCCAAAATAAGAAGTAGGCAGTGGCGTAGTGGCGGCGGTCGAAATGTTAAATAATGTGAAATACAATTTCGACCACCAGGATAATAATGGTGGCATCCACTTGGGGTTGCGTAATCGCGAGTTTGGAACATTTGACAGATAAACACAATGTGTAGGCGGCATAGCTGTCATTATACTGGCATTATTTGTTTATTTGACTATTAAAACCAATAGCAAATACGCGTTCTCGCGTCATCGTTTTTTTGCCACGCATCGGAATAGCCAAATATACAAATACGCAGTGAAGTCGTCTTCACGTGGCTATATTCATATTAATTCTGAATGACAAACTTATTTCACAATTTGCTATTGTAGTCCAAGTGTAGTTGGTTCAATTGGTACAAATTTAATGTAATTGGTACATTTGTCGTACTGATGCCAATGAACATACACGCTACAGCAAGTATAGTGCCACCTTAACAGCTGTAAGTGGTTTTAGTTGCGTAATCACCCGATTTATCACGCAATCCTGTTTAGAAAGTACGAGTTCGCCCTGGAGGAGGTGGAGGGTTTCCGCTACCGGTCGCGCGACGCCTGGCGCGCTGTCACGCGCATCGCCGTGCGCGAGGCGCGCCTCAAGGAGATCAAGCAGGAACTGCTCAACTGCAAGAAACTTCAGGTCGGTCTACTATCTGTTTATATCTTCTTTGAAGTGTCGACGATGTGTAAAGTGGGAAAATAATTCAATATCGCTTGACCAAGAATACACCTTTTGTTTCTAATCCACGAAGCACGCCTGACTATTCAAGCTAGGCTCCTTGGCGTTCAAAAGGTTAATTTTACGAGTTTTTAACGTAGATGTTACGCAATCGTGAAACGTCAAATTAAGTCTGAGGGCATGAATTACAAATATTATATTACACGTCAAAAATATTCAGGCATATGATAATATCTTTACATTGGTTTGATGTTTTAAAATGTACTGCATTGCGATACAATACAAAACACTTTATTGCACACCAAACAAAAACATACATACATGTTAGAATATCAAAATAATTTTAAGATATTTTTCATCTGTGTACATTTTTGATGTGTGTAGTTGTCGCGTGTTGGTTTTCGTTTATTCAAGTTGGCAACGGTCAAATACATCTCACATGATGAACACCTAAATAACATATCACTTTGATGATCTGACTAATCTTCTCTCTGAACATCTACTACCCTTCCCACTACCAACCTCAAATCTTCCACCGCTCACCACCAAGCTTCTTACAGGGTTACTTCGAAGAGAACCCTTCAGATCTGGCCGCTCTGCGAAGGGACAAGGCACTGCACACTGTGAGGGTTCAGCCCCAACTGGCCCACGTGCCCGAGTACTTGTTGCCGGCGGCGTTGAGGAGTGAGGAGCCCGCGGAGACCGAGGCGGAGGCACCAGCACCCCAGAAGAAGAGGAAACAACAGGGGAACTTTGGGAGTGCCAAGAGGCATAAGTATCAAGTAGGTTCTACGGTCTAGCCTAAAGAGACTCAGCATCAAAACTAGGTGGACAATTGAAGAGCTCAAAACGATCTATAATTCCGGTCCTTCAAGACACGAGCATACTCTTTTCTCAAAGGTCGGCAATGCAGCTGCAATACCTCCTGGTATTACAGGTGTCCATGGGCATGAGGTGACTCGATAGCTTAAAAAAGAACTGTCTACACTCCGTTCTATTGTTAAGAGAATAACAGTTTGTATTAGTAATTTCGAGCTTTGCGACTGTCCACCTGCTTCTGCAGCTAACTTTGCCCCGGTTGGTGGTTTTTGTACATGTACTTTTTCTCTTATGATTGAATAGAAGCTACCTCAGATGCCACCTCTGTAGGTCTGATGCAAACGCTACTAACATTTCTTATTCTACCAACTCGAAATGTGTGGAGTTAACATAAGCGTTCGACGTGATCGGCCACCTTACGTCTATCCTCCACATTTTAACTTAGCGTCATGCATCTTGGCTAGGTCAGGGCTTGTTTTGAAGCTAGGTCAATTTGTGTGAGATTGTCCCTTGATAATTATTTATTGTTTCTCTAACTTAACATTTTTCCACAGGCGCGTCAAAGTAACCCGCTCCGCAGCTTCGACGTCAAGAACCTGAAGAAAACACCTGCGACGGGTGACACCTAATACTGTTAGTAGTCCCATCCCACAAAAGCAATTTTATTATATAATATCCTAAACAAATAAAATATATATTTGTTTCATGCAGAACCTACCGGCGTCAGTGGCCGCTCTCGACTTGGTTAGTATGAATAAAAGTTAAGTTTTATGGACTTGTTTCTTTTTTATTTATTATTTGGATGACTTCTGCTACTGTTTATTAGATCCTTGTATTTCTAACCTTATCGGTCACTCGTGTGATATAAGGGCGGTGCTCTTGTCAGTGAAATTAACCTTCAGCGACTTGTGCACTTTACCTCTTAATCTAATATTATTTTTTATACCTTAGTATCAGTAGAAACTGGCATTGCTGATTCTGGTTCTCCTGGACGTGGGTTAATAGGAAAAAAACGCAAGGTTTAATGAACACGGTCCATCGCCACTACTCAGTGGCGATGGACCATTTAAGTATTGCATTGGTAACAAAGAGAATATGACCACTCCGTGATAATTACGACATGCTTGTCCACACTTATATACTGTAGAAAGGCCTATCCGGCAGTAGCTAAAATGCGAAGAGCTTACATTCTGACGGTGGTGTCTTATAGCGTGATTACAATATAGTCGTGTTACCTACATGATTCGGTTTGACGTATTTCACTGTAGCCCATTTTCGGTCACTAGTGTAACCGTTTTTTTTCATAGTACATGAATATGGATAAACTGAGAGGCACAATAAAAGTGGCCAATGAAAACAGCGAAGGATAGTAAAATCGTAACTGAGAAAAACAAACTACCAAATATTACCAAAGAAGGAACGATGAACGAAATTATGTAGGTAGGCAGGTATAAAGAATTAAAGAAAGTGAAATTCAGCAGCCGACCGCAGACGGCAACGGCACGCGTCACTACTGGTTTTTGTGTATTTCTATGAAATAGGTACCTACCTTCCTTGGCAGTCGACGAACCCTGCCGCTCGACCCAGTAGTGACGCCGACGCCTAACCACCTCAGCAGAGTCTGCCGAGTCTGCCTCGGCAGACTCTGCCGTTGCCGTCATCTGCAGAATGACCCCTTAAGTAGTATTTTTTATTGAAATACTAGGTGACACTTAAGACGTAATACAAAATGTCATTTCCCGAATCTACTCATGATTACAATCAACTATTAATATGGGACCAACTTCGAAAACGTAAACACAAAATCGACGTCTCCATACAAATTGTGAAACCAGCTGATTGCTTTTAGTATGGGAGATTAATTTTTTTTCTACCGATTTCGATATTAGTCCCATAGTAAAAGTTGATCGTACTGATGAGTAGATCTAGAAAATAAAATGTTGTATTACGTCTTAGGTGTCACCCTGTATAGAGACTTGGGAAGCTACGGAGCTTTGAATGTGGTTCCGATACTTTTTAATCGGAGGTAGAAGCACAGCGGCGGGGGCTCCGGCTGGGGTTAGCGTGCGCTTACACTTTACACACACACATCTCATTTTTACCTCCCCCTCCAAGTCCGACTTCGGTTTTACGCTCCGGTTCCGACTCCGATAAACCAAATTTAAAAACACATTCTGACTTCGGTTCCGATAAAACCACCTCCATAACATCCTTATCAGAGAATCAGCAAAGAATAAGAATGAAAAAATACTACCTACTCAATGATGTTGTTAGGGAGAAACTTTAGTCACAGTAGAACGTTTCGCAGAATAAATCGATTTAATGTTCAGGATATCCTATAAAAACAACAGTACTTCAGCAGGATTCTGCAATCACTTGACACTTATACCCGTATTTATAGTCAAGAAAAGTAATTACTTGAGTAAAAGTAATGACTTAAGCAACGATTTTTATATGACTTTTGACACTACTAATACTCAAGTAATTACTTTTCTTCACTATAAATACGGGTGTTAGACTGTCAATATGGTGTCAATAAACCATGAAAATTACTATTTCGGGAGCTAAAATCACGTGCCTAGCAAAGACGTTCAAAGGAATAGCGCTATCAAATTTCCCTGCGTAGCCATCCTGTTTCACAACGACACTGCCACTCAATTTCTTGAACTGTTTATCTTTGAAACCGAAACCCAAATTCCAGTGGTCGTTGTAGTTCTTCGTCCAACTCGTAGGTACATATTTATTTGATATTTGTCACAGTTCAGAGGATAATTACCTATAACTATCTTTTGCTTGACTGTTTTATTGTTACCAAGATGATGATGTTGCCTTTAGAATCTCAAAGAGCTGAGCTTGAGTACCTATAACTTATATGCATTTGCTTAGGACAGCGTAAAACGCTTGTCCAACTACCAAAAATTGTACGCACGACGTACCCGACTAGGAGTAGTCACAAGTCAGCAAATTCCTACCGCAGTGCAATGGTTGGAGCCGACCTGGGGCAACCGCCTTGATGATCACGGTATACCCTGCGCAAGGTTAGTATGACATTTAAAAATCGCGCGCGCCTTATATACGGCCGTGGGAAAATCTTAACAGCGCGATTTAACTTTTGATATAGCGACATCTGTCGGGACTAAAGGAAGCTAAGGCCAGGAAATGTCGGTCTTGGTCACAAACAAGGTGAGTCATTTCGTACATGGGGTTGTGTATTAATGTAATTTTCCTAAAATCTGGAAAAGTAGGTATTATCTTGTTTGTTGCGCGGCAAAATGTACAAATTCCATGGACTAAGTTTTTTTTTTTTTTTTTTTTTTTTTTTTTTTTATGGCATGGAGAAGACAAACGAGCTCACAGGCCACCTGATGGAAAGTAGGAACTGTGACCCATAGACATTCGCATTCACAAGACTGCAATGCAATCCTAAGACTGCAAATGCGTTGCCATCCCTGAGGACTAAGATGGAATGCCTCTATGCTAGTCATTTCACCGGCTGTCTTATCCCCAAACCGGAACACAACAATGCGAACACTGCTGTTTGGCGGTAGGTTAATGGATAAGATGGTGGTAGCGATCCGGACGGACCCTGCACAAGGCCCTACCACCCAAAAAGTGGTTATAGCCATGTATGAAGGAACGATACACGTGCCACAGACGCCTAATTTGGGCCATAATCCGTAGATGCAATCTTTTTAATGAATTCCCAGCCTAATACAACCTAACAAAACCATGACAGTGGATCAAATTAAACATGTCACGGGTCTGTCACTTGTAACATCGCATCAACAAGTCACGACGATCATGCTAACTTACGTAACATTATTTCTGTTAAACGATATTTCCCTAAAAATTCCTACAGAAGAATAAAGGTACACAAACAAACGATATGTTTAGCTACAATATCTTCCTGTGAAATAAACTGTGATGTGGTTGGATGAACTTGGGGCATACATACAACATGAAAGTTCCGAGGTAGGTTGTCATAAACAAGTGATGTCTTTGTTGTAAATCAGACGATTTGGGAATATGATGAATTGATGAAGCCTTATAGCCCTTCGCAGTTTAGAACCGGCTTTAGGGGGGGTTGTTATGAAGTGGCTATGCAGTTAATTTTACGGCGAGCGTAAAGGATAGAGCTATAGCAGTTATATAACTATGTCCTTTTCTCTCAGCGAAAATAGAACTCCATAGCTATGTCATAATAACCCCCCAGAACTTGGTTTTATAAGTGTATTAGTAACTGTTAATATAAGATTAACTTTTGATTTCTAAATAGTTATGTAACATACACAACAAAATCGAATCAGAAATGAGGAGATCCGCAGGAGAACTAAAGTAACTGATATAGCTCACCAAATTGCAAACCTTCCTGGGTTTAAATCCCGGTAAGGGTAGATATTTGTGTGATGAGCGCGAATATTTGTTTCTAAGTCATGGATGTTTTTTCTATGTATTTATATCTATACTAATATTATAAAGCTGAAGAGTTTGTTTGTTTGTTTGCTTGAACGCGCTAATCTGAGGAACTACTGGTCCGATTTGAAAAATTATTTCAGTGTTAGATAGCCCATTTATCGAGAAAGATCATACTCGCATAAACCGAAGCGAAGCGAGGGCGGGTCGCTAGTTTCTATATATAATATTAATATCGCTGTCTATAGTACACATAATACAATTCTAGAGCTTAGTTTGGGACTAGGGCAAAATTGGTGAACATTGTCGCCTAATATTTAGGCCTTAATAAATAACCGTTCGGTATTGTAATTTTCGACACTTTGAACATCGTAATTTTAACTTTAGCTGTATTTACGTTTTATACCTACCCATCTTACTATTAGTTTAGTTTATTTATTCATCAATGGAATATTACAATATTAGTTGCATTGCATGTCATTGAGATCGTCAAACATAAACACTAATAAATAATCAAAGAATACAAAAATAAACAATAATTATAACAACAACAATTACACATCTAATAAATGGTCTCTCGTCGATTATGGTGTGATGTGACTGTTGACAACACGGCGCTAGTTATTTGCCGTGTGTTGCAGGCGCTGGAATGGGCGAAATGCGGCTCGAGTTCGGTGTCGGCGGCGCCGACGCTGCTGTGGGCGGCGGGCGCGGCGGCGCTGGCGCACCGGCTGATCGGCGCGCTGTTCCGCCGCTTCCTCTTCCGCCGCGTGCCCTGGTGGGAGGTGCTGCTTCAGGTCAGGCGAGCTGAGTGCTCAAGACAAGACCAACAATCGGGCTGTCTGGCAAAGAGCCATTAATTCTTAAAATTCCTGGAAACACTATTTTCTTAAAAGTTCCTTACGTAAGCTTGCAAAGTACATCCAGTGTAAAAACGGCTTACTCACACTCTATGCATATTGTGTTATAGACCAGAAAAAGAGACCAGCTAAGAAATATGTCGATTGGTCTTAGCGGAATCGGTTAAGTTGAGAACTATTTTATACCAGATTTTAATGGCGATCCGTTGTTTCAGAGCTGATAACTCTTAAATGTCCCTACCGATTTTCCTCAAACCTAGCTTTAAAACACACCGATTATTTGTACTAGCTTTCTATCGGAAAAACCCGCGTCCGAAGTTGTCGATCCGTTTAGGAGCATTGTAGGTACAGATACAGAGTTTAGGAGTAGCCTATTTCTGTTTGCTTGAGGGGTAAAAAGAGACCTACTGAGCAATAAGCGATTATCGGTGCGGGATCCGTTATGCTACTTAAAAATGTGATGGTTTGTCTTGTCCCCAGCACCTCTTATTCGTGTGGATGGTGATATACAGCGTGCACTTCTGGGTGGTGTTCGTCAAGATCGTTAAAGTGCTAGTTGACTATGTCTACGATGAAGTGAGTAGTCATAGCGTCCTCATCGCGTCCATAGTTTTCATTGCATGAGTCCACGGCAAAGTTTAGCTTAGGAAACGTCATCAGTTCGATTGTTAGTTAGGTTAAAAAGTAGGAAACGGTCGGGAATCATATTTATCTTATTATAAGACATTGAGTACTAGTTTAGTGTAAATCTTGTTGTTCACTGCTAAGAGGGCTAATGCCCGGTTCTTATATTCAAGAAACAAAACGTTTTCCTTACGTCTCGTTAAAATTTGACACATTTTGTACGTAGCAATTCGTTTCTTGAATATAGGAACCGGGCATAAGACATTACAAGTCACCTAACTGCACGGTGCCTTTACGGCTATAATATACGAGTAAGAGTACCTACGTATTGAAGTAATTAGGCGATAAAGTCGGGATGCTTGTTGTATACCTATTCAACAGTGATGAAAGGGACAAATATATGATTTCTGTAACATATCTCTTTTTCACTGGCTGTGTGGCATTCTTAACTTAGACCTGTTATTTTTCTTACCATAATGCCTTTGTTTTAGACCTTAAACAATGTGTTCGAGGAATCACTGCCCGCGCCAGAGACAAGAAACTTGCTCCAGCAGTGGGCAGTATGGTTCTGCGGGGCCCTTCCACTAGCTGTCTACATCCACACCAGGCCGCGGCCTGAGCCGGCGCCCCTCATGATATGGTACTCAGAATGGACATACCTTTCGGATATTTACGAGCCATTGCTAGCTAAGGCTCAACGTTTGCTGGAAATGCTGCAGCAGTGCACGCGGTGGGCGTCAAGTGTCCTTTGTGTGTCTGCAACATTGGGCCGCGGCCGAAGATGCCGCCACTGATTTCTATATTATTATGGTATTATATGATTATGATTATACTTAACAAGTATATAAAGGCCTTTGTAAGTTCCGAGGTTTGGTAAAGGGGGATTAAATAGTACCTACGTTGGCCCAGTGTGATATTATTCTACGCAATAATTTTCCATTTCCTATCCACCGATAGGACCTTTCGGCCCTTGATGCAGCAAAGGCAGATTTTCTAGAACCAACTGGCTGAACTCGCGAAGCTTATTTCGAACCTTGCCGTATTCGACCGTATGGACCTTCCGGAGCATAAGCTTACGTCCGCATTTGTTAAGTTATTATCGAGTTGACGAGTCGATTGAATGGGTTGGTGATTTGTTTCGCTTTTGCTGCCTAAGCCTCTTAACTGAGTCAGTGTATAACTCCAATGTGTTACTTTCTGTCCTTTACCCCCTCCAGGATAACGACAAGCCCGTGGCAGCGGCGCGAGATGGGCCCGTACGGGTACTACCTGCAGCGGCCCCCCGCGCCGGCCTCGCCCCCCACCCCGCGCCCGCTGCGCCGCGCCTTCAGCGACTCCTACGTCGCCGCGCAGCCGCCCAGCAAAAAGAGATACTCTAAATCCGTCTGAATAAACCTATTGCCATTCAGATTTTGGTTTTATTACAAATAAAGTGAAAACACAATTGGAGTAGAAAGATAGGTCGGTATTATATACTTTACAAATTCGCCAGCGGTATTCCCGAACCATTACGAATTGCCGCACTTGACCGGTTTTTACATTAAGTATATTATAATCGATACGTAGTTTTTTTCCTCTCACTGCTAATTCCGGGCTATTCCACTACTCACTCAATAGGCGGGTTTAAATCCCCGAAGCTGGTACGGTCGACCTTATAAGTAGCTGGACACTTTAGTGCTTTGTCGCTTTAACGTCATGTTTGAATGCTGGACTAATCTGTCAACGGCAATAAAGTGACAAGGTACAAAAGTGTGACTACTAGGTTAATACTTTTAACTTGTAATAGCAAGACACTAGAATCACGAAGAGCAATTACACTATCCCCTGGGTAGAACATTGTGATACCACGGATTTGCTTAGTGGATTAGAGCGGAATAGAAGCGTGCATGTCTCATATTTTCACCGAGCAATGCATGTGCAAATGGGTTGAACGCTTTGCGCCGGTTTATAACCTCTTCACTTAAAATGGATACCTTTTTTCAGAAGAGCACTCTATATAACCTTCATGGAAACAAACAAACCATCTAGTTAACAATAGGATAGGTACATGACAATATGACAATTTCATGCATAACGTCAAGAAAGGAAAAACATAGAAAAATATAATGTTAATATCGTAAATTACGAGTGATGTCGGTTCAAAATGGGTCGTAGATTCGACGATTACAGACACATGCATGGAGGGAAAAACTTTAGCCATAAACACACGTTGTGTGAGTACTTTTATTTTGTTTTTATGTGTACTCAATAGGCGTGTACTGTATTGTGAAACACCATGTGTCTAGCCAAGTGGTAGCGAACTCCACATTATTTTAAAGTTCTACACGATGGTCTTTTCCCAACTAGCCAAAGTGAGTTATCCGTAATAAATGTATTACTAATCTAGCTATCAGTAATTAACAATCAAGAAGGACCATCATATCGCTTCCTGAATTTTGACCAATTCGGAGTAATCTAGTATACCCCCAATTCACACTATTGCAGAGTTTGTGCGATACGAATCTCGAGACTATAGCAAAATGGTTGAGCTGTAACGGTGAGCCGTGGGGCGTGGGGCCCACGGCGGTGTTCGCCAGCGCCGCCGCGCTGTTCCTGTACAACGAGCTGGAGGCCACCGTGCTCAACGCGGGCGACCATGCGCAGCCCACGATGCTCGAGAAGACTCTCATTGTAAGCTTATCTACGTTTCGCACCTTCTGTAGGACAAGGGCACAATTGCCCTTGTTGTCATATAGTAGGTACATTGTGCGCTTGTTCTACCGAAGGCGCGGTTTGATAACGGGTAAATCATTGAAAACCAGCGTTACAGCACTTTTGGCGCAAGACAATACATGCTGAGTGTCCAGTGTTATTTTAAGTTTGTTATGTTTAAGTTGCGTGTTTGCCGGGTAAGAATAGTACCACTCCATGTCCTCCCGTGGATGTCGTAAGAGACGACTAAGGGAATAAAGGCTGTGTAGTACTGTTAGGCGATGGGCTTGCAACCTGTCACTAATACACTGGTAAACATCTTAGCCTAATTGTGCAAAATGTGGTTACAGAATTATTAACAAGTTTTTAGAGCTGTTAGTAATTCTGTAGCTCTGCCTACCCTTATTCCCTACTTATTCTTTCTAAAACTTGTACAAGATATCCAGCGTGTTTTTCTTCCACCCTCAAGGAAATCTCCCTTTTAGTAATGATAGGCTGTCAACGCAGCAGTATTCTGGACCCAATCTGCTGGGATTTAACTGTAACCTCTACATCATATACCTTGACTGTACTATCGGATACACTTCGACCATGTGTTTTTTTTTAATGAATTACCCTTTAAAGCAATTGAAAACTATTTAGATGTCACATGTTTATGAACTATTACACCTTCTTGCAATGTAATAAGGTCCTAAAGTGGATATATCTCTTTGTAGTCGACTGTACACTCAGTTTGCTCATCATTAACAAAAAATGTTATGTTTACAGTCTACAATGGTGCTTGGGATGCTAGCGCTCATGGTCCACCTATGGGTTTGTGCTATGCGATTTTTCCAATATTACTTGGACACCCTAATAAGAGACGTAAGTAACGTAATGATTCTCTTAGCCATCTAATCTAATTGTAAGAAAAAAAATGCGACGCATATCAAAATATATAAATAGGCCACATCTCATTAAAGATAAGTAAAGATGACGAAATGTAGAAGCACCTCCAAAAGGTTGAGAGATTTTTTAGTTAAGAAGAAAAATAATCTTCACACTTGTTTGCGAATTCACAATTTTATTTGACGTAATGAAATTACTAAAGGAAGCAGATACACATTGTTAACATAAACAATAGTGCGCGATTTGTGAATGCATCTGAAAGACCAACAAGAACAAATCTGCTCGGTCGTCTCTTAGGTTTCCTTGAATTTTCAGAGCCCAAATGTACTCCTTGAAATGACGACAGCGGGGCTCCTTGGTGGGGGGCAGTCGGAGATGGTGGCCCTCGGCCCCCTGACCCGGTTCCTGCGGCAGCAGCAGCCTCAGATCCACATAACCATGTGCTGGTTCCTCTCCCTGTGCTACGCGGACTACGTCAGGAAGCATTACTGTACCAGATTCAACATGCCTTACTTGGAACAGTGGTTAGTGTGCTAAAGAGATCACATAGCATAGAGGTCATCGATATTTGAAGGTTTTTTTATTACGGCAATTAATCATAATTGTTAGAACACCCCGATTTCAAAAATTGCATTTCTTTAGAATTTCAAGATGGTTGATATGATAGGCATATTTTTTTAGGGTTTTGATCAACGTGGGCAAATTTGTTTTTTTTAATGAGCTTTCCCGGAAGCCTAAAAAATTACTTGTGCCTTATTCCAGCAAGTTAGTTTACACACCACACACACATACACTCCGCTAGTTAGCTAGTTTACACTTCGCTGGATATGGATATACTATAACTAAGCTAATACGAGTCTTAGCATGTTTCCTATCCTACCTTGACACGACGGCTTGGTCCTTCTGGGATGTACCTAACTTTTTAATTGCGCGTAGTCTGACCAATATTTTACATTCAAAAAGTCGCCTTTGAGATGTCTTATATGTGAGTCTGCCTTTTAGCCTAAATATTTTTGGTCGAATATATAATTTCCCAAAAAGCTATTTGAATCATGTTATTTGTTATATTTCCGGAATACCAAAACCACGTATATTGTGCTTAGGTTACTTTAAACAAATTGAAACAGCTACTACTGAATATGTTTTAGGCAAATTCTATTTTTGGCCAAATATATTTCGCCCAAACGGCAGAGACTCGTCCCTCATGTAGAGTCGTGCGTGTATGTAATATGTTCGTCCCCGCTGTTGGGGGCAGGCAAGCGGAGCTGCACGAGCGGGCAGCGCGGCGCGTACGCAGCACCATGGAGCGAGTTAACAGCTTCGTGGGGCTCGTCCACCAGCGCCTCCGAGGGTTCGCTCCTCCGCCGACCACTGAAGCGCGCACGTAATTATACCTGAGTGCCTAATCGAGAGAGCATCATGTGAGCCCCTGCCACTTCAAATTTTACCACTTCGAAAGGCAATTTGCCGTCGCATTAAAAAAAAACCTGTAACTATAAGGACACGAGACTAAATAGGAAAGGAAAAACTACTATAAAGGAAAAGAGATTCCTTAAGGAAGGAGTGCTGTCCCTAAGCTTTTTTAAGTCGGCTGTATTTTAAATTCTCATCCGTAGGTACTTTCATTGCTTTTGTGTTTCTATAACCGAGGGGGAAAAAGATGCGACAGTGCAGATTCAGGGCTGATTGTCAGTTACCTACCTACTTCTAAATGCACAGCACAGGCTTCCTATAAGTGGCATTGGCTCAAATTATGTTATCTAAATAGCATCGTGACACTTACTGTTCTAAAAAAAGAAATCAGGATAGTCTTCAGCGCGATCTATGAAAATAACCGAACAAAGAGATGATGCCTTGAATGAAATACACATCAAAAATGACTAGGGTTAAATATGCATTCCACTTGCTACGATCCAGACAAACTTTCTACTTTTTATCATTGCTTTTTACCCAAACATGTTACGGCCCAATTGTTTGTATGTGGCCTGCGTTTTAGTTTCCTTTAGGTTGTATACCTACTATAGGCAGCGTGTTGTTTACTAGAGTGGCACTTCAAGCATCAAACAATCGTGCTTCGACCTTGGTGGGATTGAGTCAAGTCACGTGGCCTGGTGTAGCAAGCGCCCACGGACAAGTGCGACGGAGCTCTGCCGGGACACAGAGATGTGCCTACATCTCGTCGGGCAGTCAAGCAACAGTACTGCCGAGGCCATAGATAAACTCCGCAATTACATCAAGGTATGCACGTGACCTATTTCTTATTTATACATGTTTTTTGCCCGCCACTCCGTCACCGTAGAGTCGTTTTATTGCTATTCCCCGGGGCCAAAACTGCAATTTTCCGGAACAAAAAGTTCTTGTATAATGATAAACAACTTCTTTGGGGACGTGTGTGTCAGAGATCGGACAAATGTGCGACATTACTTGCAATAATGTGGACATGACTCTAAAAATTTTAATTAAACAAATCAAATTACATTAATTGATTTTTTACCTGAAGTTTTATCTTGATCCTTTGCAGAACAGTAATAAATAAATAATACAAAGACGTAAGGAGTAGCCATTATATTATTTATATACTTAAGTTTGCTCCATTAACATCAGTGGATTGTGAAAGGAGCTTTTCACCTCATAAATTTATAAACTAACCACGGAAAAATTATAATAAATACTGTTAATTTGCTTTATTAAATCTCCACAATAACAAGTCTTTGTATTATTTATTTATTACTGCCTTGCAAAGGAACAAAATTATTCTTAGGGTAAGTAATAAATTAATGTAATTTGATTTGTTTAATTAAAATCTTTAGAGTCATGTCCACATTATTGCAAGTAATGTCGCACATTTGTCCGATCTTTATATAGTATATACCGAAACCACTGCGCATGTTTATAATATTTGAGTAGTTGCGTCGTCGTCGTCATCGATCCACTCATCAGAATCAACGAAATTATCTCGTTCATTTTTCGAACTCGCTTGAACGAATTAACTTCCTTGCCCCATGTTACAGGCGACCCGATGTTCATGCAGCACTGCTGACGCAAAGCCCTCACACACCTCCACGCCCCAAGAAACAACCATAATTTGACGATGAGTAAAGGACTGAATGAACATTTAGGCCGGTCGTCCATCAAAAAGGTTCGAAGTTTTATCACAGACAAGGTGAAGAAATCGGCCAATATTTATTGGTAACTTGCTGCGTCCGTGCTGCATTTATGCTACCCTTAAATAGACGACCGGCCTTATTAAACAAACACTTTAGTTACAGAGCGTTAGCCCCTAAAAAGTCTTTCAGGTTCGGGTTAGACTCGGTTATGAGAGGGAGTGAAACAAAAGTACAAACCCCAAGGATTTTTAGAGCTGTACGCTGTTAAGGCCTACAATATGCATACCGTTCCATAGTAACAAAGTATTAGCTTTTCCTTATGCTTAAATGTACTTTCAAATTGCTCTGATTCAATGGCATGTTGCAGGCTTTATAAAGTAGAGTTGACCCTATTATTTTTTTCGGGACGGCCATTTTAGTTAGTAGTTGTAATCATGATTAACCCAGTGGTGTTATGGCAACAATACATGAATTTGTCTAAAAAATATAAATATGAATAAATTAAATCAGTTATGGTGTTTTATTTACTAACCCATAAACACGCTCAGAACTATGTTTTTGGGCATATATGGTTGTTATCGTTTTCGAGTCAGGAGGCATAAAAGGAACCAATCAAGATAATTAAATGCATGGAAGTAGTTGAGAATTTTAGAATCAGGGGCTTGTAATACGTTGTCTTAAGTTTGAAAAACTTTTGTCCGCCGTTTCGTTTGTCCGAAATTTTAATTTATCCGAATATTGAAAAGTTAATCAGGTTTAGAGAAAAATGATTGTCGCAGAAATGAAAATTTCAGACAAACGCAACAACGGACAAAAGTTTTTTGAAACACCCTTGTAATGCCATGGACGAATTTATAGTTTATGATAATGAGTCTCAACACGGTAGGTCTACGTTAAGGATAGCGGAGATCCCGTCGCCATCTTCCGACTCAATCATCAGACCAGCTCTTTGATACCATAATAATGTATTGTCATCGGTTAAGTAGTATTTGGGAAACGGTACTTGTAAAAAGCCAGACTTCCAAAGCGGCGCATGCTACACACCCATTCGTGGGAATCAATTGTATTTGTATCACAATGCATATACAGTGCCACATGCAGAAAATGATATTGTAAGTGACACATGGCTAAAATAATTAATACACGTGGCTCACGTGGAATATGTTCGTGCGAAGCGTGCGCCGCAATTCTGGCTTTGTCAATGTTGACAATGAAGTACCGTCATACTCTGCCATACTCTATACTTCTACTAGCCCTCCCGCCCTAGTTCATCGGCTGGCGACGTCCTTGGTGCGAGGTAGCGCAGCGCCGTGCGAAGAAAAAATCCACCAATGGGAATACTTCATTTTCCTAGCTTCGTTAAACACAGCTCTCCTATTGGTGTATTATTTCCTCGCACACCGCTCCGTTACCTTGCATAGCTCTGGTGGATACTCACCTTTAATCTTTACCACGAGTCCAGAACCCCTCAAAAGTAGGTAGGTTAGGTTCGTTAGGTATCTTTAGATGCCCGGAGGGTAAACCGCCCCGAAATTACAGCGGGACAAAAAGTAGTGGGATCATGAGTTTGGAACCGCTGAAAAGGAGTTTACGATATTAAAACGAGTTTGTTGAAACACATGTCAGACTCGCCTGCAATGGCTGATGCAGGGCGAGTCTACGCATCTGCTTGTTTATTCCTAACACACGACGATTACAGGCTCTAACACGACAACAATACACACATTTAAATATTCAAAACGACTAAACCTTAAAAAAACATTAAAAATATATGCTCTGTGGGTATATGAACATTTTTTTTTTTTTTTTATAAAAACACCTAAACTGTACTAATGTAATAGGTATACTACCTGGCTACCCTAAAACATGTATTTATTACTTGTGAACGCGCTACCGTCTTGAACATACAAGATATTATGTTATATTTGTATAACCACGACTCTACCGATTAAAATTACGACTAGGTGCTTAAAACGCATGAAAATCTACGCAAAAGATATAACGTTTATATGTTAAATGTTTACGAGCTATTTGCCTAATTGCCTATTAAGCCAATTTAGAGATTCAATTAAGTTGGAATATATTTTAACCGCATTACGCTACTCAGTATAAATATTGATTAAATTATTATGACGCTCACTACTAGTATATTATCAACTAAACTTCTCCTACGTTTTTTATCGTTGCGATAGATATTCATTTTCTACTTATACATGAAAGATATTAAATTACTTTTATTACTCAAATCCTATATGCTGTTTTTTGCACACGACTATGTTGACTAGATTTCAGTAAGCTATGTATGTGATCCCATTAAACTTCATTTTCGTATTATTACACATATATGTACACCGACTAACATATAGTAGTGCTAATGAAACATTTTCATATTCATTGCCCGGGAATACGGAAATGTCCATTTATACACTTTAGGTATAGTATATCTAGAATAAATATGTATATATACGTTTATTTACAAGGGGTTCGCTAAATATATTTCATACAAAAGCGTTATATGTGTCTCAAAAGAAGGAAACGTGTACCCGCACAAGTAGTTTATAGTCGTCCCAGCATAAGTTCTTATTTACAAAATATGTTTTCTATATCTAGACATACATTTGAATTATTATTCGATGTTTAACATAGCTCTGAGTAACATAACATGTTCTACAGTACTTTTATAAACATAGACTACTATTTTATTTACAACCATTATGTCTCTTAAATGTTAAAATAAACTACTTAAATATATCTCAGATTATAGTGAGTTAAGATGAGTAGTTTTGATATTAGAGAAAATTTATATTTACGTATCTATAGAATAAAAAGGTTACTTGAGTTTATTCTACGTAGGCTTTAAAATGTATAGAAAGCTTGATTATCGATACAATAATATTGGTGTTAGTATGTTCACAAAAATAACCATAACTTGCGCGTGAAAGCTAAATATCATCATGAAATGAGATCGTATCGTATCTTGGTCTTTTAATTTTGATTTACCCGCTAAGCAAAGAAAACCTTTCCGTCAAAACGCAAGTCCTTGAAATTTATGACACCACTACCATATTCTGATACACCATGGCTTCCCTACTAGCGTCGGCAAAAGTCATTCGGGTACTAACGATGAATTATTAATATTACTATAATCGAAACAATAAAGCATCAAGTAAAGGCTGCATTCTGATGTTTGCGACTGCGACCGGTTCGGCTGTTGCGATTCAGACCACATCCACCGAACGGATCGACCAAATTGAAGCTTAAAATACACCGAGGGCAACATTTACGCAGTGACGCGCCTTCTATCGTCTACGTCCTAAAGAACCCCATGTAAGTTTCTGCGATTCACGCAACTTTAGCATATTTGAAGCCTCGGGTGGGTGGCTTTACATTTGGACTTGGATTAAGAGGCCACAATATGCTGCCAAAATGAAAAGGGAGCGGATGACTCGTGGTCACACCAGTTTGTCACCCCAGTGCTATTCGCTTTAGTCGGTTATTCGTCAGAAATATTTTTTATTCCGCAAAAGTAGGTAGGTTAGGTTCGTTAGGTATCTTAAGATGCCCGAAGGGCAAATCGCTCAGAAATAGGAGCCCTGCCATAGGCAGGGCTCCGTCGAAAGGCACTGGGGTGACAAACTGGGGTGACCACGAGTCTGACCCCGAAAAGGGATAGCTTTATGTGCTTCCGCGCGAACGACGTGAGATGGAGAAAGGTTTTGCGCGCCTTGATGGCAGTGTCAAATTCAACTTATAAATACTCAACCATTCAATTGAAAATCATTGTTAAAGATTTGTAGGGTTTTAAAGATTCAGTCAAATAAATGCGAAATGGGTGTCATGTTTAAAAGATAAAACTATTGAGGATTTGGTTTCTAATCGTGTTTCACACAGTCTCGAGGAAATATGATCAAGTTTAATATATCCAACGGACAGACACAAAGGTATTTTGGTTATTGAGATTTAGGTCGCGGAACACTACCGACTTAATCATACGTGGCGTCTTAAGCCCTTGCTATGCTCGCTCTATCACGCCCCGTTTCCTTGCATTTCAAACCAGCCGGCCTCACACGAGCCACTCGATGGTGGGTTTGGTCTCCGGCGTGGCGTCCGGCGCGGGCCAGTCTTCCCGTCACAGGCTGCATAGCGTCGCATCCGCCGGCGGTATCGTCGTCTCCTCCGGATTCTTGATGGTCTTGATACGCTAAAAAAAAAGGTAAGTGTTCTCACAAAAGTTGGTAACTTATAATTTATAACCTTTTACCGTTTAGTTCAAAACCGTTTGTTTTTATAATGGGTAACGATTTACTGACATTAGGTACAAATGGGAAATCGTCCACTTGAAATGACCATTCGGAAGTTGGATCAAAAGCATTAGGATCCAAAGTGAATTTACTCAAAATGTAATTATGCTAAAAATATTTACAGCCCAAATGATTTTCGTTGTAAATTAAGTCCGAATGGAATTTGGTCCATTATAAATTATGAGCAAAATTAAATACTTACGCACAAAGTGAATATGTAATATAACTGAAGACCATGATTTGTTTTTTTGACAAATAGACTTAGTATTTCATGTCAGTAGACCTATATCATGTAGAACTATTTTACCATGGGACATATGTATACATATATGAATCTTACAATAAGTGTTGAATATCATAGACTATAACCATTTATTTAGTTTCAGGAGGGCTTCCTGCCATACTAGAAACCAGTCGGAAGTCTCTTTATAAGTAGCTTGTAAAACCACAATAAAAGCCAAATTTAAATCAAACAAACACTTACGTGCATAAAGCTCCCTGGTGTGATGAGGAATTTGTAGATGATGTAGACTGGGATACAGGAAACGGTGGTGCCGGTCATCACCCAGCCCACGGTGATGGACCAGGCCGGGTAGTGGTACTCCCCGCTCAGCATCTCCTCGTGGGCCAGCAGGGAGAACACGAAGAGCACCAGGAGGAACACGGGGCTGTGATGCCAATTAGGGATTATTATTACGACGCTACTTTATACATATATATTGATGCAAAGGTGCAACGTTAATTGGAATGGCCAGGTACGCCTTCGTGGATAGAAACAATGAGGATCAAATAGTGAGGCTGCTTTCCCACCAAAGCTCTGCGAGACGCCGCTAAGGGGTTCACGATTCGAGATATTAAATATCTTAGACTTATTAGGCTTATTTAAATTATGTCTCCTTTTCAAACTTAAAGCTAGTTGCTTAATGACCTATTAATGAATAAATAGTTAAATATATACAAGAGGTTGTAGAGTCCAAGTTCCAAGATAAATATTAAAAGTTACAGAGAGCCTAAAAGTTTGTGACTACATTACTTTGATATGCATCATCATTTCCGCTAAAAGACGTCCACTGCTGACATTATGCATTCCCTGAGGTTTACCGCTTGCATCCATCGGCACAACAAAATATTCATGCAATTTTCCTCTCAATACCCACCTGATGTACCTAATAAATGTAGCAGGATGCCGGTGGATGCAGGCCACATTTTACCCTTCTCGCTGGAAATCAAAGGACTACAGGCTGATATTATATGAATATGACCCACCTGATGTAAGACCAGCATGCTCTCCAGAACCACCCTGGCGTGTGGCCCAGCATGGTTCGGATGTCTTCGGAGAAGCGGTCGACACCGTACACCCAGCAGACGCCGGCGGCCTCAGCGAACACCACGAACAGGATGGCCAGCCCAGGGCCGTAGACGTTTAGAAGGTCTACTAGGTACACGCCGCCCTGGGAGAAACACGATTTTAGTCCATAGTGCACACGATGATAACCCATAATTTTGCTTCATCGATTAATGATAAAAAAAATCATCATTCATTAATACATAGGTAGTTGTATAATTTCATCGAACGCATTTTTTTCACCATGATGTTTCAGGATATCCCAAACATTTACGTAGATTGGGTTAGGTATGACTTGTGACTACCAGAAAAAATAACTCTTGCGGCGATGCCTTACGATGAAATGAAAATTCTTCGTAATGATACGTTTTTTGAAAGGTGTTTCGATTAAATAATAGGTACTGACGTACCACATACAATACCTTACCATTCCGTTACGTCACGTTATTGGCAGATTTCGACGTACGGCCCACTTTTGTGTTTTACGTGTACGTTTTACGCAATCGTACAACGTAATTTCGAGTGGGTACGTACTCCGTCGTAGATTAAAAGCTGTATACTATACGAGACGTGCATGTCCTGTCGTTGCTCTTCAACATCCTTTTCCTTCCTACTTCTCCTTCTTATCTTTCTAAAAGGTTTAATTATTTGGCTTCTGGTAGTGGACACCGCTTGCGGTCAAGTAACAATCTAACTCTTGCTATCCCTCCTAACAAGACACACACTTATGCTAAATCTTTCACGGTACACTCTGTCAAACTATGGAATGGGCTACCGCTGGACTTAAGGCAGTCTCAGTCAGCGATGTCGCTTAAAGGGAAGTTAAAAAGTTGGGGTTGGATGAGTAGTGTTTACAGGTTTAATTCCTTAAGGCAAAATAGTCAGTAATGTTCCTTTTCGATATCATGTATTTATTTATATGTAAGTATATGTATGTACATGTGTATATAATCATTTATTTATGTAAGTATATATGTATTATATTATCATTATATTTATATTTGTGTAAGTGATGTTTATTTACATGTATAATTTATGGATATTTAGCTGTAGAATTATGAGTTTCTTTATTTTTGTGCACATCCTTGTAATCTTGCCTATCCTCGTACAGTTTCCTCAATCATGGTCAGGTTAACTGGAAGAGATCCCTTATAGGGATAAGTTCGCCTTTGTACATGTTAATCTTAAGTTTATGTACGAATTTACTTGTAATTGTTTTTTTTATTATTGTGCAATAAAGAGTTTACATACATACATAGGTACATGCATATACACAACAATATTTTTTACGGAGAAGTGGTTCTGGAAGATGTTTGAGGAATACCTTAAAATTTAGAATTTTATTATTTTCCGAATATACAGTTGTCCGAATTTTATTTTAGCTATGTTAGATTAAACGCACAAGTTAATTGCTATAAGTATGTACTTAGGTTTGGTTAGGTTTGATTTATAAACGAAATCAAAAACTTAAGTCTTCTATTAAACCATTGCATTGCATTCGAAATTATGGAAATTGGGATTTTGATCAATTCGGAAATATAACTTTTCGGAATTATGTTAGTGTAACCATCTTTGGTATAAATTTTGCTACCACAACGTTGTCTTGATTTTTAACAAGGTCACCTTTTGAAAGCCCCAGACGCCTCTAAGTACTGATTATAGAATCTGGTAAGTAGCATCATTTTGTTTTACTCACGTATTATTATTATTGGGGGGGTTTGGATGGGCCTTGTGTGTCACTTCGACCATTGCTGATCTTTTGTAACAGCCCTTTGTTTAAAGTTCACCGCAAAGGCCCGTTGCGTCTAAGAATTTCCAGATGCTTTGGGCCGTGAGAAGTTGTATCTCCTGTGGGTCCACAAAATGTCGCCCTAGGTAGATACTTCTGTTACGCATTAGTGGTCCGCAAGAACAGATGCATTGCATTGCTGTCTCCTCTGTTTCCTGACAGAACCTGCATGTCGGTTCTTGTTTCATACCCATTAGAAACAGATGTTTGTTCAATTTGCAGTGGCCAGTTAGAATTCTAGTCACTGCGCAAGTCTTTTCTCTTTTGAGTTGTAGAATCTCTTTGGAGAAGTTGCTTTTGAACCCTGTAATTAATGATTTCGAGTGCTTTTGTCCTTTCGTGGACTTCCACAGCTCGATCGCCCTGGATTTATATAGGTCGTTTAGCAGTGAATAGGATTTCCTTTTTGTGATACCACAAAAAGGCTCCGGGCCAACCAGGGGGTTGTCAGCACCTTTCCTAGCCAGTTCATCTGCTATTTCGTTTCCATCAATGTTGGAGTGCCCTGGTACCCATCTAAGTATTACTTTGTTGGAGTTTCCTAGGGCATTAAGGTTTTCTTTGCAGTTTTGGACTAGTTTAGAGTTTATCTCCAATGCGTCTAGTGCCAAAAGGGCAGCTTGGCTGTCCGAGTTGATGTAGATGTGCTGGTGCCTACGGTTCTTCTCAAGGTTGATTTCCGCGCATTTGTTGATGGCGAAGACTTCCGCTTGGAAGATTGAGGCCTCCGTACCCATGCTGACGCTAACTTTGAGTCTTGGTCTCTCACCGTAGATGCCGCACCCCACATCGTTCCCTTTTTACTCACGTAACCTTAGCTAACGATTGCGCCAAACAAAGTTTGAGAAATGCTTGTATCATAATTTGAGAAAATAGACTACAGATTCAAAGAAAAACTCCACGTAATTAATGACCTTCTTGTTTCAGGTTGAGAAAATACTGCAGGCAAGCAATATTATACATGAACACTAGCTTTAACCTCAGGCTGCGTTTGTGTAGATTTCGATTATCGTTATTCCCTCGGAAAAAGTAGCATATGTGTTAATGCAGGGTTTAAGCTATCTCCGTCCCAAGTTTCATCCAAATCCGTCCAGCCGTTGAATAGGGAAAAAATAACAAACTAACACACACCCATATAATATTAAAGTGATTACATAAACTTTTTTTATCATCATAAAACCATGATTCACAGCAATGACTCATAACAATGTAAGCAAGTACAAAATATTGCTCTGTACTTAAGTACCTATTCTTAAGTAACGCTCATCTTTAATCTTAGCAACCCCAATCTCCACTAAACAATTCACACCCCGCAAATAAAAGGGGGTTGCGATAAATTACCCGCTATCAGCGCATTACAATAACTGCATAATTCATTCGCTTAGGAGATGACCGCCGGCGCGATAGGTGAATCGCGCTCTTAGATGGATCGTGTCCAATAAATTGTTTAGCTGGTCAGAAACAGCGTTTATTTTCTGAACAAATTGAATAAAGAAACAAAAACATCCGTCACTTTTTGACACGTTTATAAGTACGAGAGTGACGGATGCTGTAACCGCATTTTGTCACGCGATAAACGCAACCATACTAGGCTGGCTGACATGTTATTCTCTTAAAACTTGTACGCTCTGACGCGATAACTCAAACTCGCCGGTTTAGAATTCTTTGCTTGTGAAGGATGTTTAAGGGTACGTAAAATTAGTTTCATAATAGAACTAAAAATATTGTAAGGTTTTATTTGTTTTAATATGATATATTTTTAGGGTTCTGTGCCTGAAGGTAGCCTAACGGGACCCTATTAATATGTCTGCGCTGTCCGTCCATTCGTCCGTCCTGACTTTAAACAGCTGTATATTTTGAACCGTAATAGATAGCGGGTTGATATTATTTTCAGAATATGCGATATTACGGCGGATCCACAAACAAATAGAAAAAACTAAAGAAAGTGAAATAATAAAGAAACGTTTTTTCATACATACATACATACATAAACTCACGCCTTTATTCCCAGAGTGGGGTAGGCAGAGCTACAGAATTTCCAACAACTATAAAAACTTTTTGATAATTCTGTAACCACATTTTGCACACTTAGGCGAAGATGTTTATGTATGTTTATGTTTACGTTTTTTCATCATATTTTTATTTTTGTTGTATCGCAAAAACGGTAAAAGAACTGAAGAAAAACAACAAATACTAACAAATGTTCAACTGTGATTTGCGCACGCGCTGATTCGTTTCAAAATCGAATTTAAATTGGAATATAATAATACTGTGCGGTGGTACAGAACCCTCGGTGCGCAAGTCCGCATCGCACTTACGGACAAGTGATTATCATTTAATATAGCCCAAAAAAAATCGCACAGTTTTCATTTTACTTTATATCCAGGGTGCAAGTTCCTCATTAATCGTGTCGGAGGTTTTGAAGGTCCTCCCTTAATTCCGTTTTTCGATGCGGTGATCAAATTTATTAATGTTCAAGTGGCCGTGGATAATTTAAGCTCATTATCGCAGGAGTTTTAAGTAGGCAAAGAATTTAATAAGTTGTTATTAACTCCAGCGTAATGAAATAACCAACTGAGGTTATATATCTACTGATTATAAATGAATAAATAACGAGGATTTTTGTAATAGGGAAAGGAATAATACTAAGTTGGGCTTATAAGGCAATGAAGTGGAATATCACTCTTATTACGCGTGAGAGGAAGGTAGGAAAATGCTTTGTACGCAAAATAATAAATTGGAAGACGATGTCGCCGTAAGCCTTTGTTTTTTGACGACATACTCTCGAGAAGAATATTGTTTTTATTGGTGTATTACAAAAATTATCAGTCTTGTATTTAAATGTCTTACATTTATCATCCGATTGAGAGTATAATATGTTTGAAATTGGCTTTACTGCGTTTTGAGGTGATCGTGTTTTAGGTTGATTACAATTTCTTGCTTTGATTTCTCTAGTAGCCGGTATTTCACTTTTTGACAATAACTCTCTAGTATCTTTTGTCAAACCATGTTATGGCAAAGCCAGCAAGACCAATTAATTACCCTTTCTAGTCTGTCATGCAAGATACGTATATACTTATCGTAAATAGATACAATTTCTATTTATTTAAACTTTTTTTTGATTTATTATTTATAGGACCTTCTGCGGGGTCCGTCCGGTACCTAACCACCATCTTACCCTTCAACCTACCGCCAAATAACAGTGTTCGCATTATTGTGTTCCGGTGTTGTGATAAGATAACCGGTGAAATTACTAGCATCTTGGTCCTAAGTGTTTATAACACATTTGTGATCTTAGGACTGCAATCTCAAGATCCCACACGGATCTTTTGACTTCTACATGCAATAAAAAGATGCTTAACTCTTTATGCCATGTGATAATTCAACTTACATAAGTGGTGGTGGGCAGGGCACAGATGTAGATGAGACACAAAAGCACTGCCACGAATTTCTCACGATGCCGCCCCAGAGCTCTAGGGTACTCATCGCACAGAGCAGTGGTCACCGCTTCGAGACCTAGACAGATATCGTATTATTAAAACCGTTAACATAATGGCTATCCGTTCTTTGAGAGCTGATAACTCTTAAACGGGTAAACCGATTTTTATGACATCTAGCTAAGAAACTATCCCAACTGAGCTAGCTTAAAAAACTCGTCCAAGTCGGTCCATCCGTTTAGGAGCCACGATGGCATAGATAGGCACACACATACACAGACACGTACTTAGACACGTTAAACTGATAACTTCTGTCTTATTGCCAGGGGTTAAAAAAGTTAAGGCTAAAAATATTCACGCTGCTCTGTATTCCACTTTGGCGTTGTCAATAATTGACAATACACATTTTGTACTCGTAAGTCAAATAACACCTAACCCACCTCCAAAAGTACTGTCCAAACCGAGCGTGATGAGCATCAGGAAGAAGATGATGGCCCAGAAGACCGAGCCGGTCATGGTGGCGATGGCCTCGGGGTACACGATGAACACTAGCCCAGGACCTTCCAGCCCTACCTCCTCGATGCTCTTGTTCTGAACGTGCGCCATGTACCTTGGACAACAGTTTTCATTAAAACCTCAACCCTCATGTTCGAAAAGTTAACATTACTTTCATTTTCTTTTATGTATAACAATCTACTCGGTTCCGCAGTGATGAGCCAATGACAAGTGAAGAGAATAAAGACAATAAATCAAAAGTAAAAGCCGGTCATTTCTCAATCGGATATCTTCCCTCACCGAAGGTTACCATCGTATTATAACTTCAGTTTGGAAGACCAGTCTGACAGTAGGTAGCCATGTCAACAATTGTTTTTGTATATGTACCGCGACAAAATTTTAATTTACAAGAAACATTTACATTATAAACTGGTCTTGGTAAACCTCCACCATCGGACACCATTATTAATGTCATCATCGTTGTATGTTTTACCTTTTTGAATGCCGCGTTATGTGCCGGCGCTAACTTTGTGACGAGTATAAACAACTCATTAACAGTTGGGTGCTCGCTGAATAGAAATCATTTGACATAAATTGCCCACTACAATTTAAGTATTTTAGATTTAGAAGTCTATTAAAACCGTTGTACTCAGGGTCGTCTTAGAGAAAATTACTCCTGAAAACTTCCAAACCATCGCCACTCACCCCAAAACAGAGAAGATTACAAATCCGGCCAGGAAGCTGGTGAGACAGTTGATGGAAGACGTGACGAGCGCATCGCGGTAGCAGTTGTTATTGAACTTGTTGTAGCTGGAGAGCGCCAGGAGGGTCCCGAAGCCCGGCCCCAGCGAGAAGAAGATCTGGGACGCTGCGTCGATCCACACCTATGGGAACATGTTTGCAAACTGAGAGGGTCTATTAGATGTGAAGTGGAGAACAACTCTTTAAACACTTATTACTGAAGGTAAAAGCCTATGATGGTTTAACTATCAACAAAACGTAATGCTACTAATCAAAAATATTTGTATCGTTATAAAACCTACGTCAAGAGGTGGAGGAAAAATTTAATAATGATGAATGGTGTGTTTTACAAAATCTAATATCCTATTCAAAAAAGTTAAATGTATTTGTGCTTTTGATTTTCCTTGAGTTTCCATTATTTTGTAAGAATGATGACGTAGCCATACCTTAGTGTTCTTAAGCTTGTGCCACTCAGGAGTGAGGTAGTACCGGATGCCCTCGGTCGCGCCGGGGAGAGTCACCCCCCGCGCCAGCAAGATCAAAAGTACCACGTAAGGAGCTAGAGCGGTCACCCACACCACCTGCAAATCGAGAAGCTTGAAAATACGTGAAATTTGACGATAATAATTGATTCTGCTACTTGAGATGAAGCCTAATGTTTCACTTAAAGGAAGTTACTTTTTGAGCTTGATGGAAAAAGTTTTATACAGACCTTGCCGGCGCTCCGGACTCCCTTCCAGAGCGAGAAATAAACCAGCACGAAGACGCCGAAGACGCAAAGGGCCAAGGAAGGCTTGATGGGGCCCATGTAGTCCAAACCGTTAGAACGCTGCTGTTCCAGGACGTTGCGTCTGCATTCAAGACAAACGGTTTAAACTATTGTTTGAGAGATCCAACAACTTAATAACTAAATAATCTTTACAATTCAAACACCCGAACGAATAAGGATCCAAAATTTCACATTGATTTTGATTGTAACTTTTCTTAATAAACAACCCATTCTTAGGTCTACATCGAAACCACCCAGCTAATAGTGTTTTATTTAGGATCGTACTTGTATATTCAGTAGCATTCTGCGTAACTCACTCAGTTACCTTAACGCATCATCAACGTCTATCAAGATCACTAAATTTACTAAACTTCATAATAAGAACAACTTAGTGAAAGCGTAAGTTACCGTAAAATATAACATTAAATTCGTTAATTGTAGAAAATAATTCACTCAATACAGGTAGAACTAGATACTTACTCGAAGAATTCTTTAGCCGGAGTAGAGGAGTTGGGATTTGTCTGCGGCGAGGTGACGGGGGAGCAGAGCGGCGTGTTCCACTCGTTGTCGCAGCTGGTCCAGGGCAGCACGGAGTTGATGGAGGCCAGCGAAGCCACCAGGTAGTACACCGCCCAGCCGATGATCGTGTTGTAGTACATGCCCATGTAGATGTCGATCATACATATCGCGTAGCCCACACCTGTGACAGGGGGCCCGTTAATTCCCTTTTTTTTTGGTCATAGTGGCATTGTTGACATAATCATTGATAGTCGTAATTTTTACATCGCTGGAACCGCAAACTTTCAGAATTTTTTAACTCCAACGTGTAGACAGAAATGGTTAAGTTAGGTTAGGTCTGATTTATAAAAACCCTGAAAAGGTAACAGTTTCTGAAAAATACTTTATGACTTGCGATAAATATGATTTAAATCACATTATGACTAAAATTATTATGTGATATGATATAGGTATACTCGATATAGAAAAATGACATCTGACCAATGATTTTAGAGTAACAAAGTTAGTACGAGTAAGTTGTTGAACTACGAGAAATACCCATATTCATGAATTTCATGATGTACCTAGCCGAGTAAACTGTTGTAATTTTTTTACTAGATTATCATGTTTTTTTTCCCGTTAGTTAGGTAGATAAGAATAATTAAGTGTAAAGGCCTGTTTCACAATCGACCAGTCAATTTATCTGCCTTTTGAAGTCGGCTCTTTTCTGGAATATTTTCAAGTGTCAGAAAGAGAAAAGGCTCTCTGTGTAATATGATTTACTTGTCGATTGTGAAACAGGCGGTAAGGGTAGTTAGACATGTCATGGGCATGGGTACATAAAACTGTAGATAGTCCGTCTCGCGCTTGACGAATTCGAGTTTTCTGTTTGTTCTGGGTTATTAGTGTTATTACAGTCCATCATAGACCAGTGTTATTTTAATTAAGGGTCAGTTAACTTAGTCAGTTTAAATTTCAGCAAATTACGGACTTATAACCAAAGAATGTAATGACTTGCTTCATAAATACCATTGCAACGGACAGACGCAAAAGAAGGATTAATAGATTCAGTAGGTACCGGTAGTCAAAGCCACAAAGCCCCACAAATACCTATAGACACAAAAAACGGACACGACGGGAGCGCCGACTCGAGCTTTGAATCGGACATTATGTCATCGATTCCAGTCGCAAAATGGAATTAGAAATGATTACAATCAGAGCTATCAACTAAAGTAACTACGAGATAGATATTTAGGGCACGCGAATGAATGGGCAATCGTACAGTATAGCTTTTCAAACTTAATAATTATTTTGTTTTTATTATATAACTACTTAGTTGACCGCCAGCGGCTTCTCCACGCTGCAAGTGTCCGACCTTCCCGTTGAATTTTTCTTATATATAAACCTTATCCTTACAATAACGAACACAACAAAATAGATAAATCAGACAAATCGGTTCAGCTGTTCTCGAGTTTTACGCTTAGCTACACATTTTTGTTTATATATGTATATGTAGATAGATTAAAGCAAGGCGTCTTCAAATATAATTATTATCATTTTTAATGTGTAATAGTAAGTACGAGTAAGTCATGGTAAATGACAGCTCGATATTTTCAGACTGTGACGCGCTCTAGGCGAGCAGCCAAACTGAAACAAATTCGATCATCACCTAGACAAAAGTTCGAATCCAACGCTTTATGAACTAATAACAAATCCACACAAATCCAATTAGGCATCGCGCGGCATCAATTTGCGAGCGTAAACTTGGCGTCAAGTTTTGACGTTTCTCGCGCGCCATCTTGGAATCGAATCAGAGCCATCTGTCGGTAATCAAATGATACTGCATCGCGTCCGGTAATTAGTTTACGGGCGAGATGCGCGATAACAGAATCTAATCAATTCGTTGACACAGTTGGCTAGCAGGCAGTAGGAATACACGGATAATACAGAATTTAGAACTGGATTAATAATTTTTAGGGTTACGTACGCGAGCGGAGCGCAACGGGACCCTATTCATATGCCTACGCTGTCATCCGTCCGTACGTCCAACTTTAAGAGCTGTACAATATTTTGAACCGCATAAGTAGGGTTTGCAATATTTGTTCAATTTTAGTATTCGAATAATACGAATATTTAGATTTCCAACATTCGAATATTCGAATATTTCCAATAATTCGAATATTTTTGAAAATTAAACAAAATAATGATTCTAAGGTGTGTAATTGTAAAATATGTGATGTTAATTTAAAATGTAATGACCTTACAATTCAAAAAAACATTTATGGTATCTTCTCCAGATACCTAGCATGTAGCCGAACTTGCTAGCTCCCTAGCTCGCTACCCTTTTACCAATTACGGTACGGTATTTAGTTCTTTTTAGGGAGTTTGATTTTGGCAAGGATAAAGCAAAATAGGTAATATATTGTTTGTCTTACATTTGTAGTTATTTTTAATATTTAAATCTATTTCCACGAACTCGTTAATATGGAGGATAATTAATCCTGGCATTTTGTTAATGTTTTGCTAAGGTAAATAATTACAGACAAATTTGTGCACTATTCGAAATATTCGTTTTATTCGAATAATGAATATTGTCGAATTCGAATAACATTTATGGCGAATAATTCGAATAATCGAATATTCGAATATTCGAATTGCAAACCCTACGCATAAGTAATACATATTCTGAAGAAAAAATAATAACCCCATAAAAAAACACATAAGCGTCAAATTTGGTATGATTGAAAAATGGTCAAGTGTGACTTGAGCCCGCGCTGATTTGATTCGAAAACTAATTCATATCGGAATAAATAATACCTACTGTGCGGCGGTACGGAACCATCGGGGCGCGAGTCCGGCTCCCACTTAACCGTTTAAAAAAAACATGATGACTTTTCATCATTATTTATATATAGATATAAGTTGTTAGTTAAGTAATGGTTGCGAGTGCTAGAATATGACTTTGGACGATCCGAATCGATATCACCAAGCAACAGCGTTCGCACTTTACTGTTCCAGTGTGGAGGTTAAGACAGTTGGGTTGTGGCATTTCCGATCTCGAAATTGCCAATATCCATGGGCTTCAGAGCTCACCCAGCCAAGAGACATCTTTGAAGACGTCTAATTAACCAGTACCTAGGGAGCTAATTCAAATCTGAGGACCCAGTATGGTTGTGTTTATCGCGTGGCAAATGTGGATAAAGCAACCGTCAAAAAATGTCGGATGTTTCATCCACATTTGGTCATGCCGGTCACGCGATAAACGCAGCCATATTAGGCCCCTGTTCTTTAGTCACACTTGAAAGTTCATCCAGGGGCATGTGCATCCGTCACCTTCTGACAGTTAAATAACTACACGTGTCAAAAAGTGACGGATGCTTTTCCACAGTTGACACGCGATATAGACGTAGCCATACTAAGCTTGCTGGAGATCATTTTGACAACGATTTTAAAGTTGATACAAATCAGGGAACAAGACTTTGAACTCAAAGCATTACGGAGTCACCACATCAGGGTGATAATTCTGATAATTGTGCCGATAAGCGAATAAGGGAGACGTACGCGTCGAAGATACGCAAACTGCGTGCTTTACGACTCGTTTTACGATTTCGGCTCCTTTCAACAGCGGCCAGAAAGAATTTATAGACCCATAGTGACCTATTTGATTTGTTAATGTACCTACATTTACGTTATTTATTATGTCACTTGAGAGGGTAATAATTCAATGCTAAGTATGCGTGATCTCAGTGTAAATGTCGAATGTTGAAGGTAAAATACATATCCAAGTACATATCCAATTTATACATTTTGTGTAGATTTTGAAACTACCAAATATTTTATTTAAACTTACATACTCGTATCTACTGCATAATAATATCGTAATACAGAGATGCTAAGATCGTCAATGTACAAATACTAGAAACCTTTCCAATATATTTTTGAATAATTAATGTGAAAACTTCATTAAAATGTTGCAAAGTTGGTTGCGAATTCGTTTGTAAGAAAATCACAAGTTTTTTAATGGAGCAAAGACTGTGATTGGTCAAATTAGACCGCCCGTAACCGAGGGGACACGCTAGGAGCCAATAGATCACGGAAAGGGCAAGAATCGAAAGATTATTTTCTTAGTAGCTACACAAGTATTAAAAGATAAACGACACTCGTAAAAAAATTAATGAAATAGCAATGTTGTTTAAATTTTTTGACAGCTTAATACGTCCGCTACTGTACGTAATATTATTTTTAAATACGTCCAAATGCTTTCTATTTCTTACCCAGTAATGTAACGTTGGATATACTATGGGCTTCTAAAAATTGGAATGATTGACATTTGAACAAATTAATTTACAAGTTATTTTTAATTAATAATCAAGGATTACATGTTTTTTGCTGACTGTACTACTATTGGACAAAGATATTCTGTCTCCATCACACCAGGCCCCTATCCCACAAAAGTTTACAAGCGTACAATTTGACAAATTTGTACGGATCTCCATACAAAAAGTTGACAAATTTGTTAAATTGTAGGCTTGTAAAGTTTTGTGGTATAGGGGCCAGCTCGTTGGTATATTACTTTTGTATAAGTGAATCCAACAATCAAAATTAGAAACTTTTTACATTTATGTAAAATGAGGTTTAAACATAAACGTGTTAAAATCCAAAACGACACAGCACTCCGTCTCTTGAAATCTCCGAAGTCATTTAGTCCACGTGAAGAAATACATGGTGTTTTTTTCTTCTCCGCTCGAGGCCGGCGAAGCACCCTGCCAATATTTGCGGGACAGATTTAACGGGAGCTGAGACCTCTATAGATGTATGTGCACGTGTATACTATTTAAAATGTCAGATGCTGGGCAAAACTTTTAATTCAGGCTGTTAACAGTGTTAGCAAGTGCAGTGTTGCAATTGTTAGCAAGTGCTGTATATTTTTCTGAATTATATTTTTGATCGTGTTCTCTCATTCATACGCGCTGCATGGAAAAAGAGAGTGACGGTAATGATATCCTTAGATTTCGAGTGCTATTGAATAATAAATAACAAGTATGTGAGCTATCAATACGCGTTTATTCATCTTCTAAATTGTTTTAGCTCGTACGAATAATCAAACAAAGAGAATAAATTCGAGGCGCTCTTCACATGACAATTGTCAGATCATTCCAACATTCAACGGTCATCCCATGACGCTAAGATGGACTCGCCTTTATAAATATACAAGAGGCAATGCTTTTAACGCGAAGACAAACCGGCACTGGTTAAAATGTATGAATGCAGCGATGGACCCGTTTCGCGTTGTGGGGCACATTTGTTTGGTCCGAAGACGATTGGATAGTCGAGTGTTAAAGGCCTGAGTACCTTTTAGCATTTAATCTTTTTTAAGAGTGCGAATTCCAGGATTTCTTGAGATTTATCATTTGTTTAAAAGAAACGGACGTTAGGAAATAACTAACATAGGCTAGAGTACCGTAAGACATCTTAAACCATCCATATCAAATTGGTTCTGAATTTAATTCGTTAAAATGCTGACATAGGTACCTATAGGTACGATCGTGTCTGGATTGGTCGTGGTAACAGTGTGAAAATTCAAAACTCCCCCTGTATCAATGCAGTTTCAGTTATTTTATGTTTGACTTTTTCACTGTGTTATACTTTAAATTTGTCATGTATATTTATGGCTAAAAGTCTAAATAGTCTAATACTTTTGATGTGTACACTTAAAAGCCGATATTCAATGCCAATACGATTTGAAAAGGGTCCTATTCATTACGCGAGTACCTCATATACTTTATCAATACCCTATCGGGAGCCATTTAAGAAATGAGACATCAAAGTTTATGTCAGTTAAATTGGAGGTACCTAATCAGAGTTTTATTCACGACTGTGATCGTATATTTAAATAGTGATTACATTTTTCATATGCTCATAAAACTAGTTGACAGTAAATAGTTCTGACTGAAACCGACTTGATGCGTATTTTGTACAGTGATGTATAAAAATAAAGTGACATTATAAATCAAATATCAGTGATAATGTCTGAACGATTTGATTAAATGACGAATAGAAGGATCGACCACACCGACGGCGCGTAAAATACGGTGACGTCGCGTAAACAAAAGAATCATAGTAATTACATGTCGTCAATTTTGACGGACCATAATTGACGCACCGTTAAGGTCTGGCGTGGTCTGGTAGATATATCCCTTATAGTACATTGTGTATTAAGGGTGGTAAAGAAAGAATTACAAACGAGAGTCTGTTAGAAGTCTGTTAGAGGCTTTAATGACTCGAGCTTTGTATTTCCTTTACCACCCGTGTAACATACAATGTTTTTCATCACAATTGCGAGGAAATGAAATAAAATCAGACAAAAGATCACATTTTTAACTTATTAGCGGCAGACTACATCATTGTCTGTGACTTACCACAGATATTGTCAAACGTGTTCGGAGTCCGATTCTAGTGACATATGAGATCAATAGTTTATTATGCGAGATTGTTAGGAAATAGTATTCAACTGACATTTCATCTCGAATGAAACTTCATATCGAATGGCACAAAAATTGGGGTCCTGACGTATTGTGATAGTTTGAGTCCACGTATAATATTTAAAAAAAAAAGCTATTACGCACTTTAGTTACGTAATGGTAAAAAAGGCCCGCAGGTATTATTTTGGATTTACGGTCAATTTTTCTAGCATGTTAGGACACTATTTACGAGCAAGTGTGTTGAAAATTGATTGACAGTACAGTAGAAAAAAATACTACCGCAGAACCTGTGTGACATATTAAATACAAATACATTTTGATCACAGTACTTCTTAATATTTTAGGAGCCGTCTGATCCCCAATAGACCTGTATCAACAAGCGATATTTCTCGCAGAATGTCGGGACAATGCAGCCCCTGGAGCATTACAATCACTTAGTGCGTTCATTATTTACCGCGGTTTCACTCACAAAACATTAATCGGGGGGCTAGAGGATTTACTTGACTTCGGACAGGTAGAATTAATTTTCCCCTATTCCATTCCGTTGGGAGTGTGTACATACATACATACATACATTAAATCACGCCTGTTTCCCAGAGGGGTAGGCAGAGACCACTTCTTTCCACTTGCTACGATCTTGACACATTTCTTTCGCTTCTTCCACATTCATACATCGAGTCATGCACGCACGTCGGTTTCGGGTACTTAAGATTCGGCCCTTTTCCAGTATTCCAGTATTTCAGTTGTGAAGTTATTCTTTCACAGGGTGCCCAAGGAATATTTCCTCGAAATTACAAGTTCCTAGGTACCGCGTTTTAAGCTGTACGTTGTTTATTAGTCAATCAGGCCGTCTATTCTGGGTGAAAACCATATCGTCGTTGACCTGTTATGCGGGCCTAGTATGGCTGCGTCTATATCGCGTGTCAACTGTGGATAAAGCATCCGTCACTTTTTGACACGTGTACTTATTTACCTGTCAGAAGGTGACGGATGCATTATTCAAAATTTATCACGCGATAAAACGCAGCCATGTTAGGCCCCATGGTATTGTTTTTAACTCAGCCGCCATTACTCTCAAGTAAATAAGAGCTATCAAAACGTTGACAATACGATAACAGGTCAAAGCGATATGGTTTTACCGTTTTAAATAGAGGCTCATGAAAGAGTTTTTTATGTATATACAGTGTGTAAATGGTATACGGGCGTTCCTTTTAACTGTGGTTAGTATAACCCCTACTGAGCACATTTAGGCAGCTTTTGTTAAAATTAAATTAAAAAAAAAAACCATACAAAATAATTTAACACGCAATGTATAACGAAAAATGCAATTAATTAAACATTACGTACTTACCTGACAGATGGACTTCGATGTACATTGCGGGTCGATAGTATGTTCAAAAATTAATAACGGTGTATACGTTAGCGTAATCAAAATAATTATTTCTGTTAATGATTAGTAGAGTCTTAATCTATGTCCAGTTTTAATAAACGCCCGTATACCATTTACACACTGTAGATAGAGATAAGATATTTTTCTTACTTCTAACTTTCGTAACGATTGCGTATACTTTTTTTTTTGTATTCAAAATCTTTCGAACGAATCAGCGTGAGCCCAACTCACACTTGACGATTTTCTAGTTTTTGTTATTTTTCTTCAGTGTGTGCAATATAATCATACCAAATTTGACGCCAGTAGTTTTACCGTTTCTACGATACAAAGTTTATACAAAAATAAAAATAAGTTGAAAAAAAAACGTGTTCCCCTTTATTTTATTGTTATTAAATCCGCCGTCATAACAAATATTCTGAAAAAAACCAACCCGCTATCTATTACGATTCAAAAGATACATTTGTTTAACGTTAGGACGGACGGACGGACGGACAGCGTAGGCATATTAATAGGGTCCCGTTATGCTCCCTTCGGGTACGGAACCCTAAATAAGTTGAGTCGAGTTTTTAATCTCCCTAGACCTGTTGAGAAAATATTTATGGCACTGACCTTTAAGCGCCGGACAGATTCTCTTCCAGAGAGTGAGGCAGCCGCAGCGATGGTACTGGCCCAGAGCCAGCTCCATGAAGAAGAGCGGCAGCCCCCCGAATAGCAGCATCACGCAGTACGGGATCAGGAACGCACCTGCAGAACAGCCCTGTTTACCAACAGCCGCCCCACTTCACCAAACTATCATACCAGCTACAGTGCAAAAGCTGTTATGTTACGAAGACTTTCGGGTTTGCACTCCACTTTTACTTGCTAACCGACTTTTCCCGAACCCGAAAGGCTTTCTAAGAATAGAATAGGATATACTAGAATAGAAATACATTTATTGCCACACAGAAAATAGTAGGGTTACACAAAAAAAAACATACAGCTCTTACCTTAACTAATGGACTTAGAGCTACTCAAAAACAAAAAGAAAATATGTGGCAAAGGATCGGACTCAGAGTTTGTTGGGGGCGTGCTCCGGCAGGATAAGAGATGCACTGTATGCCATGTACCTCAATTTTGATGCGTTACCGTTTTGTTTTTATGTATTTTAGAATGCTGATCGAAATTATGCAATTCATTCATTCATCATTACACTTCACACCCCTTCAGGATCAAACTGTACACTGACCTCCTCCGTTCTGGTAGCAGATGTACGGGAACCGCCAGACGTTGCCCAGGTCGACGGCGAAACCCACCACGGCCAGCAGGAACTCGGCCTTCTTCGCCCAGGTCTCCCGCGGCCGCTCCGGCGTCAGTGACACCACCACCGAGCGGGCCTTTGGGGCCAGCTACACACCGAGGTTCCGGAGATGGTTAGTAAAAGACACATAGTAGAAACTACTTGTGGGTTAATTTTATTGGCCTGTCCAAATTGTGTAAGCAAAGTTGTTGTTCTGAAGGTGCGATATATCTATGTATTGCTGTTATCCAGAATACAATAAAAAAAGACGAGCAAGTTTTTTTAATTATGAAAGAATAGGGACCCGTGGTTTATTCTACTGGGTTAAACAATATTACTTGGGACGTTTTATGGTATTATATTCAACTCGGCCGTCCTTACTGACAAGTAAATAAGAGCTATCATATCGTTTTATCGGTTTTATCGAGAAAAATAGAGGCTCAGATCGTTACTGCTGTCTTATCCTGTAAACTGCCGCCAAGCAGTAGTGCGCATTGTTGTTTTCTGATGTAGAGATAAGAGAATCGGTAAAATTACTAGCATTGAGGCATTCCATCCTAGTCCTCAGTCATAGGATTGCAGTCTTACGTTTGTACTTTTGAGAATACAAATATCTATGGGGCTCAGTTCCCATTAACCTCGTGGCATGTGTGCTTGTTTGCATTCTACTATCGATAAAAAAAAAACTTACCGGGGTGGTGGCTGTGGCGGGCGGGGGATCCGGGGGCATCTCGTCCGGCGGTTCGCCGTCCGAGCGCCGCTCCGGTGCCGGACTCTCCCCCTGCAACAACAAACACCATGATGACTTTGAACAGTCAACAACTTTACTTGTTGAGCCACCTTAGAACCCTGTCGTAATAACGTGATGTCACGAGATAAAAAATATGACGGAATTTGTCATTGGTATTCTGCGACAAGGCTCGGTAAGGTGCATCGTCAGTTGTAGTAGGATAGATGCACCATGGCATTTGGGAACAGATTGACTTAATTCGATCTAAAAGACTTGAAGGATTTTATAAAATTGAATTCAGATTTATTCCACTTTATTACAGCCCAACGTCTGTATTGTAATCATATTATTAAAGTTAATAGTAGCGTTTATAGATCTCACTGTCATTTGAATAAGAGTTAACATAACGCTAACAATATAAAGACATTATAAGAGAAGTAAAAAGTTTGATATTTGAGCACAAGTGGCATATTGGCAGAAAGTGCTACGAGACGTAGCGGCGGCGTAGGCTTCGTAGCAGGGTTGTAGTACGCGTTATGTTGCAGTGGCATTGTTGTAATACTTGCATAACTGCATTAAATTTACCTTCTTGTTATGAAACACTTTATTTTCAATTTGATGATAAATCCACACCATATTATTGTTTTTGACAATGTTATCGTATTGTCAACGATTCGATAGCTCTTATTTACTTGACAGACAGTACGATAACATGTCAAGAAGCAATATGGTTTTACCAAGTAGACCCGCAGTCACTTCTCTTCTATAAAACCGCATACCAATGTAACTAAGATTCGGTATTTATAAACAAACTAATTTTAGCTACGCAAATAACTACCATAACCATCCCACCCTCGTAAAGCTAAAGAATTGTTGTTTGCCGAGGTATTCGTCGTCGGTCAACACGTGGCTGTTTGCGCTCCGACAGATTGCCGGATAAACAAAAATAATGAACAGTGACCCTTGCGGCCGCAGAATACTGAAAACAGATGGAGCACGGAAATACTTCGTCCTTCTTAATTAAAATTAGGTTTGTTAAAATCCATGCAGTCAGGTACAGAATTATAAAATGAAAGGAGTAGGGTGTTATTGGGGATTCTGGATCACCTCGCTGCGCTCGGACGATCCGGAATCCCCAATTGACCCCATCTGACTATCTGCAGACCGCTCAATTAACGTATAATTAAACCTTATGTGGGTTTTTGTTTCGAAATGTCTCAAGCTAGCTGTCGGTTGTTGGTTTATTTGCTTCGCAACATAACTGAGCTAAATAGATAGACAAGCAGATGATTAATCAGCCCGATTTTTTGATTTAAAATACCTTGAATCGTCAACTATTCAAAAAGTAAAATCTAGAACAACCAATTCTACATTTGAAAAGATAGAGTGCTGCATATTTATCTATTCAAGAAATAAAACTATGTAATATGATTCAATTCAACTGAATTATTGAGCTATTCGAGAACTATCTTGAATTGATTCAGCTGAATTATCGGTCTAGTCAAAAAGTAACTTTAATTGAATCAACTGAATTATCTACCATTTGGGAGCTAATCGAAAGAAGTAATCAATTCAACTGAAGGTTTTTAGGTTCGTAGTATAATGAAAAGTAATAAAAAACCCGCTTACATTTGTAGAGTAGTTTTATTTATTTAACGAGAGCACACATTAAAAATTATAATTATGTGTATGTATAATTGAGAGTAATAAATATTATTTGAGATCACTTGATCTAGAATAATCAATTATACATTTGAATATATATTAGTATTATACATTTGAATAGATATACTTAGTTTTATCTTAGGTTATATTTCAATCTATTCAAGAAGTAAAACGCTATCTATTCTATAGCTGATTTGAATCATCAACTTTCTAGAAGTGTAATACATAGCTCTAGGATAAAGTTATTGGAATACATTAATGAAAACAAAGAAATATTTAGTTTTTAAATTTATTTTTACATCACTTTATTGAAACAAATTAAATTTCATAAGAACACTTAAAATTATTTCAATTGAACCGTTATAGCAACGGTGCTCTAACCTCCAACTGCAGCGCCTCGACGCGTCCAGTACAGCCTCATGCCGCCATATGTTACTAGCCTTGCGATGATTAACTTAATTTCATCGTCATGACTGCCCCTGCAGTCGTTTCTGGATGCACATAATAATCGCAATGTCTCAAGCAACTCATGTTTTATGCTTTCATCCATTCTTGTAATGTTTAATACAACATTGGTTTATAAATAATCATGCAATACTGAACAATTCGTATGCAACAAAGTAAACTGTTTTTCGAGCGATAATACACGCATCTGAAATCGATCTGCATCGATTTTCCATGTCCCCCTTCGACTATCTTCACGATCAGGCACCAAAAAATATGTAACTTTACCACTAAAAGCGACTTTCTTTATCATTGTAGCATGATTAAATTTTAATAATATTGTCATTAGTGGTAGTCAACGTTGTTTAATAACGCTGGATCACTACTTTCTGATTTTAAAAAAATGGGCTATTGTTATTTATACTATGAATAAAAGACATTAACTTAAAACATACTTTTATTTAAACACCACTTTCTTAAGCTAGTTACATTTCTAAGCGCACATACAGTTGGATGATATATACAGTTAAACACATCACTTGACAATCTATAATCTTCGTACAAACTTAACAATTTAGGACAGTTCATATCTTCCAGGTTAATAACGTCATTATGATCTAAAATATTTTTAAGCCAGGTAACTTTTTCCAGACCCTTACAATAAATCGTCTTATCAATCAAAAACTCTTGGATATACATTAAATATTTTTCATAAGGTATGAATCCGTCATTCCAATTAATTTTTCTGTTTCTCTGTATCCACGATACTTGTTTACGTTCGGTTGGAGAGAGATTGTGCAACGGGCAAGGTGGTAGAATGAGAAGGTGTAGTAATTGTTCATTAGCGGCTATTGCAACTTCTTTGACAATAAATGAATTGTTGTCCGTTTTAAATCCCTGCACATCAACTATTGCGGTGGACATCATGTCAATTTTCTAACAATATTACTCAAAGGTCTGTACTCCACCAATCGATCATTAATAATCAAACAGTAAGCACTAGTGTTGTCCGGCAAATCCTTTTCTGTCTCAATTTCTAAACGAACGTCAACAGGTCCAGTTTTTAAATGCTCATTTTGCCTCGAACAATCAATCACATATAATGGAGCTTTTTCCTTAAATTGCGTAAGATCAAGCAACGGATCTATAGGAAGGTTATAATACGACTGGCGGAATCTCGCATACATATCATATAATATACTGTATTTGTCCTCATCAAATTTCAAGTTAAGATTATCGTATGGATAATAGTATGAATTTAAAAATAAAGTCACGTTTTTAAGATTACAATGATCGAATAAAGCGCTATCGTTTAATTTGTTATTTTTTCTATTAGTTTGCAATCCAAAAATTACAAACCGAGGCTTTTCTAGTTGAGAAGTGGTCTTTATGGACCATGTATGTTTGGTTGTTCTTGGTAATAACGGATATTCATATAAATCCCAATTCCTAAACGCTATTTGCATAGGTTTATCTTTTTCTAAATTTTTGAGCAAAGCAAGCCTTTGTTGATCTGAAACTTTAACATGCGGCATGCGCCATTGAACTTTATCTACCTTAATTTCCACTGAATCGTCTTTTTCGGTTACAACACCATTCAAATTTGTACTACTTCTGTTTAGTATTAGTTCATGCTTACTATTAATTACTATTTTCTTGTAATCGTCTGCAAAACCTAATAATTTATTAAGTGGTAAAAGAATACAAAATTTTCCACTGTGATCGTTAAATCCGTTTACGTTCCAACCCCACATTGCTGCAGCTTTACTTTCTCCACTATTCATGGAGACTAAAGATTTCATTGTAGTAGTTATTCCAACATTTCTAATTCGATCTATTTCAATCCCATTCATTTCATACCTAATATCTTGAAAAAGAAATGATATAGCGTTATTTGTCAACTTAACATTTTTAACTTTTTTTACACCACTCGTGTCTTTAGCTGTTATAGAAAAATATCCTTCTATGTATAACGCGCTAGCTGAAGGTAATACGTATATATCTTGCTGATGGATCGGTATTCGTATTTCATCATTTTCATTAAAACTATTATTGTATGGGTTATAAGTATGGATTTCATAACTTTCAATTGAGTTGTCGTATTGCGGATCATCGGTTATATGGAGGATGCTCATATTTTTAATCCGAGAGCCCGAAGAAATTCTTTATTACTCTTTGTTATTGCTACAACCTTTTTACGTCTAGCTCGTCTGACGTTGTGCTTGATAGTGGAGTTACAACTACTTTGTCTTTGTATTTTGTTACAGATATCATCGTTAAAAATTATCATTTTGATTTTCGCAAGTGAAGACGTATACTAATATTTTCGTTACCAAAATTAATTAGATTTCCCTGTAAATCTAATATTTTCACCGTAATTGATGAAATATGTTTCTTCTTTAAAGGGAAATATATTATATTTTTAGGTACTTCAATTACTTGATATCCGGGTGGACTGTTAAGCGCGAATTCATGAATTATATGTGTAGGCAAGCCGTTCGTGTAGGAACCTTGGACAAGATCACATTCGATCCGTATCACAGACGCAGCAATAATGCATACAGGGTTGACTGATTCATGCCATTTATTTGGATCCAACACCCTCTCTGAGAACCCCAATAATGCACCTACACTATTTTTAACCTTAAAATTAATCGATTCGCTGCAAAAAATTGAACATTTAGAAGTATTGATGTTAGGAACGATTTCAAACTGACAATTGTTCATATTACTTTTTAAATATTCATATAAATCAGACAAGTCATATGCACCGCAAGGAATTTTAATATCCTTCTGTTTGCCGTAAGCAAATACATTGTTGCCGTCAGTAATATTGGGTATTGAATTAAATGTTGAAAAATTTAGTAAACCGCATTCGTAATCGTCTTCTAATATTAAATGAGTATTTAATTCTGATCGAAGAATGGATTCATTTCCAGTGATTGTGAATGTAATAGACATTGTTTTGAACTAAAATGTTTTTGAAAAGTGTGAGCTATTTATGTAGATCCCAAAATGAGTTTAAAAAGTCTATACACAAGTGTCCGCAAATGAAAGGATGAGTCTTTTGTTTGTTAACATAATTATAAAAAATATTTAAGCCAACATATCTTAAAAATTCTTCAGGTGGTTTTAAATTACCATAACTGTCGAAATATTCGATATAATTATTTAATTTTGCATAGGCTACCCAATGAGTCCCAGAATTCTGCGAGCTGTCAAGGTTAATAACTCCACATTCTTTTTTTAATGGACGTTTTGGCAGCTGATCTCGCATGAAAACTCCTCGAAAATGGGGAATTTCTTTGCAATATTCGAGAATATCGATGTTAGTTAACGCTCGTTTAGGTAGCCTATGCATTAGTTTTTTTCATTTTTAAAATAAATTCCTAATCCATTCTTATGCTCTTTGAGATGCAGCCCTCTTCCCAAACTCAACTTTTCCATTTTTTTATTGTGCCTCTTGAGTTCTTGAAAACGTTGTTTAGCAGACTTAATAGCTTCTACCGCTCTAGCAATACCAGCTGCGCCACCTGCTAAACCACCTGCAGCAGACAATCCAGCAAAAATTGGTATTAGGGGCAAAACTCCTCCAACTTTTGGCACAGGTATCATCCGGGGAATGTTTACTGAAGTATCTGAATCCGCAGTTAATTCTCGGGCAACAGCCACTGCTAACTCTATAGCCGCTTTTTTACATGTAGGTTTTAACTTTTTAATATGTTTTTTTGTCAGAGAAACGATATTTTTGAAAGTATTTTTAAGCCCAGCGCCGGACTTGGCTTTCTGGGAGGGAGTAAAAACCATTTTTTTCTTGTTTTTTCCATTCGATTTAGGTTTTGATCGCACCATTTTGTTGAATTTAAAATTAAATTATTTATAAACAAGTTTCTTTTTCCCAACGAAATACACTGTCCAGTTTCAAGTACACAATTAAAATGCGGTTAAACTATGATGTTTGCTGCTTATAAGATTTCTGTTTTATCAATCCAACTATTTTCTTGCGAAGGTAAACCTAACCATTTTACATATAATTTTCGACCGTTTTTCTTCAAGACTTTTTCTACAAGATAAATGTTCTTATATTTAGGTTTCTGCAATTCTTGAGCATAAAATGATCCTAAGATGGGTCGATGATTAGCATCTTCTAGGATAAACGTTATTGGGTTTGTGTTTTGTACTTTCGTAATAGTAAATATTTCAGTTGACCAATTAGGAGTGTATCCTTTTTCAAATGTTCCTTTATATTTGCTTATACGAACAGAATCTCCTACTGCAAATTTATTTTTATCCTTTGTTGATCTCCTTTTCAAAAAAAGATTTTTATATTTCTGTAATACCGCATCTTTATTATTTTCACTGACTTCAATTGGTTTAAGACCTATTGTTCTATGTATCGTATTATTATATATATTAATTACTTCCGAAAGTGTGTTTCCTATCCATTTATAGTTTCCTTTTAAACTAAATTGTTTATACAATTTATTCTTAAGAGTCCTTATAAATCTTTCCACTATAGAAGCTTTTTTTGTAGAGTATGTAGAGTAATGGTTTATTTTATGCAGCTGAAGTAATGACTTTAGTTTTTTATTATAGAATTCAGTTCCTAAATCAGTTTGTAAGTTTTTGGGGATTCGATTTTTTTGTAACAAATCGCAAAAGGCTTGAGTTATATATTCCTTATTTTTCTTTTTTAATGGATATACCCACGCGTACTTAGAAAAAGTATCAATAATGGCTAAAATATATTTAAACTGCAAATTGTTGTTTGATATAGATTGCATATCAATAAGATCAGCTTGCCACAAATCATCTATATCTTTCATCACTACATGTCTTCGAGGAAAGTTTTTCCGAGCTTGTTTATGTATTTCGTTTACTACAATGTCTTTACTCATTTCTTGTATTTGTTCTTAAATGAAACTGATTCAATACTTTGTTGCAGGCTATTCACTTCTGTCTCTAACTGAGCTAACGTTTGGTTAATTATTTTTATTTTATTAAACAATTTATCTACAGTATTGTCAACATACTGTTTTGTGGCGCAGTCCTCTGGATCGACAGGCTTTCCAATATGTTTAATTATCTTATTTTTTGCATCGAAACAATCAGTAACATTTATAAACGCCAAGGGAGGTTCATTAAAATTATTCATTTTATGCTTTTTTAACACATGGTGTCCAAATTTATCTACATTCATGTTCAACCAACACACTGAGACTGAGTCAGTAGTTGGTTCTGAAGTCTTTTTATTCCTTAATGATGCCTGCTTCTTTCAGCTCTTCTATGATCGAAATTATTTCATTATCATGGTTAGTGTTGCCAGCATCTTTAGAAGCAATTAAAATTTTTAGACGGTCAATCAGCTCATTAGGATCGTCCCAATATACAAAATCCGTATTTGAATTATATTTTTTCAAGGAAGGCAGATTACCACCCTGCTTTGCCGGGCTGGATTCTTGAAATAGGGGTTTAATTATTTTACAGTATTTCATTCCTGAATTGCCTTGTATCTGACCTTGAGGACTAAATCCTCTCTTATGAACATTTGTGTGCACCAAAATATCTTTATAGGTTATTTTATCCTTTTCATTTATTATGTCACAATTCGGTTTACTTTGAAATAAAAGCTCTTTTAAACCTGGCGTTAATTCATAACTTTTATCATTTACATTAATCGTAGATATTTTATTAGGAGAATTCTCCCCAAAAGATTTAAGCGTTGCAGGTGAATTTCCTATCAAAAGTGATTCACCATCATGTCTGACTCCAAAGGCAACATTAAAAGGTTTATTTGGGACTTGCAAATAAGAATCAGAGCCCTCTAAGCTTTTTACTTTTGCCACATTATTTTCCATTTTAGTGGGAGTTTTTATTTCAAGTATGTTGGGAATATTTATTTTATCGTTTTTGATACAATCCAAGTTTACATCATTTGGTGATATATGTTTGTCATTGCATGCATTTTCATTATAAGATGTCATATGCTTAGGAGAATTATGAAGAAACATCATTGTTTCTAGCGGATCGGTTAATGGTTTCAAAATCTTCTTATTTTTTAATTCTAAATCGTCCTCCTCTTCTCGCATCCTTTTCAACTTATTTTTAATATTCTTTACAGATTTAATTAATTGTATTTTTATGTCTGGGTCCATGGCAAATCAATAACGCAGTCTAAAAACACTTCCGATGTTTATTATTATTATAAGTAAAGTGATTTAACTTTAGTCATCATTTATATTTATTCAAAATTTACAAAAACATCGAATGATTTTCTATATCGTCCATTATTTAATGTACAATCTTTGTTAATTATAAGACACGCATGCGAATCTTTCCATATATTTGCGACAAGCGATTTGAATTTTTCCCAACTCATGTCAGAATTTACATGCTCGCGATAAATATGTTTTAAATTGACATCGTCTTGTTTAAAAATTATCAAAAAATTAACATTGTCTCGTATTAATTGTTTTGGCACTTTAGAGTAAGTCTGTGTTAAATAAAAACAGTCTATACCTTTATGTCTTCCCATACAAAAGTAATTACGAATATTAGTCTGATTTTCGCAAGCTACATCATCAAAGATGAAAATTGAATTGGGCATGGCCTCATGAGGAGAGATTACCTCTTTTTCATCATGTATCATAAACAGTTTAATTTCAGGAATTCTTTTAAGAACTTCCTCTAAAAAACGATATTTAGGTTGAAAAATAGTTTTAGAGTATATGTAGACATTTCGAAATTTTAATCCATTTTCATGAAGCAATAAAGTTAAAATTATATTTGTTTTTCCACAATTTGATGGTCCACATATAATACTTCGTATAGAGTTAGGAAGAAGCACACTATGTCTGTTACGATAGTTAGCGCAATGTGATCCTTCACTTATTTTGTTGATTTCTATAGACACAGGCTGTTTAATAAACTTCATTGCCTTCTGTTCAGTAATTTAATATAATTTCAAATAAATACTTGTGATAATATAATCATCCCAAATGAAATATTATCTTTATAAGTTTGAATCATTTCTCTAATTACACATTCCTGTCCTATATTAGGCGAAGAATATTATTCACCGAGATCTAAATTGCTACTACTCGAGCGTCAGTCGCAGTCGAACTTTGCCTCGTTTCTAACGCGGGTAAACCATATTTATAAAAATATATAGGTAAGTAAATTTATTTATTATTGCATCATCTTAGTTATAAATGGTTGATTTGTTCACCATTTTTTTATTTAATATAAACTAATGAAACTTTTATATTTCAGATAATTATGGAAGACAGCACGCAGAATGATCAACTTGATTTTGGCAGCATATATGATGTCAGCCCCGTTTTCCATGATGTCCCTGAGGATCATCCTTTTTATTATGCTCAAGACGTTGATGGATACTTAGAAAAAGTAGAAAAAAAGCGGCAAGAGCTTTTAACCCGTAGAGCAACCTACGAAAACATGTGTGTTCAGAACGCTGTCGTAACACGAGAGCCTGACGCTCAGCGGGAGAAAAGGGAGCAGAAAGCTCTAAATAACAAAATGGGTATTAATAAAAAGGATCGTACTAAAAAAGGATCATCCTATGTTATTAAAAATAACATTCGCAGTGGACGATATTTAATAAAAATAAACATCGAGACAATGGATGAGTGTTACAGTGATCGGTCAGTCAGCGCACAATATCTCGTATGTGATCCGTATGATGAAGTGTTGGACAGCGTAGAAAATGTGGTAAAAAAAATTATGAAAAAACTTGAAAGTGATTAATGCAGTGTAGTTATATAATTGTGGCTTGTTTCTATTATTTTTTCCCCATGTTTATATCATTGTAAAGTAGCTTGTTAATTTTAAATATTATTATAGTTATGAATTATGAAATCAATGATGCTAATTATATTATAATTAACTAACTTTACAGAACCAATTAATATAAGTTATTGTCAATGAAGTTCAAATTAAGAAAGAAAAAGTAATAATTATTGAATGTGATTAATGCAGCATCATTAATTTTATTCTAAATTTCTTCAATTTATGTTTTTTACCAATTTATTTGGCGTTGTAAATATGTTATATATGTTTTATTAAATTGTAAGTTACCTATGTTATTAAAACAATGAATTATAAGAATTCTGTTAATCTGCTTGCTATTTATTATTTTAAATAAATGATGTTCAATATAGAATGTGGTACTTATTTACGTACAACAAAGTTAAATAAGCAGAGATAACTCGTTGTAACATGTCATGACTTGTTTCTCCTGCGACAGTATTGTAGCAGAACTACAAACCGTTATTTTATTATTTAACTTCCTTGTCTGAATCTCAATTATAACGAAATAAAAGAATTACAATCTTGTTTATTAGATTCTTCTTGTTAGCAAGTCGACGGTGTGACAGATTAAAGTTAACCAATATTTCAACCACTCTACTGGCGACGTGGTTGGCTTAGTTGGTAGTGACCCTGCCTACGAAGCTTGCAGTCCCAGGTTCGATTCCCCCCCCCACGTTTTCTATACATTTAAGTATTTATTTCTGTATAATGATAAGCTTTCTATAGTACCCTTAGCACACAAGCCCTTAGCACACGAGCCTAGAGCTAAGTTTGGGGCGTGTAAATTGGGATGAGATTCTCCCATTTATATAAAATATTTTTTTTTTATATTTATACGGACCTTCATTTTATGTTTTCTATTTCCCTGTTGCTAACGTATTATCAACGTGTGACAGCTCTTATTGACTTGACAGTAGAAGCGAGCGAGTCAAAACAATACGATTGCAATAGGTGTAAAAACCAGCGTAAGTCAAAACAAAGCATACTTACTTCGAGAGCGTCTTATTACACTTGTTATATGGAAAAAAAAATACTTTTGAGTTAGGCAGGTTTATTACTAACCATATGAATAATAAGCTGGTGGTGGTAAATGAAAGAAAACAATAGACATACATTCAAAATTTTATTGTTATTATAAAAATAATAAAAACGTTACAAGTCGTATATTAGCACCTAAATTTCTTGTTATTATAAAAAGAATAAAAATGTTGCAAGTCATATATTAGCAGTAAATTTCTACTACTTTACAGTGCTGCTACATTAAAAAGCCAATTTGTAGTGTCCCCAAGGCAAAGTCGAAACATTGTCTTTTAATACACACCTCTTATCATCATCCCTTGTAAGAACTAGCTTATTGATATTTTGCGTGAAAATTTTATGATTTTTAGATTTTATTACACACATATTATCTCTAATACATTCGTTTTGAAATAAAGCGTTTTTGTATTTATTAATATTAAGTTTTTTTGTAACACACTTTTTTATTCCCTTTGCTTTCCTAATTGTCGAAATTTGGGTATCTATGCAATATAGTTTTGCTCTCAAACCTACAAATTCCTTCACGATCTCACCCCCCATTTCATCTTTAAAATATCCTGGAATTTTACAATTCACTAAGGGCATATTAAATATATTGTTAACATCAAAATTGCTAGTATCAAAATATTTTATGTGTGTTTTGAGATCCTCATAAAAATCTTCCGTATGAATTAAATACAAAAGACTATCAGTGTCCGTATAACAAAGATGAATTTTATTTTTATAAACACGTTTCATTACATCATAATGAAAGCGATACAAATGACTTTTGGCTATTTCTAGAATAGAGAAACCTACGTATATGGGTCGATCTAAAACGATTTTAGTTTGTTGCAACTGAATTGCTACTAATGAATCGGATATAACTGCCAAGTTTTTGAAGTTGGGAGCACTTATGTATTTTTCTGCACCGCAAAACTTATTTGTGTTATTTGAATCATCTTTCCAGACATTAACAAGTTTTACATCAACCTGCTTTCTTTTATTTTCAATCGTTTTGCCAAATATTGAATTGTTTTGCTTTTTGAAAAAATCCCTTTCATAATCTGAGGTAGCATTTTGTCTTAAGGTGGTATTTAAAGATATGTATGGTTCTAAAAAGTTACTTTGATCGAAAGCTAAAATTTTATACGTTTTTAACAAAATAAGACCATTTTTCAAACACTCTTTTAAATGCATATAGTGAATAATGTATCTATGTTTGTCATAGAGGCTAGCAATTAATTTTTTATTTTTGCTTCCTCTGGGAGTAAATTTTTCAGCTGCAAATGGCATATCTGAATGAGACTCGTGAAGTTCAACAGGATAGTGAAGGTCGACTTCAAGTATAAAACCGGTATCAGAATCGCTTGACTGATTTTCAACGTTAAAGTTTGTTAATTCTTCATCGTTAAGATACCTGAAATTTCCGGTTGGCAGATGCTGCATCATTGCGTATCCATATAAATTTACGCAGTCTAAATAGGCTAAAAAGCTGTTCGGTTCATTAATGTTAAAATCTGGAAGATATTTATTATTCGCCTTTGCGTATCTACGCGAACATTGAGCAAGACCTCCTCTTATCCCGTTTTCCAGCATTTGATACATATCTATATCGGAGAGAAGATCCAATTTTACTTTTGTGTATAATAACATCGCATCCCAACTTAATGATGGTGACGATACGTAATAGCAGGGATCAAGATTGTAGTACTTAAGGCTCATGCTTCGAAATTTTTCAAAAACGTCGCATAATAAAAGCACATCACATTTCAAGTATAAATCTGTATATTCTCCTAAGTTCTTAATATCGAAAGTTTCCCAAACATGTAAGGCATAATTATAATCCTCAGAGGACACAGATTCTGATGAGAGCTTACTAAAAAAATTGGATGCCTGAGGCAACTGGGTTTCTTCATATCGCCGCCAAGAGTTTATATAATCGTAACAATAGACACCCTTTCTTCTCACTATATCAAATTTGATCTCATCTCTAAAAAATGATTTTAGATGTTGGAAATCATCTTTTTGCATTGTATTCACTAAATTATCTAAACTTGAACTCAAAAAGTTGAAAGAATCAATAAATTTTAGTTGAGCTACATTTTGCTGGTCTATTGGAATGAACTTCGTAAATGAAATATACTTTTCTTTATTTTTCGGGATAAGGTTTATTCGACCGCATACGTTTGTGAGTTCATTAATAAACAGATGGCAGTCATATCCGGAAAGGTTATGAAAAATGATTGGTATAAATGGACAAGTTTTTGAATTTAAATTACAACTATTGTGAGCGGGCCCTCTATATCTACCTGTGAAGTGATCATGATCCTTTACAATGTTATCCTTAGACGAAAACTTGTCTCTACAAATATGACAAACAGTGCTAGTTTTAAATGATAGCTGCTCTTCTAGCGTAAGCGGAATCATAGGTTTGCTAACAGATAATATTGAGTACAATCGTTGCACATCATTACATATAGACTCTACAAACTTTTTCGAACAGTTAGCACCGCGATAAGAAACATAGTCGTTTAAATAAGGATCACTTCTACAACAAATGTAATATGCAAAGCAAGACGCCTCATGCAATTGAATATTTTCCACGTACATAGATTTACTTTTATCTGAATACTCTCGTAATAAGCTTTCAAAGTCACCATAGATCACAATTGGTACCTCCTGAGTTCTTTCAAAATTAGAAAAAGAAAGGCTCGTATTTGCCTCTGGTAAAACAGTTTGTACCCCTGCACAACTATGTTGAATTAATTTTGCCTCTGTTGAAAAATATAAAAAACAATCTTCGCACAAATGTATCTTAGATTTATGTTTAGTTATCTGTTTGCGAACAAGTTTCTCAAAGTTTTTTATTAGGCAAAAGTGTGCCTTACTTTTTTTAGTTATTAATAACAAGTTAATGTGCTGTAATTTACGATTAGCGGTTTTGTATAAAGGACCCGTAACGCTACCATTTTTGGTTAAACCATAGATGTTAAAACTAATATCTGTATTGTTGGCTTCAAACCACTTTATATCGAGCATGCTGGGCGGAAATGTCATGCCGGAAGTGTTTAAAATATTTTGGTATTTGGGATAAGATGAAACTCTATTTGAGTTAACCTTGCTAGGATACAAATGAGCCATTATGGACCATAGAAAGCATTGTTTATCATCATTATTTATATTTAAACAAGCTTTTGTATTAGCGATATGTTTTGGTAATGGTATATACGATCCAGCTCTCAAAGGATTGTATTTTACTATGTTAATCTCTAGGTGACTAACTGATTCGATTGACCATCCTGATTCGGAGAGCTCAAATTCTGTACATTTAGTAATTAGTACATCAGCAAGTGATTTATATAATGATAAAACGTCTGTACTCTGCAAAACTATATCATATTTCGTGTTAAATGACTTAATGGAACATTCACCATTTTTTGGCAAACAATACTTTACAAAAAGTTCCAAATTCACTTTGAGTGAGACATGCTTTTGTAATGAATCTTTAATAAGTTGTTGTGCTATATCAGAATTTTCACATAAAAATGAATCTGGGGTAATATTCGTGTTTGAGGGATTGACTTTATAACTAACTATTCTATTTCGAAAAGCGTTAGCTATTATATAAACGTTTTCAAGCCGCGTACTTAATAAACTATTAGACTTGTGGATATTGGTCTTTTTATGTGCTGCTAATTTTGGAACAGAAACATTACATACATTGCAAAAGAACATCTTTTTACTGTATTTGTTCTAAGATGTGCTTTGTTTTTCTAACGTGACTGTAAAAGTTTTAAATTTGGCAGTAAACCGACTGTAAAATAGTAGATTACAAACACATATCACTAAAATCAAAAAGTATTTGACGGGTACAACACAGGTTGTATGCCCGTATATTCTTGTTTAGCAGCCTGACCAACTTGTCTAACCGCTTTGAAAACGGGGCTATTGTTATCTACAGCCCCTTTAAATGTAAAAAAGGCGTGTTTCCACCTGGTTGCTTCCGTCGCCACCGGCTCGAGCTCGCGCGTGTTGAAGACTCGAAGTTCGACGTAGTACTCGCCGCGCCGGCTGGGATCTCGCTGCAGCGTGTATCCCGAGCCCGTGCGCCGCGTCAGAAAGTTTCGTAGCGGCTCTGATCGGCTCATCTTCCTCACCCTGAAATTTTTTAGTAATCTTATATTATTCACCTATATAAATACTATTAAGAAAACCGCTTAAATTATAAAAATAAGCGTGTACCTATAGAAAAACTTAATTGTGAGTATCTTTGTTAGTCAATCACTAATTTAATATAACAAGTAATAAAATAATAGAGAAACTTATATAGATAAATAAATACTTAATATATATAGAAAACATCCAAGAGTTGGGAACAAATACTTGTGTTCATCACTCATCACACAAATATCTGCCCTTACCGGGATTTGAACCCGGGGACCGCTAGCTTCATAGGCACAGTCACTACCAACTAAGCTATCATGTCCCCGAAGAATGTTTTGAGAAACAATAGGCATTTTACCTCGGAATCTAAAAACGCAGCGACTCGTCTCTTTTTCGGTTTAGCAGCTGATGCATTCGCTGTGCCATCCAGGTCTGAATCACAGCCCCGCAGTTCCGCTGCAGATGGCTCCGCCGCCTTCTTTGTTCTTCTCTGCTTCGCGTTTACCGTCTTCACTTTCGAACTCGTAGATGCAGGCTGTTGCTGCGCAGCACTGATCTCCTCATCGGAGTCAAACAGATTGAACGCTGACGACCTATTATCATTAAACATATTTGAATAAGACTCACTAAACAAACACATTAATCAACGATAGTAATATTATAAAAAAAAAAATACGTACATACTTGCTGCAACTTTTAATCAGACTTTGGACACCTTTATCACTGCACTGTTGCTGCGAATTGAATGCTCAAATAAAAGGATGCTCCATTTATAACCCTATAAACTAAGGCTGCATTTAGATGTTACCAAATAAAAATTACTAGTAATATATTTTTATTTCAAATGAGATTGTCCAAACAAAATCAAACCTTAATTCAGCACTACAGACGCCCGTCTTTTAGAATTCAAAATATTAATTATTGTGAATCAATCCCAATCCTTTACACATAAGGCGCGGCGCCAGCTAGCCGCGTTAATCTGAAACCGTATTCGTATTTGGTAGCAGCATGTACTTGCTTTCCTATGTACCGAATGAAGCTTAACTATGAAGATTTACTTTTAAGGAAAATATAAAACAGACATTGTCTAAACTGTAAGACAGCAGCGACTGATTGTACTTACTTTGACGCTGTTACTTACTTTGAAGTTGTTTAACGCCTTCAGCTAAAAAAATAAGAAAGAAAAACACGTACGTAGGTATATTTTCGAATCACATGAAGAATGAACTTGAATTACAGCAAGGAATTACTTACGTTTCCTAATATTTACATGTCATGCAGCATGCTATGCAATGGTTATTTTATTGCATTCATCACGCCATCTTAACATTAATTAACAAAGTTCTTAGTGAACATTACACACAGCGCGTGAGTTTTTGATCGATTAGCAATAAAGTTGACACCTGATTTAGATAGATGTCGTTTATTATTGCATTCATCACGCCATCTTAACATTGATTAGCAAAGTTCTAAGTAAACAGTAAACACAGCGTTTGAGTTTCTTGTCCGATTAGCAATAAAGATGATAACTGATTTAGATAGATATCGTAACATACTTTTATGGTTTGAATAAAATATAGAAAATGTTCGTTATTTAATAAAATATCATCATAATTGTGACTCTAGCGAGAATCGTAATCAAACACACATAATTAACCATGTTATAACCTAATAATTTCAGTCGATTTATTTATTAACGTTTCAGTTCACGATCGGAATTTTAACGTTAACGCCACCTTACGCTAAACAATAACATTGATTAGCGCAGTTCTTACTAACCGCATCGCAGCGCGTGAGTCACTTGCCATCCGATTACTCTATGTCTGATTAGCAGATGTTAAGTATCTTTCTTAATAGATGTCGTAACAATCTCTCATGACTTGAATAATATACAAATGTTAGAATAATTAATGTATTTCACTTTAATCGACGCTTGTATTAATGTGGTTTTTAATAAGAACTGAAGAGAGCTTGAAACCAAAAAAAAGTTTGTAGTTATCATTTTGATTTGATATTAATTATTGAAAAAGATCTAAATCGCGCTATCAAAGTTTTTAAAATCGGGCGTATATATAGATTAACGTACTGACATTATATTGGTTGAGTAAAAATCAGTACGGAGGAGGCGCCCCTTTGGAACGTTTCGAAAGACCACCTGTCCTTAAACAATTAGTATGGAATTGGCCAATCCAGAAAACTGTTTGGGACTATCCTACATTAGTACGATAATGGTTGTCGGAAAGTGTTAATGGGAACAAAATGAAATGCAAAGTGGAAAGAAATAAAATGTATAAAAATAAACCGGAGTGCCGTAAACAGACAAGAGAAATAGTAAACTTGAATTATACGGCACTCCGGTTTTGCCTCTTTTTACTAAGTATTTTTGTTGCAGAAATTTTTGATAATAAAACTGGTAAACCTACATTTCGCTGAATGAAACCAGGCTTCCTATATTACAAATTACATTCTGAATCACAGACCGAAAGATCTATTGGGGATTCTGGATCATCCGAGCGCAGCGAGGAAAAAATGATCCAGAATCCCCAATATCACCCTACTGAAAGGGTACCTATATTATTTTGTTGTTTTCATTATTGAAGTGTGTATTCATTTTCATTAAAAATTTAATGTTGACTTTATACTTTATTTAACAATGGTGTAGCAATGAAATGATTGGGTTTTGAATTAAATAGCCTATATCCCTAGTTACTGGGTCTTTATGATACTTTATTTAAACCATATCGTTATTAAATTACATAAAATCAAATTAAAAACAAAAACGAGCGGACGAGAGTTGTTCTTAGCTTCTAAAAAGTAAAAAAAAGAAGAAGAAGAAAATCATTTTATTCAAACAGACGCGGTGAGAAGGAATTAAGGGTTGAGTAGGGACACCACATAAAATTAAGCATATGTTACTAATTATAAGACTAATTATTTCCAATAGACGTCACGTAATTGCCCATTTTATACATGTTCCTACTTGTAACAAGTTATGACTTATTTTAGGTTGTGTCCGTTTTACGCTAACAATGTTTTGAAAAAATATTTTTCTTATCTTATATATCTAGTCAATACTGTCCTACCGCTGGGTAAAAACCATCCGGCATTGCGAACATTTACTTTTAAAAAAAAAGCAAATAATCATTTATTCCGCTACGTAAAACAAAATGAAACAAGTGAGCTTTTTTTCTTTTAGGTAATCTGCGGGCTTCCCAGCGCTTTGGCGGCGAGTGGGAAAAGAAGTGATTACAGTTGTTTGTTCGAGTAAATTGTCAAGAAACAGCCGCCGCGGCCTGCGGAGCCGCTGTTCCGTGACTATTGAGCAGGCGAAGCCTTCTAACGAAATTATATTGAACTTGGAACAATTACGAGGTGCCTTAAGAAAGTTAAAGGAACAAAGGAAAACAATAGAATAGAATAGAAAACATTTATTTCACTTATTTTTTATTTATACATTGTATGAATAACAGTGCGAAAACGGTATCCACTTACCTGTGTTGTACCTATTCGGAGAACGACGCTGGTTTTCGAGAAACGTTGACAATACGACAGATCAAACGATAACCGCCTTTTACCGCTTAGAATCTCAGCCCAGTTTTGTCCTTTATATATACCTATAGATAAGTATTTTGTCAGAAAAACTCATATCTATCTTGCTATCTCCGTTAGCTTTCAGTACCCGACGATAAACTAAGTTACAATCTTTATTTATTACAAAGTATAAATCAAAGTCTCTTTCACCGTCTGTTCGCTTAGATCTTTTAAACTAAGCAACAGATTTTAATGTTTTCATCCATAGGTAGACTGATTCAAGATAGAGGTTTTAATGTATAAAAAAATCTGGTTTATGTACGGGTGTTACAGAAAACTCACATAAACCGAAGCGAAACGAGGGCGGGTCGCTAGTGCAATATAAATATGTTTTTTTCCAACAAAATACAATGTTGATTATTTACTACTCTATTACAACTTATTATTCAAAAATATGAATTAAAAACAGCCTAGGTATCGACCCACTACTAGTTAGGCCTGTTTACCCGACTGCCTAGAAAGAGTTATCTTTGGCCTAACGCCTTCGGTTTTCTGTTAACCGCGTCCAAGTTTCCTATCGTTATCCAAATGTCACCCACTCGTTGGTACCCTTACCATGAGTTACAATTACAGTACTCGCTAGCGAGTTGAATGCTCTGCCCCGTGCACTCTAAAAGAATACTTGCGAGGTCTATAAGGGACAGAGCTTCGACTCGCTAGCGAGTACGTTAATTGTAACTCATGGTAAGGGGTACGGATCGGTGATGCACCGACCGCGGTGAAGCAATCGGTAAACATATTTGTTTTTTTGCCTTTGTTCTAACATGTCAAGGCGATATGGTTTTGCTAAGTACAATAGAGCCTTGTTAAAACATTTTCGGTCCCCACGAATCCCACGGTACCGGTAAATCTAGTGTGACCGACGATAATAGTGGCTCATTCTTGAACACACTCTGTATAAACTACCTAGAGATTAGCACAGTATGTATTTACTTTGTATGTATTTACGTCATTTGTAATAACAATTGTGTGTCGTTATCTTATCTTACTAATATTAAAAATGAGAAACTTTGGATGTTTGTATGTTTGTTACTCAATCACGCTTCAATTACTGAACGGATCGGAATGAAACTTGGCGCACATATAGGTTAGGCCCTGGAATAGGACCAAGGATAGTTTTTATCCCAGAAAATTTATAAGTTCTCGAGGGAATAACGATATTCGAAATCTACGCGGATAAAGTAGTGGGCAGAAGCTCTGCCCTCTTAAGCGAATAAGTAGTATCTCAAATTCCCGAACCGTTTTAATTATCGATTATTAATGATAAGGTTGATATTGGTACAGGAGTTTTATCTGAGCCGCCGCCTATTGGTTTAGGAGTGCAAAGCTAGTATAAATTATTTACATTCGATTGAAGAGAAAACGACAATTTTATTATTACCTACCAATAATATAGTCTGTAAATGTCACGGAAAATAAAATAGTTTTCCAAAAATATCGTTTCCTCGTGTTCGTTTTACCTTATCTTGTTTTTGGGTTAGTTGCTCCAAACAGTTAACGAAAAACTTTCACATAGTTACGGAACTCTAATCGAAACCGTATTGGAATGCTTTTTGCTGCCGTCGGGACGAAATTTAATTGAAACGTAAGTAGTTTACGAACATCAACACAATTAAATGACCAACCTGTGTGGTGAAAAAAAAAATTTAGTTAACATGTTACTGCTATAAAAACATGAATGTATTCGTAGTATTGAGTAATATCGGTTCTCAGTACTACGACTGATTCATATTTTAGACGGAAGCCACTTGAATTACTGACAAACGTTTCATAGAATGAATCATTTCACCGAAAGCAATTTTCTACTTGTTTTCAGGAATTTTCCTAAATGGGGTTAGGCTAGGTTAAGTTATATTTGTGTCCATCAAAAATGGATAACCCCCGAAGTGGGAAATAAAAACAAATGAATACATTCTTCAATGTTAGCGTCGATATAACAAAGGTAAACCTTAGACACTCGAGCTCAGTCAAGAACGCTCTTTTCAAACCCAAATTAATTTGAGATACACTTACATCGTCAGATGTATCTTCGCTCTACAAGTGCCTGTTTTCATTACCGACCTGCAATCTCATCTTATCTTATCTTATCCTCTAAACAGCCATTAATGGACTAACCGAATCAATTACGGCTAATCCGACAGTTAAACGCTCCTTTACGACTGCCTCACACGAGGCTTTTCCATTTTGTTTGTCTTAGATGGATGGTTGGATTTAAACCTGTTTAGATACAATATAATTAAAGCTTTTTACTGTTAGTGAAAGCTTCTAGAATCTAACTTAGGCAGTGCTAAGAAAATGTTTTATGTAGAAATTAGCTACGCTGGCAAATTCGAAACATCGTCTACGTACTCGTACATATGACAAAAAAGTGGAAAGGGAAAATATATACTTAGACTTAAAAAGTTAACTAAAATTAACGTAAGAAGATCTAGATTGATGAACCAAGGTTAACACAATACATAATCTAGGGTGTTCCATTTTGAAATTTTACACATTTCAGTACTTTGTACAGTCACCAGCAATAATATGTTATCTACCATTGGGCGCAAAAATATCAGACGCGTCTTTATTACTTGAGTTACAAGAGCGTGTCCGGTATTTTTGCGCCCAATGTTGAACAACATATTATTGCTGGTGACTATACCTCGAAGAGCGAGCGTTGCTCGTGTTCAAAACGCATATTCCCGCAAATGACAACTAGACAGATCGATAGTTCGCCCCAGTGAACCCCTATATTACAAATGTCTTCGAAATCGTCACAGCCGTTTTCGAGAATGAGATTACAAATGACAGGATTTTATATGAGGCATATTCGGTTAACATATTAAAACTTTTGTAACTTGTGCATTAAATTCAAGTCTTATTCGTTGCAGAAAGGAAAAAAATGTTACTTACATTTATTTAAAGCCGGAAAACTACTGTCAAAAACGTGCGCGTCCCCGACCGCCGTTAAACCGTAAGGGCCGCAACAAAGAGCCGAGATTAAATGCAAAACATTTAGTCGACTCTTTTGTCCCTTTACGGGCCGCGTTATGGCCGATAAAACGGCATCTATCATTTATAGCGAGGCCCCGGGCGCATAGTACTCGTACTTCCCATTTCTTAGATCTTTAAATTTTAATCTGGCCAATATTTAAACTAATGGTGGGTATCAAAAAGTGTGGCCTAAAGGTGTGGTCTATTTTCAATAATATTTTTAACAGTTTAATGTAAACCGTTATTTAGATTTATATCGTCAACGGTAACATTAGGCTATCCATGCCACCCATAGTGTAATCAATGTGTAGTGATGATGATAGCTCTTGTATCATAAGAGCCTTCATAATGTGACTGTTGCATAAAACGATTATGTTTATGTAGTGTTTGCATTGAACTAAATCTAAAATAATTATGGGAGTGAGATGCATAGAGGACACGGCAAAGTAAATGTCAAGTCAGAGAAAACTAACATTTCTAACTTAACACGGTCAAAACTATGTAAAAGTTTCCGTGTGGTGGAATAAAGTTGATTATTCGTAGATGACTTTCAGTTAAGAATTTTAAACTAAGTAACCGTAGATAAATAAATGTTGTAATTTAAATCGGAATCGAGCCCCTGTGAAGTACACACCCTTGACATTAATTGAATTTTATCTAACAATTAAATAGAATATTGATGACTTGTTAATGAAACGGGGCGTGTTTAACTTTTTCAATCTGTTCCCAAATACTTGCTGTTTGACTTAAAGATCTCGAATCCAAAGTTGTTTAAGTCGCTATAATAATGTTTTAATTTGAAAAAGAAAAGAGATTTCTTAGAATTTAAATTGTATGGTATCTTGCAAAATTGATCAGACTTAATTTGACGAGCGTAACTTGATCCGTGAGTGCTAGAGAAGTGTTCGTGAGCAAGACCTTGACCGTACTTCGACGGTATGTAAAATTTCTGTAAGTCGGTTAAAATGAGTATAATTTAAACTTTAAACTCAAATTTTTCCGCGGTTTGAATCTTGGAATGAAGGAAATACTACACATACATACATAAACTCACGCCTTTATTCCCAGAGTGGGGTAGGTAGAGCTACAGAATTACCAAAAACTCTAAAGACTTGTTGATAATTCTGTAACCACAGAAGGGAATACTCAAACCGAAATAAGCGGTGTTTTAAACCGACTTAAAAAAGTAAGGTTCTGTTTTTGACCTTTATTTATGTATGTATGTTTATATCTTTTCGATTTAGCGCAATACTACCGCTACTGCCAAATCCTTTTAGGAATTTAATCGTCGTAACCAGCAAAAATAACTCATCTTCAAACCATTCTAGGTCATTCCAACTGAAATCGACGTTCAACCATATTTTAAACTAAAAGCCAAAAAAAGTTTGACTGAAGTATGATTCGAAGGCGTTATTTTATACTTTGGACTTTGGTCGGTTTATTGTTTCTCACAATACTTTTTTTTTGACTCCAAAGGAGACAACTTGACGCGGAATTGTCTCCCAGATGCCATGTGTTTACTAGTACCGCATTATACATATAGTATTAAGGGCCCAGATTAATCCAGCAATGCCAAGAATGACGGGTCGGGTGGGTCGCGAGCTTCAGGTATGTGCAGTTGGTGGTTACCTATCACAAGGTCGAATTTTAGTTACCAACTGTTTCGTTTGTCCGAATTTTTATTTGTTAGAAATTCATTTTATACTGAAACTGTTTAACTGTGAGGTGAGATCAGATTTCAAAGAGAATAATATGTTGAAAACGTAATAACAGAACAAAGACAGCTTACTTACCGAACAATTTTTTGGCGTTTTAAGACACACTATCAAAGTGTTTTTTTTCCGTACCAATACCAATAGTACACCTTGTTTATTTCCATAGAGTCACAAATCCAAATGAGTCAGTATTGGTATTCGAAAACTATCAGAGTTAAGGTTTTTTGTTTTTAGGAATCAAGGGCGCGATTTTGAAAAAGGGAAAAATTGCATTAAAGTATTTAATTGGTTCCTAATATAAGATATCCCTTACTCTTTAAATGGTTTCGGAATTCCTCCTACTTACCACTCTTACACTTAGCATTTACGTAAATTTCGTACGTTGACGATAAAATCAAAAATAAGTGACCTTTATTGTACCTACCCGCATTGTAAACATATTTTTGACATAGAGCATACTTTCCGGAAAAATACGTTGTTACTCCCGGACGGAAGGAAGCCGTTGACATTGTTCTGCACACAAAAAGAACCAAAAAGCTTTATGCCTTTTGATATAAGGCTTTAATGTCAATGCCGACAGTCAATTGGGAATTGAGCAATAATTTTATGGCTCTTAGATATTTATCATAAGTATAATATCTACACAATGTATGTATGTATATTGTATAATTGGCATATGGGATAGAAACAAGGAAACTCAAGTGAAGTCAAACATAGATTAACGAAAAAAAAAATCTAAGAATCTACCAAATCGTAATCGATAGACTATTTCATTTCGTTCTAGTTCACTCTATGCCTTGCTTGCTCATAGATCTCATTAATTCTTTAAAATAATCAAGTAAGGCTTTACTTCAATACCTATAATGCGCAGGAGTGTAATATTTGTCTTCCTTTAATGATATAACGGAAAAGCAGATGACCCTGTTTATGTCAGTATTTCTGTTTTTATGTTTTATTGAATCATTGGAAGTTATAATCAAAGATGCAGCTGAGCTTTCCGTCAATCTCTAAAAAGGCAACAAAGTATTGGAGCCTAAGTTCACTTCAGAATAAAGAGGCAAATAAAGAAGCTCCTCCTTTTTTGAAGCCGTTTAAAAATAGCTTAGGTACTTACTCGTACTCAAAGGTAGTGAGATTTATTGAAGTAAAATCAATATTTGCCTGCTAGGTTATATTTCTTTTCGCGTTTATTAACTATCTCATTTATAATATTAGTAAGATAAGATAAGATAAGATAACAATCTAGTTAACGAGTAGATGCACTAAAGCACTGCAAAGCAAAGCAAATTTGTAATTTGTCGGCTTTTTGTTAAAAATAAACTTCAGTTGGACCATGTTAAAAGAAGTTATTTACTTATTGCGCTTTGGAAAGCGGTTTTTTGTTTTTTAAAACATTTATTTAATATCCTTATACGCATGATGTTGTATAAGGCAAGCCCAGTTTGGGCATTCTCCTAGCTGGCAACCCTGAATGTAATCTCTGTTCGTTCATTCCGGGTTCGGCTGGGTCCTAACTTGGATGTACTTGGTAACTCCGATAACAAGTTCGTCCGCCGGGATGAACAAGGTGCTCGATTGAAACCTAACGTGAGCGCTATTGTCGAGCCTGTGACCGGGAAGCTGTATAGGTATTTAACATTGATGTTGCCTTTCAAAAATAAAGCACGTATTTGTGAATAAACTATGCAAGTTAATAAGGTATAAAGGTTATAAAGGTAAAATCTGACTGGCTTGATTCAGTGTACCACACATAGGTGTGATCCATAGATACAGTTGTCAGTCACAGATAACACATTTATTGAAATAGTTATCAAGTCCTCCTTTAAAGTTTTTTCAATTTTTCAATATATCTGGCTATATTTAGAACGCAGATACATTTGATTTTTTCAAGTTAGTATTCAATACAATTAGTAAGTTAGAGGAAGAATAAGAATAAGTAATTTTTATTTACACAAGGCACATAGTTACAAATCAAGCAGTATCCGGTGGATTTCAAACTAGGCTGAGCCTTTACCTTGAAACCCATGGAGTCGGTTGACTTTACACAGAGAAATCACAATCACACGGACATGTAAAGTAACATGAAACAATGTAACTAATACAATTCTAACAAATTATGACCACATTTTTAAACCTGAAGTAACCATACGCGTTGTGACTTATACAAATAAGTGGACAGTATAAATATCAATGGATAATTTCACGTTAATTGACCTAGCCCCATACTAGGCTCAAGGCTTGTACTACGTGTACTAGATAACGATAAACATACTTATTTGGAGAAATTCATAGATATATCACTAAAGAATAATGATCCAGCATGGCATATATGATAGACAAAGGCTTGTACGTTGACGAGTGTTAACTTGGGACCCATTTCAAGAAAAATATGCTTGAAGTCGTCAATGTCATTTGAGATGTCAAGTCATTTGTAACTTTTAGGAAACTCAACGTTATTGTTGTAGAATGTCAGATTGACTTTGGACCTAAGGTGGGTACGAAATTTAATCTCGTGACTGTTTTATGGGTACTAGACGACAATAAACATACATATATAGAGAAATACATGTTACTAATGATCGAGCATGGCATATATTTCACTGTAGATTTAATGATGGCCGTAAATAATTTAAAATCTTTGAAGACGATAAGTTGATGAAGTCATCGCCTCGCGGGGCGGTACCGATTTCTTTCAGGCAAACATGCTATATCGTAATCATGTTATTGAAGTTACAGTAGCTCTTACTGTAAAATGTATAAGATTTACCTGAACCTCAATATTGTGATCACGATGGTCTGATACGAAATGGAGTTAAGGTACTGATCTCTATGGACGGGTTGTGGCAGCTCAAACTTTACTTGTCAGTCGGCGCGGATTACTGAGTTCAATCTTGCTAGCGACAACCAGACAGCGTGGTGTTTTAGTAAAACAATGGACGGCCTTGTGAAAGAACATTCATGTTAAAGCAAATTGTTAATATTTTTAAGGCCGCATTTTACCAAGCTGGAATTAGGTTTTATACCAAGACTAAACGCCGAATTTGTGTTGACTAATCTCGGATGAACTCTTATTCCAAGTTTAGTAAAATATTGCCTAAGATTGGCAATGCATTAGTAGCGCTCTTGGTGTTGTTAACGTACCTACTTTCAGCCCCACTCTGACCCACCACAGAACTCTTTCACAGTGACGTTATGATTTCATGTCGTAAGAAGTGTCAAACAAGTTGATTTAAACTGTCACTGAGACACTGTTCTATGTCAGGTCACGGTCCCAATGGGCCGATGAAAGTACATATGCGACGGTTACCACTTTTTATCTGGTGGGCCGTTTGAGTGGGCAATAAACACACAAGCTAGTTTTTTTTTACATGAGTTTGGAATTAGATAAGCTCAGGTGGGGCTATAGCGTCTGAGGGGCTATTGTAACTTTTCATACTAAGACGTGTTTTACTTATAAAATAAGTATGAAAAGTTACAATAGCCCCTCAGACGCAATAACCATACCATACTGATCATACCATATAACGCCAAGTGCAAGGTGAGCCATACAGAATGTAGAGATCCAGAATCAATAAAGCTATAGATCATATGATGATAAATGAGCATCGGTGCGCCCTCACTTTGTTTCGGTTTATGTGTGTTCCCAAACCCGAATTTATGCCACTAATATTATAAATGGGAAAGTGTGTATGTGTTATTATACCTGGATTAACACATAGGCTACTTTTCTTGCCAAAAAAAAATAAAAGTTCTCGAGGGAATAACGATAATCAACATCTATGCGGACGAAGTCGCTGGCTGAAGCTAGATATACATAAGAAACTTCTGTGAAAAAATGTCTGATGGTGAAAACCTCATAAAAATCCATTGTAGTTTTTGATACAATCGCGTACATACATACAGACAGACAGACGCGGCGGAAGACTGTTTTATGTATGTAGATAGATATCGGGTAAAAAGTAACGAAGTATATGTTTTAATATTAGAGGCGGTTCTATATATTTGTAAACATTGTCAACTTTGACTGTTTAAACCTTTTTGAGTATATTAGTTATCCAAAACCGAACCCGGTATGTAAACAGCCACTTCTCAACATAAAACTATCTCGTTTCAAAAAATCTCAAAGTAGTAACAGTTAAGAAAATTGTTTGCAATCTTTAGAAAAAGGGAAATAAAGAGCCCTTTGAATCGCCAGGGTCAAATATTCGGCATAGTTGAACTTTGGGCACTCCTCTCGCCAGCCATTGTTCCACTTTACTTAAATTAAAGCTACTTCAAAGATGTGTTTGGCTTTTTGGCGAATTAATGTAGCTAGCTATATTAATTCTACTTACTATAGGTCTATAGGGACGGTGTGCTTGAAACTGACGCTGCTTCGGAACATTATTTTACTGGTGGATCACTTTTTCATATTAATGCATGTACTAATTAAAAGAACTTACTACTCGTACTAATTGATTACATCTTTATCTTTACATAATTAGTATAAAACAGTCCCTCCCGCTGTCTTTACGCGTAGATCTTTTAACTACCCAACGGATTTTAATTCATTTTTCAGCCATAGATAGAGTGATTCAAAAGTAAGGTTACAATGTATAAAATCTGGTTTATGTACGGATTATACAGAAAACTCGCATAAACCGAAGCGAAGCGAGGGCGGGTCGCTAGTATTATATACAGCACATTATAAAGTAAAAGTTGCAGTTTTTAAGTAAAAACAAGGAACATAAGTTAATTTTGTGGTGGTAGGACTTTGTGCAGGATCCGTTCGGATCGCTACCACCATCTTATCATTTAACCCACCGCCAAGCAGTAGTGTAGGCATTGTTTTGTTCCGATGTGGGGATAAAGCAACCAGTGAAGAGAATTCAAATGTCTATGGGTCTCAGATCGCATTTACCATCAGGTGGTTTGAGTAATTGTGTGGTTTCCCTTGACAGTAAAAAAATAATCACGCTCAATTGCCCTCGTGGTAGTTTAAGGTACGCTTTGGGCGACAAAAATATTTTTGAAAATTTTAATTCGTACTCTAACGTGTTTAAAAATCCACTAAAAACTTGGTACGCGCCGCGAGCTACCAAAAGTCAATTTAACAGGACGCACCAAGCCGGTGTAGTTGCAGCCAGGCCGTGTCGCCTCGTTTGGTTGCGTGCGTATTAAGGATGGCGCAGACATAACCGCTCGACACCAGATCAGATCAAAGTGAGACATTAAAAAGTGAGCTTTGAACTGTGTTAGTACGATACAGTTTGCAGAGGACAACTGCTATCTTGTGCCGAGGCGACGGGTTGTCGCTCCGAAGCCGATAAGTGTGCGTTACAGTATGGAGTTTCATATAAAGAATAATTAACGGCTCGAGTTGAGGTGGCGCCGAGCGGTTATTTTATGCATCGACCTTTAACTATCAAGCGACGCGAATCGACACAACCCTACCGCCCAAGTGGCAATAGGTAACAGAAACTTCTACAGTCCGAGAAGAATCACTTTTCTATTTATACTATGGCGCTCGGGGAACGCAGCCTAAATCTGCCAACAATCAGTGACATCACGGAATCTGTTTCGCTGCGTGGGCAAAAACGGCAGCTGACGAGGGAGCTTCGAGTTCCCTAAATAAGACACGGCGATGTTTTTCGTCAAATAAAGGGCGTGTGTTTGAAATTTATGAGATATCAAACGTAGCTCCCGATTTACCTAGCGCTATAGGAATCGCACTCGCAATCTCAAGGCTTCAAGGCGGAACAATTATTTTCATTTTGTATGCAGACAAGCCTTCGATTTTCAAAATGAAAACAATTGCGATTGCAAGTGCGTTAAGCAATAGCCCTTCGGGTTTTCTTTTTGCATTGTTTACAAACGTAGACATTTAACATTTGCGTTTGCTTAGTGTTTTCAAGATTTGTTTATTATAAATGTTTCTAATTAGGACACACCCAAAAACTCTATCCAGGTTTTATAGAACAATAGTAAACTAAAACATCTTTATAAATCAAATGGCGGACACTCCACTGACAAGGGCATAGCTCTTAAATAAATTCATTCTGAAATGTATTTATTTCTGTCCCTATAATATTTCTAAACGTTCGGACTCGTTTCTTTTGTATTAAAAATAAACCGGTCAAGTGTGAGCCGGACTCGCACACCGAGGGTTTTTGGTAACACATATTGAGGTTAAAACCGGGGAAATGTCTCAGCTAAAACTTATGTACGACAACGATTGAATAACTTTATTATTATGTCATACAGACGTGTGTACAACTGTGTTTTAAGAACAATTTATATTATTTCTAAATGCGGTACAAGTGAGACTTGTACAACGTCACGTTTTAAAACTTGCTGATTTACGACGTAATATTTCACATATTATTTTTTATTTGAAATATAATGTTGTCAAGACCTGCATCATCCAGTAGGTATAGTTTCTGAGATTAATGCGGACTTACAATATGTATAAGTCCCTATAATGCCCCTTTCTTTATAGGAACAAAGTCTTTTAATTTACGAATAGTCATCCTATGGCTTTATTGCAATGGTTCTTTGCTTTTAACCATATCCCGCCCGACTAATTAATCCATATCGTTAAGACAGCGGGTCAGAAGAGATGTAAAAGAGACCCATAAGTATTTGGTTAGTAAACACGTGAGTCGGCTGAAAATAATTAATTAACATTGTCGTTTCCGCACCCGAATGTATTTGTTTATTGGTAGGCGATCAACATAGAACTCGGGACAACATCCCAAAATCGAAGATCAAAGTTACGTTAGTCTTGTCTCTTATTTCCAATACTGTAAAGACTGCAGAGTGAAAGGGAGTATACATTTTAAATTTAGTGTTTTAGAAAAATCCAACTACCTAATATGTTGCGGTCAATTCAACCACGGTTATCTGATTGATTGGTGTCTATTCATTTTTGAAATAAAAAAGTACATGATGAGATATTTTTTTTTGTAATCCGAAAAAGGTTATGGTAAAAAATATACAAATATTACTTGAAAACATGTTTAAAATTATAATTTTCAAGATGGTCAAAACACGGGACGACGCGGTTAGCCTGGTGGTGAGTCACGCTGCGCTGCTGCCTACTAAGCTAGCGGTCCAGAGTTTGATCCTCAGGAAGGGCAAAATATTGGATGTGATGAGCACGAACGTTTGTTCCGAGTTCTGAATGTCTTTTATGTGTTTAAGTATTAACACACATGAAAAATATCCTTAAACATTATTTAAATATTTTACAATGGAGGTTGCGCGAAAGATTGTAAAATATCAAAATATTGTTTGGTTTTTTTCCCCTGAACACTTATCTATCTATATGTTTATGTTTTTCGTTTTCAAGTTTACAAGCCTATATAGAGCGCAGTTTTGGACTAGGAGAATTAGTGCAAGATCGGTCCCGATTATTAATTATTTATCTTTCACTTAATATAAATTGCATGGACCGTCACAAACAGATACTGCGTTCATTTATTTCTAAAGGGCAAACGTAAAAGTAACTATCAGTATACGAGTATAAGCTCATTAAAAGTTTTCCCAAGGCTTTTCCTGTACGAAACATTAGTAATTACCAAAAATTCCGCCAAATTCTTAAAAATACTCCATGAAAAGTTCCGAAAAAGAAACTTCCAACACTTTTGCATTCTTGCAAAAAAGTCCGCAACTTCTTTCTGTGTCGGCAGAGATTTCAACAGTCTCCAAAAAGTGTGTCTGAGGGGTGGTTTAGGTAAGGGTAAGTCTTACCTTCCGTTTGAGTAGACGTCAGCGTTCCGGAGACAGCAGCCTCATGTCGAACCTGAGCTTGTGCGCCATGTCTGGTATCGGCGGCGGCGGTGTCGGAACTGGCGCGGCGCCCGTGGCACGGCGATGCCGGTGGGCGGGTCGCCACGCCCTCTGCAACAAGTACTTGTCAGGTTTTTTTTTATAAGTTAAAGGATGGTGGAGAAAGAAGGATGTTTTGGCACCATTTTAGTCCAGTTTGTCTGGAACTAAGCCTCCTTGATTGAGGTTGCAAATATCCGTTTCAGAATGGCATACAAAAAGAAACTATGCTAGCAGGTTAAACAAAACACGAGATTTGTCTTTTTTTACTTTAAGGATTTCCACTAATTGTAAAGCTTCAATCATTCTGAAGGTCTACTTTCGATCAGGTGTGGTGTTTAAATAATTTTAGATGCACTTTTAACGGTGAACAGAAAGGATTAGCTGGACGGGACCCTAAGTAAATAAAGAGATTTTAAAATTGGTAAAGAAGAATTATTATGTCTACTAAGAACTATAGCCATCAGCATATACATCCTTGGGAAACTGTTAAATTTTCCAGGACATAAAATACCATACGTCTTTTCTCAGGGTGTGTAAGCTATCCCATACCAAATTTCATTATAGGTAATCGGTTTAGCGGTTTAGGCTGTTTGACAGCGTTTACGCTTTCGTAACAAACAGACAAACATACATACAGAGTTACTTTCATATCAATAATATTATAGTATGAATAAAAGGTAAAGATGATATAACTCTGATACGGTACGTATTTTTTCAAATATTCCGTTGGTTAAAGTTAGGAAATGGAGAGGAAGGCCCATGGCTGCGTTTATCGTGTGACAAAGTGTGGATAAGGTTTCCGTCACCTTCTGACACGTAAGTAAGTACGACAGTTACGTATGCTTTATCCACATTTGACACGCGATATAGACGCAGCCATACTAGGCCCGCAGGAAATGGCAATTCCAAAAGAAAAAAAAGTTAAAATGAGTACGATAAGGCGGAGTTCCGATCCGATGTCCTTTAGGCTCACGTACTCCTAAGGGAACCTTTATAAGACTTCTTATAATGAGAGAGACACCGCTTAGGGACGATTATGGTTCTCTATGGTTATTGGTTCACATAGATTTCAACGCTGTAGAATATTTTATGCCACTCTCCTCCTACACATATACAGTTGCGATGTATTTTCTTCACCGTAAGATCATTGGTTACCGCAAAAATCAATCAGGTAGTGTACTTCTTACTTGTAGCAGCTCAAACGTAATCTTTAAACAAGAAAGTGATAAAGTGTTCGGCTATTTTCATAATCCTTTACAACGGGAAGAAAAAAAACTAAGAACAAAGCTAAGCCGTTAACCGTTTGTTTAATGTAAATTGTGTCGTTTTCGAATAAATTTTATTTATAAAACTAATCCTTCTTTCTAAAATAATTTAACTTAAAAAATGGCTTTTGACACCCAACTCAAAAGACAAGCAAGTTACGAGTATAAGTGTAACATGTGTTGTTGTTGTGAATCTGTGTGTCTGTCTGTGGCATCGAAGCTCCCTAATGGACGGATTGATTAGGAAACGGTTTTTTTAAAGCTACTTTCCACGAGACGTCTCTTAAATAGCGTGGTTTTATAAAAATGGTTTGGGAAGTTCAGGAGATATCAGCTCTGGAGGTATTCATCGTTATCATACAGGAGGTTTTTATTTATTTCATAGTGTTTTTCCGCCCTTGTGCACCTTGCGCTAGGGCGCACCGCCCGCCCCGGCTGTGCTCTCCACAGATTTGACCAATCTACGCTCATCGTTACGCTTTTCCGATCTATCACTTGTTGGTTCTACTATCGTACTTACGGGGATCTGCAAACGTAGGCTTTAGATTCTATCCAGGCGGTAATTAACCATGTCTATTCCACTGCCTTTACCACATAAAATGGAAGCATTCATTGTCAATAGGGATGTAGCGAAATCTTGCGGTAGTACTGTAATACTATTGCTTGCCCGGCGGAAATTGCGTGTCCAATATTATTTTTCCATGAAAATGATTAAAAACGAATTACTTAACCTGTTTCCGACTAGTACTAAATTGAACACCATTTAATTTTTAATAGTGAAAAAAATATGTTAAATGCGACTGTAGGTAGTCTTCACAGAGCTGTAGGTATAGTAATTTTACTATAACACTAATGTAAACTCGCCTACCCACAAAAGTACTAGTTGCATATTGTAACCTCGAAATGAAAAATATGAAAATAACAGTGATATTGATATAGTAGTGGCGAGTGCGAGTGGAACGAGGGTAAATTGGGTGCCGGAACCGCGACACGAAACCAAACCTTGACCCTTGGCATTTGCTGACCGGCTGAACTACGAAACACGAGTGTTTCGCAGGTAACTGGTGTGACATTACATTTACATGAGGTTAGCGGAAGGTTTGTTGTAAAACGATTTCCTTCCTAAGTATTGTTTCTCACGCAACTATTTGTTCCCACTGATATTTATACTACTATCCTAATTGTGTGTTACTTTGTTACTACTTCAAACTGCACTGGCAGATTTGGATGAAATTGAAATTGGAGATAGTTATACCCCGGATTAACCTGGATAAGTTCCTGAGGGAATAACAATAATCGAAACCTATAACGTGACGAAGTCACACTCGCAGGCAGAAGAGTACGTGCCTACAGTCGAGTATATGTATAAATAGTGTACCTACACTTTAGTACTTTGTCACCTTAATCGCTCTGACAATTCATCTATCATAGCTTCATAGCTTAAACAGACATTAAATTGACAAGGTACCAAAGTGTATACATATTTATGAACTCGACTGTACATATATGCGAAAGTGGGTAGTGTTTATTATGTCTGTCCGTCTATTTATTACTTCTTTAGGACTACTGGACCGATTTTAATGAAATTTGCATTGACGGTTGGTAAAATCACTCAATTTCGTTACGTGAACACAAAAAATGGATGCTATAATAGGTTGGCAACAATCAAACTAATCTTAATCTAATAGTCGCCAGTACAGTCATAAATAGTATACGTTCCCGAGGTGTCAAAATATCTAACGCCCCTACGTCGCTGATAATAAGGTCTATGTGTACTGTATTTGGCGCGATGGCCGTATAGATATTAATGCCTTTGACATAGTCGGTAAAAAACCAAAATTACAGCTGTAGATTCAACTGTTTAGATTGCATTAGCGACGTTAGGTGGTAACAGAGGGCGCTAGTACAATTTTACAAAAAGTAAAATAACTCAGGAACGCTAGGAAACCGCTAGACATACCTACGCGAAGTCGATTTGTTTAATCATGCATAAAAACCTTAACAATAAATGGCATTCTCCAACAGTCGACCAAATAAACATTCAGAAATCTACAGAGTCCTTTTGTGCTATGACTGGCCCAGTTTAGTGTAACACACACTGGTATTGTATTATAGACCGCGAGATAAGCTGGACAGTGGGCGATGCGGGTTTTATCACTACCCTCAATCGGACATGATAGTTGAATTCAACTTAGTGAATATGATAGTCGTATTATAGGCTAGAAAATAAATTAGTAATCAAGTATTTCAGGTTCCATATAGTAGTTAAATTTGGTTAGGTTAAAACAATAGTAACTTTTATAAAATTACGTCGCAAAAGCAAGGGCTAAGACTGTTTATTTATTTATTTATTTATTTTATGGCTCACAAAACAAGTTACAATCAGAAATAAATCAAATATCATTAAAAAAAACTAAATCATTTATTATCAAATTTTTTTTTACAAAAGGTTGTCGAATCCTCCTTTTGAGTTTAAAAAAAGAAAGATAAAAGATAAAAGACATTTATTCAGTAAGTACGCCGTACGGGCACTTTTACACGTCAAGAATCTACCACTTTACACTTTACACTTGTGTTAGGAGGTAATATATGAATCTAGACAATAAATCTAAACTATGTGATTAAAGTGCATGTAAATGTTTGATGGTTAGTGGTATTACTTAGGTATTTTGTACAAAGTAAATCAAATTTATTTTATTTGTGTTCTGTTGTATTGTGTTTGCAAGTGAACCCTGCCACAACACAAGCTTAATCAATTTAAATCAATGGTCTTTATTCAGGAAAATTGTATATTCGGAGCCAAAACACAGCAAAACCGGTGGTTACCGTGATATCATAATTGTGTGTGCCGTGAGTGCGGCAACCCTGTAATTACCAAGTTAGCAGGCGTTGACTACCTTTTCAGATTTACAAAAACAAATAAGTAGCTAAAATTAATTGTGTGAAGTGTGTTATCTTATCTTATCTTATGGATGGGGTCCTTACGGATACACTTCGACCCTATGGGATCTTTTGTGTAATTACCCCTCTTTTAGCTCTTAATCCAATGCAGCCTCCACCCCTTCCAAATAGCGGATAGTGGAGTGCAATGGCAGAGCCTTGAAATCGTTCGGTTCTGGGTAGCCACAACCGAGTATTTTCATTCTTACTCCGGCGAGTGCGTCACATTCACACAATAAGTGTTTCATTGTTTCCACCTCCTCGCCGCACATTCTACAATCTGTGTTGTCATATAGGCCCATCTTTGCTAGGAGATGTTTGACCCCAAAGTGCCCTGTAAACACTCCGATAACGAATCGGAGTTGTCTTCTGCTTAGTTTCCAAAGTTTTTTGGTCCAGCTCTGGTCAACTCTTTCTATGAAGAGCTTTGCATGCCCTAAGCCTACCGTAGTTTTCCACTCCTTCTGGTGGTTTTCTAGGGTGTTATCGTTCAGGGCTGCTTTTATGGTGCCCGGTGAGGGTGCCACAAATGGTTCTGGTCCGACGTATGCGTCCTTGGACCCTTCCCTTGCCAGCTCATCCGCGGCTTCATTCCCGGGATAGCCTTCGTGTCCTGGAATCCACATCAGTTTCACTTTGTTGTGCCTACCAAGCCTGTTTAAGGCTTGGATTCCATTGTAGACTAGTTTTGAGTCTACTTTAGGCGCTGTCAGTGCCTTTAGTGCCGCTTGGCTGTCACTTAGAATGTAGATAGTTGTGTCCTGTGGAGATCTACCTATATTCTCTTGCGTACAGGCAATTATCGCATACAGCTCCGCCTGGAAGACCGTTGCATAGTTGCCCATACTTATGCTACTGTTATAGTCTTTGGCGTAAATACCCGCCCCCGTACCGGTGCTCATTTTTGAACCATCAGTGTACCATATCGTGTTGTCTTCCTCTGAGAGGTGCAACCCATCCTTCCATTCATCCCTGGTTGGGATGTGGACATTGAAGTTCCTCCGGAATACATACTTGGGCTGCATTTTATCGCAGCCCATCGTCAGTATTCTGTCTAGAACAACATTGTGTGCCATTTTAGTGTGTCTGGTTCTAGGCGATGCGTCGCTCCACAGGCCCGTCTCTTTCAACCTCTGTAGCGACTTGCACGCCTCAGACTGAATGGCAATATGCAGTGGTGGCAGGTTTAGTAAGACCTCCATTGCCACCGTCGGCGTCGTTCTGAACGCCCCTGTTATAGCCATGCAAGCCACCCTCTGCACCTTAGTTAGAGAGTCCTTGCACGTCCTTAGCGTTGTTCTTGGCCACCAGGCCAAGCAGCCATACATGATTATGGGTCTAACCATCATGGTATAGATCCACTTCAGAACTTTAGGGTTAAGGCCCCATGTCTTTCCATATGCCTATCTGCACATTCCAAACACTCTCAACGCTTTTGTTAACGCGTTGTCTACGTGTTTCTTCCAAGTGAGCTCTTTATCTAGTATTATACCTAGATATTTCACTTCACTTGACAATTTTAGTGCCTCGCCAAACAGTTTTAGCTGTTTAATATGTTTGAGGTCCCTTTTCTTAGTAAATGGAATTACTACAGTTTTGCTGGGATTGATGGATAGTTGGTGGCTAATGCACCAGCTTTCCACCTTTTCCAGAGCTTTTCCCATGATTTCCGATACTGTATCCGGAAATTTCCCGTTGATAAGTATCACGAGATCATCTGCATACCCAACAGTGTGTATTGGACCAGTGTTGAGTTCCTCTAGGAGTGAGTTTACCACCAGACTCCATAGAGTTGGTGAGAGAACCCCTCCCTGGGGACATCCTTTTGTCGTTGTGGCGTATAGGACGTCACCCAAAAGACTTGACTTTATTAGCCTGCTGTTTAGCATGTTGCCTATCCATTTACATATGGTTGGTTCAATGCCATGCCTAGCAGCCGATGTGCTTATGGCTTCAAACGTAGTTCTATCAAATGCTCCCTCCACATCGAGAAATGCCGCGAGACATATCTCTTTGTTCTCGAGTGCATTTTCAGCTTTATTCACTACCAAATGAATCGCAGTATCCGTGGATTTACCCGGTTGATATGCGCATTGCATTTTATGCAGTGGATACCGCCTTAGAGCTCCATCTCTTATGTGCCTGTCTACCAATTTCTCTAGTGTTTTTAGAAAGAATGATGACAGGCTTATTGGCCTGTATGATTTGGCATCACTGTAATCTGCCTTGCCTGGTTTTGGCAGGTAGATTACTTTAACGAGCTTCCACACGTGTGGCACGTGCCCGAAGGCTAAGCACGCTCTGTACAATCTGCTTAAGTGCGGGACAATTACATTTGCACCCTCTTGTAGTAGAATTGGATATACCTCGTCCGGTCCTGGCGCTTTGTAGGGTTGGAAGGACGATAATGCCCATCTTATCCTGCTGTCGTCTACTACCTTTTTGGCAGTGTCCCAATTGTATCTGGTTGTGCGTGCTGTCTGTTCTGACACACAAATTGGTTCACTGTCTATTTTGCTCTCGCGTATGATCGAGCCGGGAAAGTGCGTGCTACACATCACTTTCAGGGTATCTAAACCTGTTTCTGTCATTCTTCCCTTATCGTCTTTTATTGACGTTAGCGGAGCTGACCTTGCTACTGCTAGTGCTTTTGTGAGCCTCATACCTTCTGGTATTGAGCCTATTTGGTTGCAGTGGTTCCGCCACGCACTCCTTTTTGCCTTTCTTACAGCTTTATTATACTCCGTGAGCTTGTGAGCGTAGTTGCTAAAGTTATTCGTCGCCTTCGCGTCATTGAAAATCGCCCTAGTTTCACTTCTGATTTTGGTTATATCAGGGTTCCACCAGGGTATCTTCTTGGCTAGCACCCTTTTTTCTGGGCAATTATTGGTCCAAGCAGTGTGTATTGCTCGTACCATGTTGTCCGCTTCAAATTCAATATCTATAATAGAATTTAGCTTACCTTTCGGATCCCCTAGTTCTACCTTTAGGTCACGTTTGAAGGATGACCAATCGGTGTTCCTAGGATTTCTTTTACGCACAGTTTCAATTGGTATGTCAGTCCTGTACCTAAAGCATATTTATCTGACAATGAGATTTCATTGGAAACATGCCAAGAGGGAATATATTCGTAAATGTGGTTAGACGCCACCGTTATGTCAATTACTTCTCCGCGCCTAGCATTGACAAAAGTTGGGCTGTTCCCTTTATTGAGTAATTGCAAAGAAGAGCTCACCAGAAAATCCAGTAACTTCTCTCCCCGTTTGTTGACATCCGAGCTGCCCCAGATGACGTGGTGTGCATTGGCGTCGCAGCCGATGATCAGGTCGGTGTTCACCTGACTGCCAGTTGCGACAAGACTCCGGAGTTGAGGTGTGATGGGGTCCGTCGCTTCGTATGGGAGGTAGGCAGACGAGATGATGAGAGTCTTGCCTAACCCCTCTCCTGGATCTTAATGGTGGTAAGATCCCTAGAACAGTAAGCATTATAAGGCATGGCATTTATGCCATTTTTGACATACACACAAGTCCTCATGTTATTCTCGGGGCAGAGGTAATAGATAACTCCTCCCGTGCCGTTTAGTCCCCTGATCTCGCCCTTGTATAGATAAGGTTCTTGAATCAGGGCTACATCGAATTTATCACTCTTTAGCTGCTTCGCCAGAAGGGCTGTCGCAGCCTTATTGTGCTGCAGATTAATTTGTACGCACCTTATGCCTCCCATGGCTCTTGCTATTGTGGTGCCGGCTTAGGCTTGCTGAGGTCAGCAGCCTCCGCCAGCACTCCGCAGTCCTCAGACATGGGCGAAGAGGGGTTCCCGAGGTAGAGGGCCTCCAGGTCGCGCAGGTTCTCGGATGTCGTCACCGATACCGGTGACGACCCCCGACCCCCACGCAGCCCTTCGTCCGCTCCCACCCCTTCAACCTCGTCCGCCCCTTCCGACTCCTTGTCCACTAGCGCCTCAGTGGGCTCGACAGCGCAGGGAGTCTCTATGGGATCGACTTCAGCACTCTTCTTCTCCACATCGTCCAGGAGCTTAAAAGTGCTGACGTCGATCCCCGACTTCAAAACGTAGCCGGCCTCCCGGATTACGTCCGCTGACTCCCGGTCCATCAATATGATGCGCCGGGTGCCAGCCGCCGTCTCCGAGGTGTCGACCACCTTCCACTGGTCAGTGTTCAGCCGCTCATTGAAGCGTTGGAGCAGCTGAAACACTACCTTGGCGTCGGGGATGCCAATGATCCTCGTCTTCCATGCCATCTTCACTGGTTTCGGAAGATCCCTGGCATCCACGACCTTTAAACTCATTCCCGCTATCTCTCCCTCACTGATAAGGGAGCTGAGCCACGTGAAAGACGCCTTGTCACCGCAACTGATGTGCAGGGCGCCTCCCACAATGTTCCCGAAGTTGACGTCGGGGAGCGGCTTAGGGATGATCAGGAGGCGCTGGATTACCACCCCCTGAATCGCCGCCATATGACATGCCAAGATCTTCTTGGCCGGAAAGGTCGTTGGTATCACTGCCACCTTGATGCTGGACAGTACCTCCGCATACGACCCTACCCTCGTCCTTTTGGAGTCACCACTGGTTTTAGGTGATACCAACGGCCTTTTTTGCGTCCTTACTGCCGTGCTGACTTCAGCGGTGTCGTCCCTAGATGGGCCGGCATCCAGACGCTGGAGCACCGCAGCCTGCGCTTCCCTCTTCCTCTGCCTCCTGCTCCCTTTCTTCACACCCCCTTCCGGCTGGAAGCTTGCAGGGGGTGGTTTCGGGGAGGCTAGATCCAGAGGAATAGGGAAGCCCTCCTTGCCGCAACCTGCCTCCGCTACGCCGTCTGCCCTGCCAGCACCTACGCCAGTCAATCCCTTGGTAGGGAGGCCAGCGCGTCCTTCCTGCAGCCCCGAGGGGAGAGGTCGGCTCGTGCCTTTAGGGTGTGCGGCGACACTTCGGCTGTTGCCCTTACTGGCATTAAGTGCCACATCTGCCCTTACGGGCCCGCGTACTCCACTGTTACCGGATCCCGCGTCCCTGTCTGCGACAGGTCGGCGTCTCACCTCACAGTCTGTCTTTGCGCTAAGCGCTTTTGCCTCACTCCTTGCGGAGGGTTCAGCCTTCGTTGATTTTGGTTTTTTCCAGTCCATAAATCACACCTAAAAATTCATCCTGCTCGTTCCCCACCCTCCTTGGAGCCCTCCTACTGGGGATGCTTTGACGCATCAGGGATACGAGCCGGATATAGCGTCCCAGAGTGAGCTGTCGAGTGAGCCCGCACGGTGTCAAGCCCTCCGTCACCTACCACAGCGACTCGGGGCCGTACTCCGCCGACTACCGACCTCAACACCCCAGGACACTCGCCCGCGGCCAGGCTACTGTAGACGCGACAGCCGATTGATTCTGACTGGCTGGGCCAGAACCTCCCGTGTGAGATGAATCCCGAGCCAAAGTGGCGTGTTGTTATCCGAGGGTAACTCCGACCCTCTTCAAACTCAGCCTACCAGGATCTCGTTCTCCACCCGTACGGGTCCCCGCGCACGGCACAAACACGCGGGTGGCATTTTACCGCTACCCATCCTTTACTGTTGGATAGGAGGCCCGCTGCGACATGCCACGACATCGCTTGCAGCTGTTTGGATAGGAACTAGGAAGCATGGAAGGGTGAATGTAGGATGATCAGGAGTTCGACTGTTGTTTTTGTTCTACTCGTTTAATCCGGGGAAACCGAGTAGTTGACAGGCAGCAACCTCGGGAAGGAACACAACTAGTCTTGCCTAGGGTATCAACGCAACTGTGAGCTCCACCATAGGCCGTTAGCCAAGTCAACTACCGGACAAGTAGATTGAAATAGGGACGGACCCATATCATCCGGCGGCCGGCCGCAAACTGACTTTGATTTGGACCCGCCCCCGCCCAACAGTGTGTTACATTAGTACAAAAAAGAGTGCTGGTTCTTATGGCACAGGGTAATCCTAATTTAAGATCCAGCTGCATCTATACTATTTTTTTTTTCTATGTACAACATTTTTTGTGATACTTAAGTATGATTTTGTAACTGTCTTATTCAATAAATATTATTATTTTTTATTATTATTAAAAGAAAATGATTTAAGTCAAATTTAATGTTAAAGGAAGAACAATGTTTTTCAGAGTCTGAGTACTTACCTACACCAGTGGTACCTTAGTATTTGCTTTGATTAAATTATTGTAGAACATAGAAACGTCAAAATATTAACGTCATTGAACGCGTGTCATCTATATGAAAGGAAAAACTGACGACTGATCGACCAACGCACGCCAAAGCACATACCTAGGGGCTTGAAATTTGGAGGGAGTATTCCTTGAGTAAATAAATAAAGGGTTATCCGAAACTCAACCCCCAAACGGGAAAGAATAAGGGGGCAGCAGGAAACTACTTCTACTACCAATTTTTTAGTTGGGAGTTTTTTCTACAAATGCATTATTGACATTTTCATAACATAATTTGTACTAATAATAAACAAGATTTAGAAGTGAAGTGTGTGTATACAAATGTGACTAAATATTTAGTTGAATTAACTAAATCTATTATTTAGTTAATTCAACTAAATATTTAGTCAAATTGAATGTTACGGACACCTGAAATCAGTAATTAAGCATTACTAAGAAATACTCAACGTTATAGTTCAGATTTAATTCGGATCAGCTACGAGTTACTCTTGTTTCTTGTTGTATTTACATTATTTTCAATATTTAAAACTACATGGAAATGAAAATATTCGAAAAAAACGTGAACCGTTCCGTTAGTATGTCTCTCACAGCGCTGAAAATTTTTGGGTTTTGGGCACCCGACGGATTAAGCTGGGAGAAGAGAATTATATACAATTGCTATGCTTTTCTTTCATTTATGTTTCTTTTGGGTAAGAAATTCCTTTATTTACTACTATGAAAAACTGGCCATTGATTGAGTGCTTAACGAAATCATTTCCACGAAAGATCCCTGAGAGCGAAAGGTTTAAAGTCTATCAGACAGGACTTTTCAATAACCTCTTATGGGTCTGAATAAACCTAAATTACTTCCAGGAATCTACCTCATCATCCAAGTGGTAGACATGTTCATGATCTGGGGCAACTTGCCGTTGATGACGGGCACCGCCTTCCTGCTGTTCACCAACCTTGCGCAGGCGACGAAGATCGCCAGCATCGTGGCGCGCCGGCGCATCATCAAAGGGATCATCGACGATGCGGACCAGCTACTGCGCAGTGAGGAGGGGAGGGGGAGGGAGATTGTGAAAAGGTGGGTTATTATGTAGATCGCTTAGGAGAAGGTGGCTTAGAATGACAAATTGAATGTATAAAATTCCTACATGATTTTTAGAAGCGTCATTTTCAATAATTATTACCGATTATTTGGACAACTTAAATTACAAGTAGGGTAATGGATAAGACGCTGATAATGATACTCGTATCATAAAGAAAATATGAAAAAAAATCTAGCTCTAAGCCTTTAACTTACGTCTTATGCTTTATTAATAGTTGCCCAGATCCCATTTTACTCATTTTACGCGTTGCATGCTAGCTGTGATCGTGAGACAAGTATGCAGCAGCTGGTGTACTTCTGTCTGACGACGGTGACCGTCGCGGGCTGGGCCGGGAGTGCCGAGAAGAATCAGCTGCCTTTACGGGCCTGGTCAGTATTCCTTGTATTTTGAAGCGTGAGAAACAAATTACAATAATAAATTAAATAGTTACACATTTTCCAAGACTAGGTACTTACTAGTGTTATTTATTAGTCAATCGTAGCGGGGGGGGGGGTTTAATTTAATTCATCCTTCAAGTTGCGGGTGGTAGGACCTTGTGCAGGGTCCGTCCGGATCGCTACCACCATCTTATCCATTAACCTACCGCCAAACAGCAGTGTTCGCATTGTTGTGTTCCGGGTTGGGGATAAGACAGCCGGTGAAATGACTAGCATAGAGGCATTCCATTTTAGTCCTCAGGGTTGGCAACGCGTTTGCAGTCTTAGGATTGCATTGCAGTCTTGTGAATGCGAATGTCTATGGGTCACAGTTTCCACTTACCATCAGGTGGCCTGCGTGCTCGTTTGTCTTCTCTATGCCATAAAAAAAAAAAAAGTTAAACGAATATAGTTGAAAATCATCTACTCGTATGTTCATATAGCTTGGTGGTTGTCCACCAAACTGTCTTAATAAATCAGACTCCGTATTTTCAACCAAACTTAGAGGAAAAAGAAAGAAAAAAGACTTGATTACTGGTCGTTAGATGGCCTTGGGGCTTGTAAAGTATTTACAGGAGAGTTATTGGACATATTTACCGGTTCCTCATATTTCCCAGGTATCCCTACGACACTTCGAAATCTCCTGCATATGAGTTGACCTACGTACACCAGGTCGGGGCGCTGTTTATAGCTGCCTACCTCAACGTGGGTAAGGACACGCTGGTGACCTCGCTGATAGCTCAGTGCCGCTGCCAGCTGCGACTCCTTGGGCTCGGGCTGAGGACGCTGTGTGAAGACCTGGTGCCCAATGAGAAGGTGATAGGAAATTTTACAAATAAAATGCTGCTATTTGATTCAGTTTTTTCAAATGTATATTGGGACTAGGGAATGCAATTTAACCGGTTAATAACCGGTTTTGTATAAAAATAACCGGTTAAAACAGGTTATAACCGGTTATTTGCATTCCCTAATTGGGACCAAGTACAATTCAAGCACTGCAAAAGTTGGAAATGGGAGTCAAAGTCCGACATTCTCATCTATCTTATTATCTTTATTACTTAGCGTTGAAAACCATCCATCCATACTAAAAATCCATATTATAAATGTAAAAGTAACTGTCGGTTTGTTAGGCTTTCACATCTTATTTAACCACTGAACTGGTTTAGAAACCAAGCATGAAACCCGAAGAATGATATAGGGTACGTATACTGCAAGACGCGATAAGTGACTCCTACGCGGATGGAGTTGCGGGCAACAGCTAGTCTACCCCAATATTATAAAGTGGAAAGATTGGATTGTTTGTTTATTGTTGGAATTAAATAGGCTCCGAAAATACTGGACCGATTTGAAAAAATATTTCACCATTACAATCCCACATTATTCCTGATGAACATGTTTTATTTTTCTGAGCGGACGGAGTCGCAGGCAACAGCTAGTGAAATATAAACTAGTGAAATATTTATTCATACACTTTTGAAATCGCATTTAGCTAGTGGCGACATCGCTTAGCAGTCTGTGAATTCGCAATACTCACGTAATGCCGCTACGCAAACTACACTGGGAGCTGTTTGAAATACCATGTGCGTAGATGGCGTTAGTAAATCTTAGAGTTAAATTCTAAATCAACAGATAGATGTCGCTAGTTAGAGTCTTCTTCATTTTTATTTTTGGCAGTTCACTTGATTTCGCTAACATCAAGTGAGTGAGAGTATACTAATCAATCAGTAAATGCAAAAAAAAAACAATGTTAAAGCCAGACAATTTTCAATCGACAAGCTTCTTCTCTCCCTGATGGTTTCGCCTAGTTTCTCGTAATCCGACAAGTAAAGCAAGACCCAGTTATGCAAGTCTACATACGATAAAAGACAGGGGCTTCATTCTACACCTACTTTACTCCTATTGTTATCGTATTGGCAACGTTCTGACGGCTCTTATTTACTGGACAATAATGACAGCCATGAAAGTAGTTACAATACCGTTGTATATCCTATCGTATTGTTTTTTATATTGTTAAAACTGCGCCGAGCGTACGCCGGATGTACAGTGGCGCCCTCATTACTTTTATTGTGTTTCTAATAAACTAAAGTATTTTCTTGAAACTGGACGAAATGTTTTTGTACTACAAATGAAAACACAACATATAGGGTATATTATATAGTTTAATAACAATTCACCTTCGAGTTATTAACTAAACGAAAAAAAAGTGGCCACCTTTTCCCGTTAAGCTGACTACTCAAAGGGTAATTGTTATTAAAGCTTGTTACGTATCCCATAAATTGTGTTTTTACTTGCGCTACAAACACATTTTGTTTGGTTCCAAGGAAATCCTTTAGTTAATTAGAAAACCCAATAATAGTAATGAGGGTGCCACTGGTCGCTCGGCGTTTTCTCGGCGCAGTCTTAAGCTGACTACTCAAACGGTAATTGTTATTAAAGTTTGTTACGTATCCTATAAATTGTGTTTTTACTTGCACTAAAAACGCATCGTCTGATTCCAAGGAAATTCTTTAGTTAATTAGAAAACACAATACGTATTATTTATTACGCGTTTGCTCGGCGCAGTCTTAAGGGTAAAGATTTGACTTTGTCAATCGATATTGCAATCGGTCGTTACTGTGTTAGTATTGTATATTATAATATCATTTTTCAAATGCAGAAGTAAGGTAGAACTCGTAACATAAATAAAACGAACACTTCATTAAGACTGCGCCGAGCGTCCAGTGGCGCCCTCATTACTTTTATTGTGTTTTCTAATAAACTAAAGTATTTTCTTGAAATTGGACGAAATTTGTTTGTACTACAAATGAAAACACAACTTATAGGGTATATCATATAGTTTAATAACAATTCACCTTCGAGTTATTAACTTAACGAAAAAAAGTGGCCACCTTTTCCCGTTAAGCTGACTACTCAAAGGGTAATTGTTATTAAAGTTTGTTACGTATCCCATAAATTGTGTTTATACTTGCGCTACAAACACATTTTGTTTGGTTCCAAGAAAATTGGTTAGTTAATTAGAAAACCTAATAACAGTAAGCGGGCCTAATAAGAGGGCGCCACTGGACGCTCGGCGCAGTCTTAATAATATAGGACCGACAATTTTAGACACTTTTGCAAACACAGCAAGTTTAAAGATTCCCACGTATCATAATTTCTAAGCAGTTGACAAAAAAGTAAATTGTAACTACACTACACATACCTACTTAATAAGTTGCAAGTTGCAACCACCATGTAAACAGCAATTTGGGATAATCACTGGTAAATTTCAGTTAAAACCACCAATAACATAAATATTTTTTTGTAAAAAATCAGATGTACAAAAATATGTGTTTACATGTATCCACCAACTCCTCGGAGTAATATACAGAGTTTAGGGTGTGTAATGTAGGTACTGTCGGCCTTATAAGTAGATGCACACTTTAGCCCTTTGTCACTTTATCGTCAAACTGCTGCCTAATCTGACAAAGACGTTAAAAAGCGACAATAGTTCATGGGAGTGTCTATAAATAACTCGACATTGGAGAAATACACCGTTACAGGAGTAGCTATTAATGAAAATTTGAATTAGAATAGTGTGCAGAGTTTCTATTTAACTTGGTAACATAATACATATGTATTGCCTTTGACGTGTTATGGTATTCCTTTGAACTCGGCGGCCATTAATATCAAATAAATAAAGAGCTATCAAAATGTTAGCAATTGGCCCTGGCCAAGATGAATTTCGCTAACTAGCGTTTCTATTCGTTTCGTTTTTAAACCAATCGCTTCACTGGTAGATGACGTGATACGAAAAGTCTTTGTGCGCATTTTTTATTTTGATTGTAATCTATTGCTTTTGTACAGGGTGTCCTAACCCCCGAGCAAGAGTCGCAAGTGTGGATGAGACTGCGCGTGCTCATCCAGCGCCACCAGGCAGCGCTGCAGGCGTGCTCGCTGCTGCAGACCTGCTTCTCGGCGCCGACCTTCGCGCAGTTCGGCGTGTCCATGGTCATCATATGCGTTACAGCGTTCCAACTGGCTGCTGTAGGTTCAGACTGTCAACTTTTTTATGACACAGGGAATAATGTCGTATCGAATAATGCTTTAATCGCTGTATATAAGTGTGGATAATAGTTTTATCACTTATTTAACGTCTTATAAATCGATGAATGCCGGCTGCACGCATTAAAATGGTCACGTTCCGCCTCATTGTCACGTTCCGTCTGAGCCGAGCGTGCAAGCGAGAGCGCGGAATAAGCGATAGAGAGGCACGATCGGCCTAAGCCTTCTGCTAATGTATTTTCTTATGACGTTATCACGTAAAATTATCGTGCTTAAATCGACTTAACAGACAACAAATTTTTATCGTCACTATGTAAGTGAGTGCGAGTATCGGAGCATAAATAGGTCTGCTAATGGTCAGCAGGTTCTCATTTGCCATTTCAAGGCAGTATGCGTTGCCAACCGTTAGGAGTGAGATGGAATACCTCTAGGTATGCCAGTAATTTCACCCTTCCCTTAAGAACCACAGGGAACAAAACAGTACGAGCACTGGTTGGCGGCAGTTTTAAGGGATGGGTAGATTGGTGGTAAGCGGTTTAAGCTGGCGAGAAGGGAAGATGAGGAAGACGATGTGTTCTAATGAGACGATAGTAGAAAACGTTGCTGTAATAAACGTACAATGATTGTTTTTACTATATTCAGATTATCTTTTTTTGGGTTTTATAAAATGTTAAATAATTTGTATTAAATTAGAATGTAACATGTAAATATTTCAAATACATACTTACAGACCTTTTTCTATATTTTGTAGCAAACAGGAAACTTGGTGCGCTTGGCTTCTATGGGCACTTATCTCCTGAACATGACCTTCCAAGTGTTCCTGTACTGCTATCAAGGCAACCAGCTTTCGGAGGAGGTTCGTGACTCGGTTTCAAGAGGTTTATTTATCACTTTACCTTTACCTGAGCCAATTTGCGCCCTGTCGCTGAAGGTCTTTTCGGACGTTTGTTCACGTGGCTTGATGATACGTGCATGAGTTATGCTTGCTTAATAATTAAAGTAGACTTAACGACGAATAGGTACGAATCGTGAACAAAAAACGATACTTAACTTTTGTGAACCAAAGTCAAGTAAGCATTATTAATTTATTTAATCTTTATTGCACAAAAATATAAATGGCAGGCGACTTAAGTAATCTCGGTACCATTCTACTCAATTAAATAATTACGTCAGTGATACTGCAAAAACGCGTAACTAACAAATTTATGAAAGAGCGAAATAAATCTTACTGTCTTAATAAAAAGGTGCATTTTGCTCCTTATTAAAAATGTGACTTATGTGGTTTTGCAGTTTCACTGACGTTTAGTAGTTTATTAGAGTAGTATACCAAAAACTACTTACACTCATAGTTTTGAGCAGTGTTTGTAATTTAAGGTGATCCTTTTGTACTTTAATAGCATACAAAATAGTTTGTGTATGTTTACCACCTACTACACTTTTTAAATAAAACGGCAAACGTAGTGTGGGACGACCTCCGGCGAGATGGAGTGATGATCTGCGAAAGACTGCTGGCAGAAAGTGGATGCGTCAAGCTGAGGACAGGGCGCGATGGCGCGCATTAGGGGAGGCCTATGTCCAGCAGTGGACTAGTATAGACTGATGATGATGACACTTTTTAAATGATGTTTTAGAGTGTTGAGATAGCCGGAGCGGCGTACGAGTGCCCTTGGTACACTTGCTCGGTAAAACTCCGGCGCGCCCTCCTGGTGGTCATGACGCGCACGCGCCGCGTGGCACGCCTCACCGCGGGCGGGTTCACCACGCTATCACTGACGTCCTTCATGGCTGTAAGTGGATTGCATTTCTAAACGGCTGAGAAAATAAATCGCTTTACAAATTAAAGGGATATTAATGAAATTTCCTGATTGGCAAAAACAGTACACCAAGATTGACTTAGGACCCACTAGTGAATCGCTCACAATTTTACAATGCTTGAAAATTACTGTGTTATAAAACCGACTGTTTTTTTTTTCAGATTGTCAAAACATCATATTCTCTGTTCACGGTCCTACAGCAAGCTGATGAGCACAAACCTTAACTCATTACTAAGTAATTGTTTTTTTTAGAAAATACGATTTTAATTTCCAGCACTGGAAAAAAATCTTCACTTTTTTATTATTGTTAATGGATCCTCACGTATAAAAATAGAAGCATACAAGCACGAAATATACATTAAAGTAATCATACAAAGTTATTTTTCTAGCACCTTCCTATTAAAGTGCAACTGTAAGCTTAACGTGGTGGGTCGGCTACATGTATCGGCTACGTCTACGGCTATTATGTTGACGGTAACGTGAGTAATGGGTTCCTTATTCTGATAACCGCTCAATAGACGCCCAACTTCACCGTAAAGCATAACATGATTCGTGAGAACTATAACATTGTGAACTTTGGTTCAAGGTAACATTATACAGCGAATGTTTAAGGTCGTTCGTATCCACTGCTGCAGACCGAGCTACTGATCACACGAATTATGGCGAAAATAAGTTTCTGAAGAGAGCATATGTTATTTTTTATGTTGTCTAATTAAGACGTGTCTAAGTCTCAGAGCGACCCATGCCTTGCAGGCAGCTAGTGTATTCTTCCCGAACTCACGTTTCATAACCTTCCCTCACAGAAGAACCATGTTGCAGCTAATTACATTTTATTACACCTCCATAATTTTACCGTTCATAGCCTTGGTAAGTCAATTCAATGGAAGGAAATGTATAGAATAAAAGTATGTGTCTATTTAACTGTGCCATGTTACAGACTCGTGTATTTATTTAATTACTCTTTACTATACACCATTATTTTAATTAAACTATATATAGAATCACCCTATTACACCCCACCAAGGCATAAACCTTTTCCTATCATGAGACGGATTGAAAAATAGTTGACAATACTAAAACATATCGTGCTACCATCTAATCAACATAATAACGAGCTGAAGCAACACTAGACCTCCAGCTCTGACCACCAGGGCGCTGTCGGTAACTTCAGGTTCAGGGTCTGGATAGTCCAGGCTGCAGAAGTCTAGATTGTCGTCAAAGTCCTTTACCAGGTCTTCGAACTGCTCCCAGGTGCAACCGGATAGCGGACACAGGGTGGTCTCCTTTTCGTTGATGAAAAATTGGACTCTGTGGCTCTGAACGCCGGATATTGTGCATCTGAAATAATTTTAAACTTAAAAATTCAAAACCTGACTAAGTAGTATTCGTAACTTTTGCATACCGTGGTCGAACTTAATTCATGTTTTTGTTCACCAAGTAAGGATTTCCATATTTCAATACAAAGATAAAAGAAAACATTTTTATCCGTAGGAAGGAAAGTGATACTACATCATCTAGTCATCGGTTTTTAGCGTGAATAATGCCCGTGATACGGTGTCAGCATTAGATCGGAAGATATCAAGAAATCGATTGGATTATAGATTTTATACATGATAAGAGCAGTAAGTAGACTTAGTTTGGTACGAAGAGTTGATCGTGCCCCTTTCAAACATGACGTGCGATACGTTCATTACTTAGTACCTAAGTAGAGTAATTACTTGTTTGCTTGATTATTAGATGTTGCAACAATATACGCTCGGATTACGTTATGCCAACAAGATTACCTATCAAATTTTCGAGACCAATAACCATAGTTATTTTTAATACGGTACAAAAACTACCTACCAAGGTGCAAAATTTTATCAAAATGCGGTCATGCATATTTAAAAGACACATCGAATTAATCCCTTCACAAACATACTTTCACATTTGTTGTATTATATTATATTGTTTTCAAATATTTACAATATTAGCAGGATTACCACATATTGGTCTCCGTCATCTCACCTGTTTAAAATGACCATCATGTTTGTTGCGAAAGCTGCAATGAAATTTGTCTTCCACAATCGACGAGGCTCTCTTTTGGACGCGACAATCGGAAAGTTATCTCGGTAAAGCCCAAGAGCGACAAAACTCATTTCTGTCATGGAGTTGTGGGAAAAGTAAGAGACTACTTTTTTCCCTTCCCCGCGAACAGCGGCTTGGAAGCGCTCGCGCAGGTTTTTTAGGACAGGACCGGCGAGGCGAGGGTTGATCTGAATAAAGAAAGGTTCTAAATAATGCAAATAGGCAGGCCGATCATCGAAACTCTTTAATTCCTCCTTTGATCCCCTTCTATTTCAGAAACATCCTGTGTTATAATTACTCACTCACGACCCGTATCCATTTCTAATATGATGCCCGACGTCGTCTCTGTATTCCAGCACTATCAGATCCTCATCGGTGAAGGCAGCGCACCACGCATCCTGTTGGTTGGGCACCCAGGTGCGGTGGTAGCGACAGATCTCAAAGAGAGTTTGCACATCATGTTCGGTCAGTTGGTAGGTGATACCAAGTCGCCGCTGAACACCCTGCATCATCTGATAAAAAAAACGACTTTGCATCTTAAGATAACTTAGGTAGAAGGCGGCAATCGGAGCAATACACTGAGGTGCAAATCAGTGCGATCGATGACAAGTAATGAATTATTATAATGATGTGGACCGGACTCCCAAAGCAAAGAGGCGACTAAACGCTGTAATATATTTTACCTCCTGACTTCACTTGGTGATGAATATTACGATGTTTTTTGTTAGATTATTAGATAGTATCACTTACAGCTTGATATTCCTCTGTTTTGGCGTATTCAATTAACTGCTTTTTTAATAGAATACCACCTCTCACTTCCTGTAAGTATTTTTCGCAGTTTTCGTTGGGCTAAAAAAGAATAAAGGTTTACGGATTATGTCATTACTAACATGACGTAACATGTAAATTCCAAGGCACTACTACACTATAATAGAGAATTGTACCACACGTACAGATGAGTTATATTTTACGAACGTGAACGACTGCTAAAAGTACCTATACCCTATCTACCCGGATTGAATTAAGGTATGGGATGGTTGCCTAAGTCAATCACATTTTGATGGATTTTCCCGCAAGTTGTTACCGTTGGCAGAATACAACAGCTTGCCCTGCAGACAGTATTAATAATATTATTATCAATAATAATAATTTATTTATTTGCTAAAAACATGGTATAACAAAAGGTGTTTCAGTTAATGGATAGTTCACATGTCATGTTTAACCATAAAAATATAGGCATGCAAATGTTCCCTAGCTGTTATTAGTCCATGTTAGAAGAAACCTCACCCTTATCATGTCGTCCCTCTCAAACGGCCCGTCAAAAGTGATATTGAGGCCTGTTCCATCTGAGAGTCCATGCACGTAGCCCATCGCGCTAGCTATATTTCTCTGGGAGTCGGCAGGTCTGAAGTAGTAGTCATCAGCGTCCCCTTGGAAGAGATGCGGGTACCGGAGGCGGAGTCGCTTGGCGATGTCATAGAGCTCTTTGTACCCGGTGCCTGTCAGGTAGGAAGGGGAGACGAGTATTGTCTCGTTGAAGGTCCATTTGCGGAAGGCTTCTATATCCTGGAAAGATGTAATAATCTAAATGTATCTCCAGTTAACAAGAAAAGAGACACGAGTTATCGCAGGAACAAAAAAAAGGGTCCGTAGCATAATATCGAAAGTCAAATTTCATAAGTACGAAATTCCTAAAAACAAAACTTTGAATATCAAAATGTATAATGTACGAAATTCCTAAAGATGCATGTCCTATGTTTAATTAGCCTTTTTTTTAAATGAGTAAAGTACAATACCACTAGTGCACGAAAAAACTAACGACATTTTACCTACGCCCGGTTGACCTAAGTTTAAAATGTATAAAGTGCGAAATTTCGAACGACACTTTAATTTTCGAAGGTACTTACGTTACGTTCATTAGGGGTGGAGTTTTAAGGTTTGAATGTATTGATTTTCGAAGAATTGTCACAAAGCTTTTTGTACGTAGCGATTTTGAGCACTAGAAATATTGAGTTTGAAGTTTTGTCATTAGGTATTTTGAACAAAGGAATATTAATTTTCGAAAATGAGATCATTCGATTAAAAGTGCATTAGGACATGCATTTTTAGGAATATCGTACATTACACATTTTGATATTCGAAGTTTTGTGTTAGGAATTTCGTACTTATGAAATTTGATTTTCGATATTATGCTACGGACCCAAAAAAAATGGCCTTAGAACAATGATACAAATATTGTAAATTCGACAGATAATGTTTTTTGTTTCTATTTTACAGTGACACGATCCACGTAAATGTGGTGCATAGATTGTTACTCCCGGAAACGGATGTAGTTCTTTAATTCGTTGTTACAATACGATACAATACAAACATTTCCATTTGAAAACGTACAAAGAAAAAGGTGAAGTATTTAAAGCAGACCTTTACAAATACTACAGTTCTCATGTTAAAATGTTGACCAACATATCCGCCGTATTGGACATAACATTTCTGAGGAACCACATGCGTTTTGGGCATACATCAAGACAAAGAATAAGAATAGGTGTGTAAGATTATGTTTACGAGGGCGGGACAGGACGCAGTGGATGCTTTTGCCACCAACTTTGCTTCTGTATTCTTGGACGTAGCCCCGACGCTCGACGTCGAAGCAGCTGTGCGTGAGGAGAGGGATGCCGGCGGGCCCGCGGACGCGGCGCGAGTCTCCGTGGACGGCGGAGCTGCGTCGGGCGGCCAAGAAACAAAGGCGTGATCCTCCGCTGGGCAAATGGAAAAGCCAAGGACTGCATATCCGTATTTGAGACTCTGCTCCTACATATATTTCTGCATACTTAAGTATATTTCACTAATGTTGATAGAGATCCACACAATGTAAGCCACGCAGCCAAACACTTCCTTAGTCTAGAGAAGTTAGTTATAGAAATAAAGGCATGAAGCACAATATTTTAATTTAAATACGTATTCGTACAAAGTTATTTTTGTACTAAGGATCTCCCTATTATAATATTAATGTGCGCTTGCAAGCTCAACGCGGTGGGCTCGGCTATATGTGTATCTACGTTGACGGTAGCCCGATTAAGGAAGTCCGTATTCTGATAACCGCTCAATAGACGCCCAACTTCACCGTAAAGCATAACATGATTCGTGTGAACTTTAACATTGTGCACGCAAAGTTCAGGGTAACATTATACAGCGAATGTTTAAGGTCGTCGGTATCTACTGCTGCAGACCGAGCTACTGATCACACGAATTATGCCATGAATATGTTTTTGAAGAGAGCACATGATATTTTTTATGTTGTCAAAATAAGACGTGTATAAAGTCTCAGAGCGACCCATGCCTTGCAGGCAGCAAGTTTATTCTTCCCGAACTCACGTTTCATAATTCATAACCTTCCCTTACAGAAGAACCATATTTCAGCTAATTAAATAGCCACATCATAGCCTTGGTACGTAAATTCAATATAACGATATGCATAAAATAAAAGTAAGTATCTATTTAACTGTGCCATGTTATAGACCACCATTTTAATAAAATAAATATATCAGTATCACCTTACGCCCCACCAAGGCATAAACCTTTTCCTATCAAGAGACGGATTGAAAAATAGTTGACAATACTAAAACATATCGTGCTACCATCTAATCAACATAATAACGAGCTGAAGCAACACTAGCCCTCCAGCTCTGACCGCCAGGGCGCTGTCGGTAACTTCAGGTTCAGGGTCTGGATAGTCCAGGCTGCAGAAGTCTAGATTGTCGTCGAAGTCCTTTACCAGGGCTTCGAACTGCTCCCAGGTGCAACTGGATAGCGGACATAGGGTGGTCTCTTTTTCGTTGATGAAAAATTGGACTTTGTGGGTCTGAACACCGGATTCTGTGCATCTGAAATAATTTTAAAGTTGAAAATCAACACCGGACTGGTACTCGTAACTTTTGTATACTGTAGTGGAATTTTATTTATGTTTTTGTTCAGAAAGTACTTATTTCCATATTTCAATAGCCGAATAAAAAAAACATTTTTATCCGAAGGAAGGAAAGTAATTTTGAAAGGATTTCATCATAGCCACACAGCTATTTTCGACTCTTTACTTGAAAGGACCTCATTCATTACGAATCTAAGTCATTAAATGATCAAACTCGATTTAAAATATTATCACGAATATAGTAACATTCATGTTTCTTGTACGACAATGTAAATTTGTGATATTACTGATAATCAGATAGAACATTTACAATGAGCTACCACAGTACAACAAATTTAAACAAAGTCAAAATTAAAACTAGGGTATTTTACTCGAAATGAAGTAGGTCACAGTGGCAGCCTGTAATTACAAAACCCCTAGCGTCGCTGGGTATTGGATCCAGTTGATCACTTAGGTACATCTCTTAGTTGCTATTAAATAAAGATTTTTTAATGTTACGAATCCAGGAATCAATTTGAATTTACGACGACGCGTCTTCATAATTTTTATCAAATGACACCTAAATCATTCATCCATATTAGATATAAAAATCGGTCCAACAATTTAGGATCTTCGCTCAAGCTATTTTATTATTTGTACTTATGTCTTTGTTAGTTTACAAAAAATATTTTTCGCCAAAACTTCCACGGCTATTGTCAACGTTAAGGTAAATTTATAACACAACTTAAATAATCTCGTTTTATCGTTGGCTCGTGCAAAAATGTGCAATAACGAAATATAATCCCAAGCGAGGCTATCAATACAATTAAAAAAGGTAATAAATACTATCCCAAGCTCCACTAATCGCGTATTTCTTTATATTTGGATTATTTAATAGCAAACCTACCTTATCAGGTGTGAGCTTATTTGATAAATTTTACAATTAGACGATGAAGAGTACCTACTAAATACATCATCTAGTCATCGGTTTTTAGCGTGAATAATGCCCGTGATACGGTGTCAGCATTAGATCAGAAGATATGAAGTAATTGATTGGATTATAGATTTTATACATGATAAAAGCAGTAAGTAGACTTTGTTCTGTACGAAGAGTTGATCGTGCCCCTTTCAATCATGACGTGTTATACGTGCATTACTTAGTACCTAAGTAGAGTACATGTCTCTTAGATTATTAGATATTGCAACCAGTAGAGGTCGGATTACATTATTCCTACGGGATCATCTATCAAATTTTCGGGACCAATAACCATAATTATTTTTAATACGGAAAAAAACTACCTACCAAGGTGCAAAATTTTATCAAAATGCGGTTATGCATATTTGAAAGACACATCCAAACATCCAAGCATCCAAATATCCCTTTATAAACATACTTTCACATTTGTCATATTATATGTATTATTTTATATTGTTTTTAAATATTTATAACACAAGTAGGATTACCACATATATTCGTCTCCTTCATCTCACCTGTTTAAAACGACCATCATGTTTGTTGCGAAAGCTGCAATGAAATTTGTCTTCCACAATCGACTAGGCTCTCTTTTGGAGGCGACAATCGGAAAGTTATCTCGGTAAAGCCCAAGAGCGACAAAACTCATTTCGGTCATCGCGTTGTGGGAAAAGTAAGATACTACTTTCTTCCCTTCCCCGCGAACTGCGGCTTGGAAGCGCTCCCGCAGGTCTTTTAGGACAGGGCCAGCGAGGCGAAGGTTGACCTGCATAAAGAAAGGTAATATAATGCAAATAAGCAGCCAGATCATCCAGACAAATTATTTCAGAAACATCCTGTGTTATAATTACTCACCCACGACCCGTATCCATTTCTATAATAATGCCGGACGTCGTCTCTGTATTCCAGCACTATCAGATCCTCATCGGTGAAGGCAGCGCACCACGCATCCTGTTGGTTGGGCACCCAGGTACGGTGGTAGCGGCAGATCTCAAAGAGAGAGTACACATCATCTTCGGTCAGTTGGTAGGTGATACCAAGTCGCCGCTGAACAGCCTGCATCATCTAATAAAAAAAATGACTTCGTAGCTAAATTTATAGCAATTAGATTATTAGGCAATTGGGGCAATACACAGATTTCCGAAGTGCAACGCATTCAGAAAACGGGCTCGGGTACGATCGATGACAATGAATGAATGATTATAATGATGTGGCCCGCACTCCCAAATCATAGAAGCGACTAGGTATACCTCCTGGCGACCTGACCTTACTTCACTTGAAAGATGGGACTCAAAAGTAATCAATAAAATGATGTTTTTTTTGCATCAGCATTTGTCTTGTGCGCAGGAAGGATGGTTTTACTTACAGCTTGATATTCCTCTGTTTTGGAGTATTCAATTAACTGCTGCTCTAACAGAACACCACCTCTCACTTCCTGTATGTACTTTTCACAGTTTTCATAGGGCTGGAAGAGAAGAAATGTTTACGGATTTGACCAACACTAACATGTAATAACATCGGTCGCCTAAAATCAATCTACACATATTGATGGATTTTCCCGCAACTTGTTACCGTTCGCAGATACAAAATTGCAGCTTGCCTTGCTGACAGTATTAGTCCATGTTAGAAGAAACCTCACCCTGATCATATCGTCCCTCTCAAACGGCTCGTCAAAAGTAATATTGAGGCCTGTTTCATCGGTGAATCCATGAACGTAGCCCATCGCACTAGCTATCGTTCTCTGGGAGTTGGTAGGTCTGAAGTAGTAGTCATCAGGGTCCCCTTGGAAGAGATGCGGGTACCGGAGCCGGAGTCGCTTAGCGATGTCATAGAGCTCTTCATACCCGGTTCCTGTGAGGTAGGACTGGGAGACGAGTATGGTCTCGTTGAAGGTCCATTTGCGGAAGGCTTCTATATCCTGAAAAGATGTAATAATCTAAATTTATCTCTAACAAACAAGATAAGAGAAACGAGTTATTGCAGGAAGAAAAAAACAGAATAATTATATTGTAACATACATAGATAGATAAACTTCACGCCTTAGTTCCCAGAGTGGGGTAGGCAGAGCTATAGAAATCACCTACAACTCTAAAAACTTGTTGATAGTTCTATAACCACATTTTGCACAATTATGCGAAGATGTTTATTAGGATGCTTTCATTGATACAAATATTATAAATTCGAGTGTTTGTTTTTTGTTTTTGTGTTTCTTTTTCTTAGTGTCACGATCCACGTAAAATGTGGTACATCGATTGTTTATTCGCAGAGATCGATAATTATAGTTGTTCAATTTTGAAAATTCGTACAATTACACAATGAAAAGCGATGAATGATTTTTATGCGGATGGATTCACGGGCAAAAGTTAGTTAATCTGATTGATTCTTTACTCATGCGCATAGAAGGAAGCGCCGAAACTGGAGAAAACTAGAATAAGCAGACGCAGCAGTAGCAGAAAATTCATAATATTTATTCAGTAAATTGGCTACCGTGCCGTGCCTCGTTTCCCTCCAACCGTGTTTTGTTTCGTCTTTCAGGTTTTTATAGTTTCAATTACGCGTCATCCGGGCCTGTATTCTGCGACGTTAAACAACGTGTTATGGTATCGTTCTTAATGTTTTTAACCATTAATGCCATTAATGAAAAGTAAATACTTCGCCTAGGTGTGAAAAGTGTGGTTACAGAGTTGTCGACAAGTTTTTGGAGTTGTTGGAAATTCTGTAGCTCTGCCTACCCCACTCTGGGAATAGAGGCGTGAGTTTATGTATGTATGTATGTATGAAAAGTAAATAAGAGCTATCAAAACGTTGACAATGCGGTATCAAAAGGGAAAGAGACCGTATACAATACTACTTGTTGATTGTTCTTTTAACCTAAACTTATCGTTTGTTTATTTAAGACATCATTCACATCACACGTCTACCCCACCCCACCTGTGCACACAATTGGCTGCGTCCGGCTTCGAATGCGTCTATGATTTGACTCTGGACTGTGTCGATGAGCTGTTTCATCTCCACAGCGCTTGAGCCAGGGTTCCGGTTGCCGTGCCTGTGCAGGCTCCATATGCTCACGGCTTCACATGCTGAAAACAAATAGAATTAAACCACATCAATATTTATTTTTTTCTTCATAATAGTGCTTTTAGGCTTGAGCACCTACGCTAGGATGCTCGCCGGAATACGAGTAAGCGTTCTGATTGGTTGTTGATTTTGGACATCCACGTTAATTTGTACTCATTGTACTCGTGTACTCATAACGTTAATTTCGGGGAGCATTCTAAAAAATGCTGAGTAAATGCTGAAGTCTATGAGTAACTTGTAGTAGCAGTCAACTTCGTACTCAAAAAATCACATCCTTGTTATTAATTTAATGTAAAATCAGTGTAAAAAAAGGTTCGTCACTCTTTGACTCTAATTCAACGCTGTTAAGGTTCAGAAGTGACGTACCTTTTTTTACACTATACATAATACATACACGATAAAATTGTATACAATTTTTAATTTAAACTTCGATTAATTCGGTCATCTGTGAAAATAACGGTCATTTGATAGTGCTAATCCACAGAGTAAATAAAAAAGGTCATGCCTTTTATAATATCATGTCTTGCGAGTTTGTGTGAATAGACATGGTGTTTTATGGTCTATTGTCATTAGAAAGGATACAATAGAATCGAATTAAGCAAGCGAAAGTGTGACTTTAGTTTTCGAATAGTCCATAGATTTATTAATAATTTTCGAATAGTCCATAGATTTATTAATAAAATTGTATGTGTGTAGTCTATATACCTAGGTTACGTTATATTAACGAACGTCTTCTAAACTGTTTGACTTTTGATTAAAGAGATAATCATTTCGTATTGAAAATTTAAAGCAGACTTTTCTTTTAATTTCAAGTTCCATCCTGATATTCCTGATTCTGCAAAAGTAGTCGTGTTTTCAAAGCAAGCTGTTCACAAGACTTCTACGACCGATTGAATTCAAAAGGTTTAGGCGTAAGTTGATGACAAAATCCTTGCAGTTGAAATATAATAGTATGCTTACATTCCGGGTCAGGGTAGTCTCTTATGTCCCCTCGGACGGTTTCGTACGTGGTCTTTGTGGAATGCAGTAAATGCGGACATTTTCTGTTCCAGTAACAGTTTTCACTTACGACAGCGTTAAATAAAAAGAGCAGTAATATCGAGATCATTCTGTGAATGCCGTTATTAATGTCTATTGGGCTTTTTATATATTTGCTGTAATCTATGCGTCGGTTAGTAATCTTTGCTATGATTATTTTTGTCGTAAGGTTGCTGCCACATTGGAGGAAATTGTGAGTTTTTATTCCAACTAATAATAATTATGGCCTTGCTCTGCTTTGTTTGTCTGGAAAAAAAATAGTCATGGATTGTTAAAGAGAAAATGCCCCATTTGACATCAGTGCTTAACATTTAAGGACAACTGACAAGCAAGACAACTGGCTCAATCAATATAAGAATAATCATTTAGAATTTTAGTCTCTCGACTCGTACGGATGGTGTTTGGGAATGAAGGATGAATAGCAAACTACTTCACAAAAGAATATAATAAGTAACAAACTTACCATAGAATCTCAGCCAGTTCTGATCGACGTGTCGTCGTTCAGACGTCCAATCGGTTTAGTTACGAACCCAACACTGCTTCTAACCAGTACGGCTCACATACCGTTACTGACTAACGCCCCGTCAATAAGTGATTGAAGAGAACCAAATAAACACCTTTGGATCTTTTTAAATGAAGAATTCTGGCCCATGGATGAAATTTTTCGGCGATTCCGTGACCGCCGGAAGTGTAATGCTTATTTATTAATTCGGCTTCGGCTTCGCTTTAGTTTGTGTAAGTTTTCTGTAACACCCATTTATAAACCGCAATTTATTATACATAAAAACTTTCCTCTTTAATCACTATCTATTGATGAAAACCGCGTTGCGTCTGTCCTTGGGAAACGACTTTGTTTACATACATACATACATTAAATCACGCCTGTTTCCCAGAGGGGTAGGCAGAGACCACTTCTTTCCACTTGCTACGATCTTGACAAATTTCTTTCGCTTCTTCCACATTCATACATCGAGTCATGCACGCACGTCGGTTTCGGGTACTTAAGATTCGGCCCTTTTCCAGTATTTTTTTTTTTTTTTTTTTTTTACGACTTTGTTTTATACTATGTAAAGAAGATGTTGTTAACCTGTAAGGTATGCGTAAATATAAGCCTTGTTACTTATAATTCAAGGTATTTTATTGTGTTTTCTCGGTGGCATTCTGGGAGAATGAATTAGTTTACAATGAGCGTATAATGTAGAGGTGACCTTTATTGACATCTGGCTGTGGGTAAATATTCGGGCGTTTCAACCGCCGTCATTATTGTCTTCAATATATTGACGAAAATAATGATTACTACCAGAAACTTTTGATGACAAAATCAGCAAACCCGGGGTAGTATCCGTTTAATTTAAATGCACAAGAAAGTTTTTAGGTTAAAACGCCAAATAATCACCCCACCAACCTTAAAAAAAATAATTAATCAAATAACCTATTGGTTAAATACACGACGTGTGTTCCTGTAATGAGTTACTTGAAGGAATTAATCCGTAGGTGACTTTTAGGCCGTATTCTGAACACTGCTTTGTGAGGAAATACGATAAAATTAGGGCCTTTTGCGATGACATACTTACAGCCATCCATCATGCACGAGGCTAGTGCAAGCGTTAGCTCTCTGGCTGGCTCAGCCGACTTTACTTGTGTTTAAAATAGGAAAACTACGGGTTGCACACGATTATTAGACAGGAACACCCCGACCTGTCACGAACGTGTGAAGAGTGTCATCTACTTTTATGGACAGGGGGGTTATTATGACATAGCTATGCAGTTCATTTTACAGTGAGCGTAAAGGACGGAACTATGGCAGTTACATAAGTCTGTCCTTTTCTCTCAGCGTGAAATGAATGGCACAGATAGGTCATAATAACCCCACAGTTCTCCTATTTACTAAGGCAATGGGAAATTACGCTAAGTTGGGACCATTTGGTAACTACATTTTTCTTGTGTATAATACCTATTACTCTGTCTTTTTTAATTGTTTGTCAAGAGTTTCTGGTTAAGAAATAATCTATGTAAAAATAATGGTTAAGTCAGTGTTAATATAATTTTAATATCAAGGTCAGTTTTGGGAAAGAATTGAATTTAGTTTAAGAGTAAATTTCTAAACCATTTTTTTTAAACATTAAAATGTATAATCCTTTTTCCTTAGTACGTTAGAATGATTGCTATAGATTAGTTATATCAGAATCATCCTATAATCAGGCAGTTCGCGAGTGTCTGACGTATCGTCCACGCCTCCCGGCCGTGAGTGCAATCGGAGATAGGCAGTAAATAATCGTAATCAATACTATAGTATAATAAGCTACTACTATCTCACAGCACGAACTTGCCTCCTGGAAGATTACTGATTAGGTAGTTATTAATCCTAGTAATGTATTAAACAAGAAGGATTGTGAGGACGTTTGGATGTTTGTGTTTTAGCCACGTATAAACGGCAGAATGGACTTGGATAAAGTTTTGGCACATTTCTGGATTTCTAAGAAAACTTGATAGGTTTCGTTGATGACTGACTCAGCCTTTTATGAAGATGATTATAAGGTCAGACGGGGTTATTTCGCCTAAGGGGTAATTGTAACTATTTATAATTAAGACGTAGGTATTTTAATTTTAATATTAGTAGGTATGTCAAGGTACAATTACACCTTATTGAAAATAGCCCTGTCTGACCATAGATACGTAGAAATAAATTGACAGTGCTTATTGGAGGTACATTCCTTAAAAGGTTTGTTAGTGTTACTCCAAACGACAATGCAGACCGCTTTTATTTTTAAAACCAGTAAGTACCTACCGACGATTCACATGTTTTTTTAAAATGTAAGATTACACACTTTGAAAAAAAAGAAGTAAAAGGTAAGATGAATTAATGAATAATGATGAATCCTTAGAATTTAAATTGTTTTTTTTCTTCGGCAGCGAAATAAGTACCTGATGGGCCAAAAAATACTTCTCAACTTAGCATGTAGCTCAAGATAATTTTTCAATTTTGAAATTAATGTGAAACGCTCGTGTCTTAAAAAGACAGCAAGCGGATTTTTATTTTTTCAATAAGTATTCGTACACGTAAGGCGTAGGTAACTACCGGTTTTCGAGTCAGACTCGCGTGGTTTTTCTATTGTGACTTATGTCAGAAAAAAAACAAAGTTTTCTAGAATTTATTTAGAATTTTCTCTTACTCCTTCTAAACGCGTAAACTGGTTTTATCTAATTTTCAACATTACTGTTACAGGCATTAGGTACGAGCGTACATACTAGTAAGTATAATATTCTCAAAAACCATAAACGTTTTGCATCAGTGGATGCAGCTATAATAGGCGGTTTATAATAAGATACAATTGTCTACGAGTATATTTACCGTTTACTATTAGCTGGGGTCGTCGGTTCACTTTCAGTAGTGCAATAAATTAAGTACTTACCTACTTATATGTTTATTTCTAAACACGTGGATTATCAAACCACTGATTCTTCTAAAAGCACTTGTGAAGGTCATAACTTCGAGTCTCTAAGCGGTTTATTTTTAACAATGATCTTTTTACATTACATGCAATGGTGGGAACAGGTGGCATGGCTCAGACTGATCAATTCGAAATAGATTCAACACGTCATCAGTAATGTAGAAAAAAGATGATTACGTGAGTGATGATCGCTCAATAACATGGCCGGGTCATTATAATAAATACAGCAATTTTACATAACAATAAAATAACAACAATTTACACAAAGATAATATTTTGTCTGTACGTGCCTAATAGTTTTAAATCGTGATGTTGAGTAGTTGTTGCGTTTAGGCTAATGAATATTTTCGTGAAAAATAACCGAACCGAAAAAACAAAGGTACAGTCAACAGCATAAATAAGTGATCATTTCTGTACCTTGTCGCTTTCAATCGTTTCACAATTTTGTATGACATTTCAAACACGACGTTAAAGTGACAAGGTACATAAATGATCACTTATTTATGCTGTTGACTGTACAGTAGAATAATGTTTTTAAACATCATCAAGTCATCACTTTTAGATGCAACAACGCAATCACCAAAAAAAACCACTGAACAAAAACTAGTTAGCCAGAATTCATTGGCGTGTCTTTGCTATTAAATCATATTTTTATAGTTTTTTCATATTCACTTCACAAAAGTCAAGGGTGCTGTTACGGAGTGGTAGCAGTTTCTCCTTGAACTCCGTCCAAGCGCAGAAGCGGGCCCGGCACAACGGGACCAAGTGCTCGTTTATGAACACCTGGACTCTATGAGAGTCCATGTCGTTGGTCTTGTTGGATAGACATCTGAAAGTTCACATTTGTTATTAAGTTCTTTATGATTCAAAGGGACCAAAAATACAAAATTAAAACATTGCAGAGAAACGGTACAGTTAAAAATAACAGGCGGTCATGTCCTAATCGTTGTTAAGCTGCCTCATGATTAATTTTGGGAACTAAATATTTCTGAAACTTTGTTTTCATAACGAAGATAGAAAAAGTTACTGAATGTTGGTTAAGGAATCAAAACGATCCGTGGGTAGTACACCTGCCCATTGGGGGCCTGACATCAAAAACGGCGCGGAGACATTGTATTTAACTAACGCAGGACCGACGAGTGTGGTGTGTTAAGAAAATTACCTATACCTACCCACGAGCTGGTTGACACAGGCTAATACAAAGATTGATGATGGTTCATTTTTGTTTAGTTGTGAAAATTGTGAAGTGAAAACAATGATTTTGGTCAACCAGAGGTGGGTCCTGCCAATCTTTGTCTGGTGAGGGGATCCGTAATAATTCCAGCATTTGCATTCAGAAAGTATCATTTGGTGAAGTGGAACTGATGATGAAGAGCACAGATGGCCATCGGAACTCCTCAACAGTACCTATTTCAAGGGAGGCGATAAGGTATTTCGATTAAGATAGTTCAGCGACTATACTCGTAACGAAGAATATTTATTTAATTGTTTAAATATGACCATGATTTTCCTGCGGCTTTACTTGCGGCGAGCTTGGAATAACAGGCTTGTTTCATAATAACTATGACGTTTAAAAACAGCTTATTATGATCACTTAAACGAATAACAAACTCACTTCTTTTAAAATGATAGGTATTATAGGTCAGTGAAACTGAAGTCAACGACATACAACATTTTTAGTCAAAAGCTGGTATTATTATAAAATAAGGTATAAAAATAACGTTAGCTAACTGAACAGCATAGCGATATTCCTCGGCCAACAGTTAACATCATGTAGGTATGGCGTTACTAACTTGTTTAGAACGACGATCAAATTTGAAGCAAAAGGCGTTATCAAACTGGACTTATATTTTCTTTCTCGTATTAATTCGTAGCCGCTGATCTCCGGGTAGTCGTGGAACAGCCCCAAGGCGGTAAACGTCATCGACATCATCGTATCATGGGAAAAGTAGCCTGTGAAACGGCGAGAGCCATTAAGAGAAGCTTCTAGGTTCTCGTAAAGGTTCTTCAAAGGTAATGCACCGAGCCTGGAGGCAAATGGAGAGGGGAAACTCGTGCTGTAACATACAAAAAATATGTATAGTTGCATAATCTGATTATCTTAAAGTATCTCGGGAAGATGGGATCAGTGTGGGGTACCCTGACCGTTTGGGTTTTTTTTGTTAAATAACTATTTATTTTTATTTTGATAAAGTCATATACTTACTTAAATATAATGTAGAAGTACATATTACCTACGGGAGATATAAAAGAGTATTTTTTACACTAATAGTTACTTTGGTCATGAATATTGAGGTTAGTCGGATATTATAATTTATTGTATGGTGTAAACTAACGACAAGTTAATTCAAAACCTATTTGAAGAAGTATATTGTACAAGATATCATCATACGATTTCATTATTTAGGTTTAATTTCTGTTTTTATGACAATGAGAAGGCAAACGAGGACACGAGGAAATTTTACCGGTTGTTTTTTGCCGCATCGAATAATGCGAACACTGCTGCTTGGGGGCAGGTTAAAAGATATTAATTATTATTTAATTAATATTATTATACTGTCATCCACAAAACTCACAAAGAACAAGTATTTTAAAAAGTTACACTAAATTAGCACCTTAAAATTGTGTCTTCTTTCAGGTGTATCCTGATTTTATAGTGGAAAGACATACGAACAAAAGGAGTTTACTATAAGCTTGAAAAAATAATTTTAGATACCAGTAAAACCGTTCTAGGTCGTCCATATATTCCAGGACCAGGAGGTCCTCATCCCTGAACACGGCGCACCAGGGGTCCCTCTTGTCGGCGGAGAAGGCTCGGTAGAAACGGCACAGGTTGTACATGGCTGTCACATTGGCTACGGTCAGCTCTGGAATGCCAATTCTCTGGCGGGTGTTGGTAAGCATCTGAAGGCAAGAGAAGTGGTCCTAAAGCTACGGCCCCGGTTTTGGTTTTACAGCGGTCTTGCAAACACGATTCTCAATCAAGATTAAAAGGTAATTTAAATTTTAAAATTATGAATTTGTGTGTTTTAGTCACTAGGTACACCCCTAGAAAAGATGCTTTCCGAAACGTGTGTAAAAGAGCCCTTACTAAAAAATATTATTAATTTTGAATTTTGCTCAATCCTAACGTAAACGAATTTCGAAAACTGTCCCGCAGCTTATGTCAATCCTATACATCTTCGACAACAACAACATTCGCCGAAGGCATCTTTCCTAAGGCCACAGATTAGATTCAAAAAATGATTTCCTAGCCGTAAGACAATAGTGGCAAAATTCCTTCAACCATGAGTCCACGTTTTGATCTGTCCAAAAAATTACAATTGCAAATAGTAGTACAGTCGCGTTCATAAATATGTGTACATGTACACTTTAGTACCTTCTCTATTTAGTGTCCTGCCATATATGAATTGTGACAGCGATTAAAGTAACAAGGTACTAAGTAAAGCGTATACATATAATTATGATTGAGTTCATCAATATGTGTACACTTTATCATCTCACATTATTGTTGAGCACTTCGATTGAGAAACCGTAATTGGTAATCCAGTTAGCTCTGTATTTTGACCAAATTAGACGGCTCAATTGTATTTGTTGCACTTTTTAGATGAACTTATAAAAGTAAACATACAATATTACTAACCTTTTGAAAAACTTTCGTTTCAGAAAACCGGTTAACTTCTTCTTTTAACTCTATGACATTCTTGTAGTAATGCTGATAGCTATCGCAGTATTGATAAGGCTGTAAGATACGGCAAATGTTAACGGGTGGCAAAAATATGACAAGATACAATCATGTTAACACTTACTAGAGCATTGCTGTGATTAAAGATCACTTAATCATATTGCTTGACCTTTATCATTCTATATCAAATGTGTCTATTTCTGCCTCCAAAAGATCTGGATATCAACTGGTTAATTCAGCGCAAATGGCCAACTCTTGACACAGGTAGATTGACAAAACGGTTGATGCAAACCATCTCTATCTCATTTGAATGTATACCGTTGTTGTTATCAGACATTATTCTAAAATCTAGTTAGGTTTTCCCTGCTACCTTGCCTTTATCACGTCATCCTTTTCAAGAGCCTCTTCAACTTTAAACTTCGGATCCCCTAGTCCTTCTACAAATGCTTTGGCACTTTCTTCCGTTCTCTGTGTCTTTGTAGGTCTGAATTGAAATGTATCAAGCTTCCCCAACAGTGCGGAGAACTTCTCCCGAACTCTCTGCCCAAGCTTGAACAGTTCTTGATGACCCTGGTTCACGAGGAGACCAGGGTTGTTAATGGTATCGTCCCAAGTCGTACTGGCAAGGTTTGTGATGTCCTGAGGAGGAAGGACGTTGTATATACTATTAGGTCAATGGAATCCTTACCCACCATGGAACTGATTGTGAGTCACAGTAGCGATATGATTCAAGGCGTAAGAAGTGTCAAAAAAAGGGTTTTATAATGTCACTGTGACACCGTCCTATGGTGGGTCAGGGTTTCATTGGGCAGATATCATCTATGTTTGTAAGCATTCTGTCACAAAAACGCACAAATAATAACAATGGCAACCTTATAACTTATATGGTCACTTTGTCCGTTTTTCAGTCATGGCTTTTGTTACAATGTACTTGAATGTTCTATTGAGCAAATCTCACTTTGAATTTTTAATTCGCAGAACTAATTACCCTTGCCTTAAGCTGAGTATGTTGTGTGTACGGAATATAATTAACGAGTTGTACGTGGACGCAGTCCCGAGAAAAGCAAGTTGAAACTATTTTTTTGTAATAATTTACCGCTGTACTACTCAAAAGACATTTTAGATGATGTTAACTCGCTCGTATTTCATTTTTTTTAGGAAATAATCGTTAGCTACTGTTGAACGACTTCGTCCTTTCTGACTGTGAGTGCAGCCGGTAAGTATTATAACCTGACATAGGAATATTCGGGGTGAAATTAAATGACCTAGCTAGGGACCCATATACCTACTAGCCACTTTATTTACAAACAAAACTTGGAGCACTAGTATATGTGAAAAGCATCGATAATTGAGTTTAGCGATATAGGCAATCCCTAGCGGTCATTAAATTTTGCCCCGAATATTCCTGTCTGATTATAACTTTGTTTCGTATGGTATCGTCGCCCCGGTTCCCGAACTGACCTGAGCACACATCTCTCCTCGACCCTCATGGAAGTTCCTTACGATGAGGTCTTTAAACCATGTAGCGCTCTTCATGGCAGCAATGTCAGCTGCCATCGGGTTCCGGGTTCCGTGCCGGACTAGGGCCCACAAACTCACTGGAGTGCAACCTTAAACCATCAGAAGTAATTAATTAGTAATAACAACCTCGTTTATAACAGGGTAACAAAACTTCCTGAGGATTAAGCCTGGATACTTCAATGATTTAATTTCATATTATTGTATTTTTGAATTAGGTTAGTACCTACTGTCTAAGTAACGTATTTATGCTTTGATTTGTGTCATTTATAGTTAGATATACTTAATAAACAAAAATACCTTGTAAAAAACGACAGTTTTTATGGTTAATTTTGCTGGGTAGATCTTCGATGACATCATATTATATTATAACATTGAAAAACAATACTCTGTCCACTCGCTGAGTTGTACCAATCCAAGTTCAGCTTTTTAGTATTATAACTTATTTTCTAACTTACCCTCCAATGGGGCTTCATCCCTAATATCCCCCCTCACACTGTCGTAAGGAGTTATGGTTGCAAAGTAACCATAGTTATTATTAGAATTCCAATAGCACTGTTTACTATAAGCATTTATAAACGATAATAGCATAAAAATAGATCGTAACACGAGCATGTCAGAAGAAACGGTTGGTAGTGTGTACCAGGCTGCCAGCAGCACTGATGTGTCGCGCATACTAAAGACTTCTTAAACCGGTGCAATTTATTTATAGTGAACTTGTTTTCGTCGAGACATAAGTAAATATCTTCCTATGACTCCGTGTACAATTTTATGTAACTAATCAAGACAATATGGTTTAAACTATATCCCAATGCCAATAAGGTTATTTTTCTTTAGTTTTTAAATTAAAATAATTTAAATTAAATTTTGGAACAACTGGAGGGTTATTAATGACATAGCAATACAGTTCTGTTTACTCTAAGAGAAAAGGACAATGCAATATGACTGCTATTTACGCTCACCGTAAAATGTACTGCTTAGCCATGTCGTAATAACCCCCCAGAACGTTTTTTTTTTTTATGGCATAGCGAAGACAAACGAGCACACAGGCCAGCTGATTGTAAGTGGAAACTGTGACCCATCACAAGACCATTCACAGATGTGTGCCATTCACAAGACTGCAATGCAATCCTAAGACTGCAAATGCGTTGCCAACCCTGAGGACTAAGATGGAATGTGTCTATGCTAGTCATTTCACCGGCTGTCTTATCCCCAAACCGGAACACAGCAATGCGAACACTGCTGTTTGGCGGTAGGTTAATAGATTATTTAGGTTGCATGGATTATTGATACAAATACCATGGCGGAAATAATAAGTTATGTGATTATGCTAGGCCGCGAGAGGAGTACATAAATATTTAATTAAAAGTTGAGATAATTAACGTTTAGCCATTATTTGAATAACCGAATCTGATCAAGTCAGAAACCACTTAGTTATAACTATCCCGGTTTATCCTTAGTTATAACTAACTAACTATTATAACTGTATTAAACGATTTCAAAAAGTTCGCTTGTTTATTGTATTATTGTAATATGTTTATGTTTACACACTTGGTTGTTACTTGTACAGTCACGAGATTTAATTTGGTACCCACCTTAGGTCCAAAGTCAATCTGACATTCTACAACAATAAGGTTGAGTTTCCTAAAAGTTACGAATGACTTGACATCTCTAATGAAATTGACGACTTTAAGAATATTTTTCTTGAAATGGGTCTTAAATTAACGCTCGTAACCGTACCTACCACGCAAATACCGTCATTGTTTTGACAATAATATATGTAACGTCGATTTACAAATTCAAGAGTTAAATAACCGTACATGTGTTTCTCAAGTTAATTAATTTGGGTATGTATAAGTACCTACACATTTTATTTTGTGATCTATAGCTTTTTCCATTAATATCTATGTAATGTCCTATTGTGTGAGTTTTATTTATTGAATTATCTACGAATTATCTCTTCAGAATGAATGCAAAAATAATAAAGGTTAATTAGTTTAGGTTTAAATTTACGAGATAAATAGTAACTATCTGGCATTTACAACGCATTGTCAGCTAAGTAGTCACAGAAAGTGCTTTCAATCCTAAATTATTACAAGGTTACCTTACGTACCCGTACCGTGTAACGGGTACCTTTGGAAGTCGTAAGAGACGACTAAGGGTTGTAGTAGTTTTAAGCGATGGACTTGCAACTTGTCACTAATATACCGCTCAGGGATTGAAAACCGGTTTATTTTCCGTACCGGTTAGAGCCGCACTTTGAGAGCCTAACCCATAATAAAGGTTACGCTCGCAAGAACCGCTCTAACCGGTATCTCTATGTCGGAGCGTAAACAGGGAACGAAATCAATTTACCGGTTAGAGAGCGGTTCCTCCGTGTGGGGGGTGAATGACCGCTCGTTTAAGGAGACAGGATTTGTTTGCTATGGTATTAGATTGATAGCGCAGCCACCAGCAGCGCCTCGACGCGCGACAGCGGTCATTCATCCCGTATCGAAACACAGAGTAACCGGTTAGGGAGCGCTTCGAAATAACGTTCCCAAATCATTTCGTTCGAACGTAACCTAAATTATTAACCGGTTTAACCTAAATAAATACCGGTTTATTTGTAACCGGTTACAATCCCTGATACCGCTCATTGAATACAAAACGGCCACATTCCAAAACAATTTCCTCTTGCATTAAAAATCTTATACGAACAGCTTCTAATTTTAAAATGCAACACTGACTCATTTTGGATTGTGTTCGTTTTGTATTCAATGAACCATAAACATGATAAACATCTTAGCCTGTTTGTGCAAAATGTGGTTATAGAATTAACAACTGGTTCTGCCTACCCCACTCTCGGATGAAGGCGTGACGGTATGTAAGCAACAAATACCAAAAATGGTCAAGTGCAAGTCGGACGCGCACCGACGGTTCCGTACCGCCACACTCGGTCCGTATTATTATATTCCGATTTGAATTCCGTTTTGAATCGAAACAACGCGAACCCAACTCACACTTGTAAATTTTTCTCCGGAATTTGACCCCGGATTCTTGTCGCGATGACGTCACAATAGGGTAATTTGGGGAGCAAATAGAACGGTGGCACAAATGATACATAAAGAATAAGATAAGCTAAAATATATTCATTTCACCAAATATTCATTCAGGACATGTAATAGTAGATCACAATGTAATATATTAAAATTAACTTTATTAATTTATGCAATCTATACTAACTCAATAAAGTTTGACCTTTGATAATGTCTATATCCACATGGATATTTATATTGACGTTACCTTGCTCAGCGTTTCGAGCTTTATTGATCAGTATATTTAAAATTTTGATGTTCGCAAAAAAATGGTTTTTACTACACGAAAAAAACGCAATTTTTACCACATTTCATCTTCGAAGGGTCGATATACCAAAAAATAATGAATAACAGTTTCGTATTTATGAACACCATAAGACCTTTTTTTTATCTTATCTTATCTAAATAAATCCGTATTAATTACTACCTACCGTTCCATTTGCTCCCCAAATTACCCTATTGTGACGTCATCGCGACATACCAAATTTCACGCTTGTATGTTTTACCGTTTTTACGGTACAACAAAAATAAATATACGTTGATCAAAACCATAAAGGTATGGAGACCCCATTATTCATAATAAATTAATAATACATATAACTGTGAACAATGTCATACCAATTGACCTAATCCCAAACCAAGCTCTAGGCTTGTACTGTGGGTACTATAGTCTATACTTTTAGGCATTTAAAAAAATGTAAACAAAATAACCACGTGATATAGTTCGTCAGCCAATAGAAGTAGACAGTGTTCTGCTTCTATTGGCTGCCGTCAAAGTCGTCGTACGTCAAAGTTCGATAAAACAGTTTTGATTGGTTGTTTAACAAAGTCACGTGATTTGGAATGTTTACATTTTTTAAATACCTAAAAGACAGCGACACAGCGATATAAATACTTAAATAGAGAAAATAAACTGTGGTTGCCGGGTTAGAATAATGCCACTTCGTGTCTTACCGTGGATGTCGTAAAATTCAACTAAAGTAATAAAGGCTCGTAAGTTTGTACCTACTGTTAGGCGATGAGCTAGCAACCTGTCACTATTAATACATTGGTAAACATCTTAGCCTAAGTGTGCAAAATATATTCTAGGCATTTTTCAAGAGCTGCCACGAACGCATTGAATGTCTGAAAAAAAAGTTTTCATGTGAGTAAAATAGAGGTAAATGACTACAGGATTTCGGTTGGAAGTTCGAAGTACTTTTGGTTGGTTGACGCACGAACTTTTACCTTGCACTGCTAATGCATTATCGTCTTTGGGGGCGTTGAAATAAGACCACAATTAATTAATACTCATGCTTAGGAGACCATCATGCGGATGCGAAGATTATTTGTGGTTAATTAATATCGATCTTATTTCATCACGTCCAAAAATGATAATGCATTGGCAGTGAAACAGTCGCTGCGCTTCGCTGCACGTGCGTAGACAAAAATTCAAATTTCTAAATGTTTTCAATGAATTGGTCTCTTTTACAAGTCAGTTATATGGAGTGAATCTACTAGGCGTGCCCTTGTTTAAATATGTAAGACGGAAGTAATTAACAAGGAAATAAAATAACATTGTCAGAGATAAACTGGCTGGTTAAGTTCTGTTAAAAGCAGTTTACATTGCAAATGGTTTGTGCGACTAAAAACTTTTATGTAGGTATTTAAAGACTTAAATTACGAGTTGGTTACTTAAGTAGTAGGTATTTTATCGTCGCCGTCGCGTCGTCGTGAATCATGAGTGATTTTTCAGCAGGTATTCTGATTTGGGTGGCAACACTGGCAACGGTTTATTAAAAACTATTAGGTAACTACGAGTTTCGGTGGCCTAGTGGCTTATGGTATCACTCGTTATTATATTGTTGACGTATTAACAGATGTCATTCGCTTAGGGAATTTTACTTGACGGTAAGAGTGAATACGTGAAGACGGTAATAGCGACTTTCCTCGTGTCGGTGTTTACTTTACTACAACATAGACCAATATTCCTTAGATCAGTGTCATAGCTACCACCACTATACAGGGTGTTCGGCACATGGACCGTCAATTTTTTTTGGAATATTGTTGGGGTTATTTGTTATCTTTTCGCCCTTGGACTTAGGGTCATAAGGGTCACGGTTTTGGAGATATGATTTGTTAAATGTTTTTTCTCAAATTTTCCGAAATTCCTCCTTTAAACGTTCGTAACTTTTTTATTAATGCGTGTTACAGAAAAATATGTTGTATTTAAAACTTGTTAATACATGCTAGTTCAAATACTATTACTTAGTCTTTATTCTAACTGATAGTCTCAAAGGGACGTACGAGGTTTTTTATTTAACAAATTTACTGTTTGTGTAAAATAAACCAACTTCAAAATTCAATTATTAAAAACCTAAATACAATTTTGGGGTTTATTTTGTTTTAAAAACTTCTTGTATTTAGGTTTTTAATAATTGAATTTTGAAGTTGGATTTTTTTCACACAAACAGTAAATTTGTGAAATAAAAAACCTCGTACGTCCCTTTGAGACTATCAATTAGAATAAAGACTATTAGTATTTGAACTAGCATGTATTAACAAGTTTTAAATACAACATATTTTTCTGTAACACGCATTAATAAAAAAGTTACGAACGTTTAAAGGAGGAATTTCGGAAAATTTGAGAAAAAACATTTAACAAATCATATCTCCAAAACCGTGACCCTTATGACCCTAAGTCCAAGGGCGAAAAGATAACAAACAACCCCAACAATATCCCAAAAAAAATTGACGGTCCATGTGCCGAACACCCTGTATATACATATATTTTTATATACACTATATAAACGGTCTGTTACTAACTCGAAACTCTGGACTATTATCAATTATAAGTATTATGAGTAATAACTTGAACATTGCCAATGTGACGATACGAAGCCATAGGCTTAAACGAAATGGTATAAAGCTACAGAAATTTCGTGACCCGGTGACTTTCGTAAATATGATTTCTCTGAGTAAGAGTTGGCACTTCTGGACCGTTGCTTAGCCAAGATACAAACGCTGGTAACGTTTCTGTTTCGAATCCAGCGACGGCTATGCATCTTCTTAACATGCATGACGCTAAGTTAGCGATCCTCGAAATCGACAAAATGTGTGATGACAGATCGCGTCGACCGCTTATGACAGCATTTGCATCTTGGATAGGCATTCTGAGCGAAATTGAAATAGAGTTGTAAATTGGCAAACCTTTCTATGCTACGACGAAAGTGCACTTGTTTGTGACTTAGGGCGGATTCGACCAAACTGAATAAGGCTTAATCCAAGATTAGTCCATACAAATTCAGCGTTTAATCTAGGTAAGACTAAGACTTTATTCCAGTTTGGTCGAATCCACCGAGTTGAGTACCTATAGATACCAGGATTAAGTTTTATTTAAGTGGTTATGTCGCAAAGGTTACCTTCATAGATAAAAAAATACTTCCATTGAATGATGTTTACTAACTGCTCAGCTCATGATTATGGTTTCTGTAGCCATTTGCCTACGAGCGCGTTTAAGTATATAAAGCATTTTTGAATGAACTATACCTATGCCATTTGTATTGTTCAAAAAGAAACGGTCACTCTTTAATACTAAAAGCGTGAGATAAATGGGAAAGGCAAGTCAGAGTAATCTGATTAAAATCTTCAAATTATGAATTCTGTAATCGTTTAAAAGGGGTCACCATTGAAAGGGTATGTGTAAAGGTTGTACAAAAAAAACAAAATATTTAAATGTTTTATGACAACGATATCGCTTTATTAGATGTCAAGAAGGGGTGGGGCGCGCGGCGCGGGCGCCGGTGCGGGGTTGGTGGGCGTGTCTCTAGGGTCGCGGCGCCGGCCGCGCGCCCCGCCCCCCCACTTTCGATACATACTCAGCAATAAATAAATAAATATCAACAAGTTACAAAATAGCTTTTCGTAAAAAGATTAGAATACTAAAGTGTATAAAGTTTTTTTGGTGTTTAAACATGTAAATTTACAGTTTTCGTTTCACGCATTTTTACTGCTATGTATAAAAAAATTATGTTAAATTAACAACGAAAATCTGTACAGTCCGTTTTGGTTTTGTGGAACGTTTAGAAATCATCGTGCGCCAGGTCGAACCTTGGTGGGAAGGTGCCGAAACCGTCGAAGGCGGGGCGCGGGCGTTGGGGCTGCAACATAAAACACAGAATCACATACTGGCCTGTGTAGAGCAACGGACACGCGGGGGCATGCCGGACAATACAGGGAACATTTTTGAGATTGAGATTTACGAATAATTTTGACGGAGCATTCATAACCATAGGCCTAATTTCGCAGCTTCTTCGCTACGTTTAAATCTCATCCTTCTATGGATTGGCAGTTGGTTGGTGGGGTTAGCGCGACGACCGTTCCTGTCGCCGTGTGGGTACGAGCACTTACATCTCACTCCGTGGTCACTTATACGCGCCCTTTAATGGACGCCTGGACGAAAGAATACAGTTTAGTTATAGCGAAGAGTTCGAGTAGTTGAAAGCATTGAAATATAAGGCAATTAAAATCATTAAATAGGTTCAACTTACCGCCGGGCTGACTCCTCGGGCCGCGGATCCCGCGCGTCCCTTGCCTCGGAACTTGCTGATGGCCTGTTCAGCCAGGTCTGCTCGCTCCTCAGCCTCCTCCAGCTCCTGCTGTGCCTTGCGGAACTTAGCCAAGTTGAGGGCTGCGATTTCTTCGGCCTCCTCGATCTGCCTCTTGTAGGTCTTGATCTTCTGCTGCAGTTTGTCGACGAGGTCCTGCATGCGCTCGTGGTTCTTGCGGTCCTCTTCGGCCTGGAAGGTGAGCTCCTTGATGCGCCTCTCGGACTTGCGCAGGTTCTTCTGTGCGTCGGCGTGCCTCCTCTGTTCGCCGTCAAGCTCGTTCTCGAGCTCTCTGACCCTCTGTTCCAGCTTCTGGATGGCCTTCTTGCCTCCCTTCAGCGCGTTGGCCTCGGCCTCGTCCAGTCTGACCTGGAGCTCCTTGATCTGCTGCTCAAGAGCCTTGCGCAGCTTCTCTTGTGTCTGGGCGTGGTCCTGCTCGGCACGCAGCTCGTCAGCGAGACGGGCAGCGTCGACCATGGCCTTCTTGGCCTTCTCCTCGGAGTTCTTAGCCTCGTTGAGGAGCTCGTCCAGGTCAGAGTGCAGGGTCTGCAGCTCGGACTCGAGCTTCCTCTTGGCGGCGGATAGGGAGGCGCTCTGGGCGGACAGCTCGTTGAGCTGTTCGTGAGCGTCACCCAGCTCCTGTTCGGCCTGGCGGCGAGCGCGGTCGGCCTGTTCCAGAAGCGTGCGGGACTCTTCCAGCTCGTTCTGGAGGGCGTTGGCGCGGCGCTCGGAGATACCCAACTGTTCGCGGGCATCGTCGCGTGCGCGTTGCTCCTCCTCGAGGGCGGTCTGCAGGTCCTTGATCTGGGCCTGGTAGCGCTTGATGTTCTTCTGAGCCTCAGCGTTGGCCTTGTTGGCGTGATCAAGAGCGATTTCGAGCTCATTGATGTCAGCCTCAAGCTTCTTCTTCATGCGCAGGGCCTCAGCCTTGCCCTTAGCCTCGGCTTCGAGGGAAGCCTGCATGGAGTCGAGAGCGCGCTGGTGGTTCTTGCGGGTGTTCTCGAATTCCTCCTCCTTCTCCTGGATGCGGCGGTCAATCTCCTGTCGGACCTGGGACAGCTCGAGCTGAGCGCGCAGGACCTTGTTCTCCTCCTGTTCGAGGGCGGACTCGGCCTCTTCAAGGGCAGCTTGGAGCTCGTCCTTCTCGGCTTCAAGGCGCTTCCTGGCCTTTTCAATTTCGTGGATGTTTCGGCCACCTTCACCGATCTGGTCAAGCAAGTCCTTGACCTCGTCGGCGAGGTTCTTGTTCTCGCGGCGCACGGCCTCGAGCTGCTCCTGGCCTTCCTCGTAGGCACCCTTGAGACGGAACAGTTCGGTGGAGTAGTTGCGGCACTCCTTCTGGCTGGCGTCGAGCTCGGCGGCAAGGTCGTCGACCTTGAGCTTCCATTCGCCGATGATCTTGTCGAATGCCTTCTGCTTCTTCTCGGCAGCGTTGGCAATGGCGGTGGCGCGGTCGACCTCGAGCTGCAGGTCCTCGACCTCAGTGGCGAGGCGCTGCTTGGTCTTCTCGAGGGCAACGACCTTCTGGTTGAGGGACTCAATGGTTTCCTCGGCTTCGGCGAGGCGGGCCTGGAGCTTGCGCTTGGCCTCCTCGAGCTCCTCGGAGCGGGCAACGCCCTCGGACTCGTACTTGGAACGCCACAGCTGGGACTCGGCGTTGGCCTTGGAGAGCTGGCGTTGGAGATCAGCCTTGCCTTCGGCCTCTTCCTCGACCTGTTCGCGGATGTTGTCCAGGTCGTGCTCCAGGTTGCGGAACTTGCCAAGAAGGGTGGCGCGTTCCTGTAAGCAAAATAAACGGTTAATTTCGTTTCACCAAAATCCTACCAATTTACACGATACGACTCAATTTGTTTAAAAAAGTACTATTATGCAATTGTCACTTACCCTGCCCTCCTCGTCGGCGAGCCTCTTGGTGTCCTCAAGCTGAGTAGTGAGCGACACCTTGATCTTGGACAGCTGCGACACCTGGCTCTCGGCTTCCTCGAGCTGGCGCAGCAGGTCGGAGTTCTCAATGGACATCTTCTTCTTAGCGGCATCCAGGTCGTTGAGGGTGCGGTTGGCCTCATCAGCCTTGCCCTGAACCTCATTGAGCTGGTGCTGCAGCTGCTTGGCCATCTTTTCTTGGGCAGCCTAAAGAAAAATCCCATATTATTAAACTCAAAATCGCCCGATGTTCAAATATAATTAATTTTGTTTAGAAGGAAGATTCCTTCCTGGCCTTCGTGACCATTCGGTCACTTAATGTAATTTTGGCAACATTTAAGCTTTTTTAATATAAAATTTGAAATCGTTACATGAAGTTTGATTGCACATTTTCAGTTAAGTTTTACTTTGTTTTTTAGTTATATTTAATTGTGTCACTTCAAAACGTTAATATTCTTTAAATGATATTATTGGTTTTTTGATTAATATTATAATTATATTAGTGTCATTTCAAAGCGCTTATAGCTTCTTTGTGATTAGGATGAGAGGTTATTTGGTTGGTTACGTTTGATGAGTGTAAAGTGTCGTGTGGTATTTCATCCATTCTGGCGGAAGCAAAGCGAAGTCCTGCTGAATGCCAAAACATTTTTAATACCTTTTCGTTGGACACGTGGTCGAGACCAGCACGAAGGTCATTGACTTCGCTAAAGTATTGAGAGCGTTCTTTCTCAGCCCTGGATGGATTACAAAAATAATTAATATCAAATCCTAAATGACTAGTGTTTATGGGTGTATAGTGGTCGTCGTAATTTCGATGTGGGTCGTTCCACTTTTGGTTGTGGTTTTTTCCATTTTAGGGAAGGTCCATGCAGGGTAACCCCAGGCGGTAGACATGCCTCAAGGGCGACATGTTACCTTTTCGCGTGCGACCTGATCGACGGCGGCCCGCGTGTTGTTAAGCTCGGAGTAGCAAGACGCACGGTCATGCTCAGCCCTGGATTGCAGCAGAGTTGAGTATATATCCCACAATAGATATTGATTGATTACATATTCCAGAAATGTTGATAAAACCCACAATCTTTCATATGAGAATACAACTCAGATTGGCATCATACATACCCTTCACACCGAAATAAAATTCACTGGCTTGCAGAAGCTTATTTATAAACTCGGCGCTTAATGCCAGTGTTTATTAGATTTGCCACGTAATAGGAATGTTATATTTAGCCCCGCAAGTCCTACTTTTAGCTGGACTACCTAATACTGACTCTGTAACTGTACTGGACCAATTTCGCAAATTGTCCACCTCATTTAAGTTTGTAAAACACTAATAAATTTAAGAAAGAATTTTGGCAGTCGATAAAACATAACATCACAAACAAACATACATACGCTAAATCAGATATAATTATAAGTACTCTTATATTGCTGTCTTGTACTTACTTGGCCTTGAGCTTGTTGAGCTGGTCGAGCTGCTCACCCATCTCGGCGACGGCATCGTTGTGCTTCTTGCGCAGGTTGGCGAGGGTGGACTCGTGCTGGATGTTGGCCTCCTCGAGGTCGCGGCGCAGCTTGCTCAGCTCAGCCTCGCGCTTCTTGTTCAGCTCGATCTGGGCAGAAGTGGCACCTCCGGCCTCCTCGAGGCGCTCACCGAGCTCCTCGAGTTCACGGGCCAGGTCAGCGCGCTGCTTCTCAGCCTTAGCGCGCGCCTGGCGCTCGGACTCGACCTCCTCCTCGAGCTCCTCGATGCGGGCCTGCAACTCCTTGATTTGCTTCTGGAGCTTGCTGACCAGCGACTGCTCGTCCTCGAGCTTGGCGGTCAAGGAGGAAATCTCCTTGTCCTTGCGCTGGATGGTCTGCTCCAGCTCCTTCTTGTTGCGCTCGAGGTCGGCGACGGCCTCCTGGGTCAGCTTGAGGTCACCCTCAACCTTCCTCCTCTGCTTCTCGACATCACCGCGCAGCTTCTTCTCGCGCTCCAGGGAGTCCTCCAGCTCGTCAAGGGTCTGCTCGAGCTTCTGCTTGACCTTGTTGAGATGGTTGACCTTGTCCTCGGCAGCCTGGAGCTCCTCGGAGGTCTTCTGGGTGGTCTCACCTTGCATCTTCTTCTCCTTATTGAGCTTGTTGATGAGCTCATCCTGGTGGGCGATCTCGTCGTTCAAGTTCCGGATCTGGTGATCCTTGGTGGCCTTGTCCTGCTCAGACTTCTGGACGGACAGCTCGAGGTCCTCAACGTCCTTCTTCAGGCCGGAAACCTCCTGTTCCAACTTCTTCTTGTTCTGGAAGAGCTGGTTGCGAGCGTCCTCCTCCTGGGTGAGGCGGTCCTGGGTGTCCTACAATAACAAAAAAAATAGTCAGTCATCAAAATTTCAAGTCCCAGACCGACGTTAAATAAAACTAAAAATAGACAAATCGCTTTCGAATTTCCTCGGAACATGTCTGGGTTCTGTCTATCGGCAAATAATAGCAATTAATGGTTTGCAATAAAATCGTGCAACTTGCAGACGTGCAATTTATTTTTAACTACTAAAGCCGGTTTTCGTGTAAACAAAACGGTGTTTATTTAAAGAAATACATGAGCAATCGAAGCATGTTTGGTTTGCAACACTGTCTGCGTCTACATATTTGGCTTGTTACTCGGCATGTCTCGAGCGTGTTTACTCACCACAGGAATCTCGACCCATTAAATAATTAAAATAATTAGGAACATTATTTATGAGTACCTAACTCTCGAAGTACATGTGACCTAAATTACTTGCTTCTTCTTTAGTTTTGTTAACAATATTATTCAGTTACTTTCCTTTCATAACTATTCCGATCCTGTTCGAATTCATTCTGTTAAGCATTTCTAATCATAATTATGTCTTCCGAGTTCGGTCTTAACGTTTCTTAATAAAAAAAACGTATTAAATTAGGACTACTTACTTATTTTCAATTCGCACTATGCACTCACTAGAGAGCGATGCCGTTAAGATAAATATTTCCACATGAACACGTACGTTGTTGCGATGCGGTCAAAACGTTAAAGGGAATATTTTATTTATTTTACCTTAATTTTGGGAAAATATAAATGTTAATAAATGTGTGAGTTGGTTCAATAAAATGTTTGCTTACCCTGAGCTGTGACTCCAAGTCGTTCTTCTGGGCCTGCAGCTTGGCAGCGCGCTCCTGCGTCTCAGAGAGAGAGCCCTTCTCGCCCGCGAGGGAGCCGAGCAGAGCGTTCTTCTCCTCGAGCAGTTTGCTGTTGAGCACCTCCAACTCCTTGCGGAGCTTCTCCTCCTTCTCCAAGGCTTCGATGGCCTTCGCTGCCTTCTCCTCGAGTTTCTGTAATTGCACGCCACTTTTATCCACACCATCCCATTCCGAAACGTGAATTTCTGCCATCATAATTAGAATTTAATAGATCACATCAATTGGATAAAATTTAGGAATGTCGGTTCGTTCGTAAGGGTAGGTGCGCGCCCGGCCGACCGCTCAACTACTGACAGGAGCGCTGGAGTTTTCCAGCGGGCGATAGCCGCCTACGCATTATTACTTAGCTAGGTACGCGGGGAGGGGGTATTCCAGAAATGGCCGCGGCAGGTGCGGTGTCACGTAACCGCCAGGTGGGCGCGGTCGGGAGCTATTTGCGTGCTTGATTCACGCTCTAAATCTGATTATTTATTGGGTCAGGTGCTCCATCATGTTAATGCGCCGAGTGATGCTTACCGCGAGCTCATCCTCGACGCGGCTGACGTTGAGCAGAGGCTTGACCTTCTGCCACATCTTCCACCACGGCCAGGTGCGCAGCTGCAGGTACTTGCGCAAGTTGCGCTGGACAACTTGGAGGGCGAGCCTAGCAATTAAAAAGTTTATTTAACTAATATCTAAACTTACTAATGAATTGCGATTAAAGCCTAACCAACCATATATTATGTGGGTATTCGATAGTTATGATAAATTAAAGTTTTTTTTTGTATTTAAATATTGTAAGTAACTATTTTATCACCAATTATTGTAAGTTTTCTCGTAGATTGTTTTCTTTTTAAGTTGAGTACTCAACTACGCCTTGTAGGTTTAATAACGTTTTTTTGACAAGGCAGGATAACGTACCTCTGTTCCTGCAGCTTCTTGTACTCCTTACGGGACAAGTAACCGCGGATGAAGGCCTGGAGCCAAGACATGATCTTAGACAGCCTGTCGTCACGCAGCTCCTCCATCTGACCCAGGACACCAGCGCGGAAGAACACCTAAACACATCACTAAGTTACTATCAATTCTAAAAAAGGCAAAGAAAAATTTCAGTGCGGACCATTCCATTACACACATAAATATTTCAGATCTCCTAAAAAAATATTAAAACATTTGCGTATAAGTAATTTCATCCATCAATAAAACACACTTAATTGTTAGTGAGGAATTTTGCATAAGTAAACTCGTCAAATCACACTGAACGAGAGGTTTTAAGCGGCATATCATGGAATACATATAATTAACGTAAAATTGTAATTAAACAAAGCATAAACAGTACAGACAAGGACAATACAGTTATTAATATCGGAATTTGTGTACGTGTCGTCGTTATATCCATGCACTAATTCTACCTTTGTCTTTCCAAGCCTGAAAGACTCGGAATCCAAGCCGGTTTGCTCGAGAATTTTTTCAGTGGCTTTTTCAGGCGACATTGGTTCTTTGATCTGGCTCGGGCACAGAATTTTGTATCTGCGTTTGAGGAACATATAAAAATATAACAGTGTACGTGTGTGAATGTGTGTAAAGGATAGGGGAAAACCAAACAGGAGCCTGCGTCATATGAGCTCTTGAGATGCTGCTTAGAATCTACAAGTCAAATTATACTGCCATTAACAAATGGTGGTTGTAATCTGACTAAGCACCGAGTCACAAGGTTCTTTTCTCGAAGCTGCTAACTACACAACTGGATAAACATGCCTTGGTGTGACCGAGACGGTAGGACTCCGGATCCAAGCCCGTGGCGTCCAAGATGACTTGTGCGATCTTCTTAAGATCGCTTTCCTTATCCACTGCAGCGGGAGCCAGGATCTTGTAACTACATTATCAAAATATGTCCACACAATGAGGGAATGTTTATAGAATACATGTATAATATGAACGTGCTGGGGGTTGGGGGCAAAATAAGGTGTTTATACAAAAAGTTGTCGAGTTATCCACATTGCATACAGTTCAGTGTATGGAGTGCATTTTGGGTGCAGTGGTTAACCACAACTAGGAACCTACATGTGGGGAAAAAAACTGACCTAAAATGATAAATTCAAAAGGGACTAAAAGTAACTCTATTCTTTAGAGTTTGTCTCCGGTACTACTTCTACATGCTAACACCAATCTAATCCCCATGTATCCTTGCCTTGGTGTGACCGATACGATAGCTCTCAGGGTCAAGCTCGACTGACTCCAAACACTTCCTAGCTGCCTCTTTAGGATCTTTTTCGGCAGTCATGATGGCTGGTGCAAGAATCATGTAACTGTTTGTTGAACAATAGATTAATAAACAAGATCTTTGTTTAGTTTCAAACACTATGAAATAAAGTATGGTCGAATGTACAGTAGATAAAAAATGCCATCTCCATGTTGCTTGGGTGTAGCTGTAAAATATACCTAAAGTATTTCGATGACGTCTGATGCGTCAGCTGAAGTACCAGAATAGATGCTCCAAAAATTCCAGTGCTAAAAAATGTTATGACTCCTCTACCGCGTTATATCAAAATTAAATATATATAATCCTGTTTCAAAACAGAGACATAAACTACTAAATTAATTACTGTTGATACAAGGCTGTCAAAGAAGTTCATGAGCTATTTTTGAATTACTATTTCTAGCTATTCGGAATCTTACCGCAGCTTGAAGTCGGGGTAGACCATCCTGTTGGGGAAGCCCTTACGGCAAATACGGATGCCCTCAAGCACACCGTTACAGGTGAGCTGGTGCATCACAAGGTGGGAGTCGATGAGACCTGGTGGAAGATGTGGTAATGCAGACATACGTAACAGCATAGGAGTAACAAAACCAGGCACTGTTAGCACATATTTTAAAAAGATAAAGGACATTTATTCAGTAAGTAGGCCGTACGGGCACTTTTACACGTCAAGAATCTACCGTCGCTTCCCAAGAGCAGACACTGCTGAGACGAAACGCCGCAAGAAACTCAGCAGTCAGTCATTTTAGTAATTTTTTAACTTAAACAGTTAATTAAAACTGTTAGAAATAATGATCCAGTTATAAAAACTTCTCCAGATAAGATGTGATTGTTACAAGGAGAGATAATCCGTAATGTTTCATAACACACGTTCATTTTCGCATTGGGCATCAATCTAACTTTTTTTAGGTACTAAATATATTGGTGGATATAAAAGTGTTCACTTACCAGGCTGTTTCAACTCGTTGGGGATGATGCAACGTACGAAGTGAGGCTGGGTGGACCTCAGAGTCGTCATCAGGTTGTTAAGTTGTTCCTGCGAGTATTATCTAATTTAGTATGCATAAAATTAATGTTGTGTATGCATAAAGCCATTTTTTTTAAATCAATAAACACGTAATTTGTATTCTATGTATTAAACAGAATTGACAAACAGTGACACAGAAAGCAACACAATGTGTGGTGAATATTTTCATATTATAGTGATGGCGATGAGGCAATTATTTTAATAAATACACACAAAACTAGGGGTTATGATAACTGATAACACACTAGCACACAAAGCGTAATACACCCAGAAGCGAATAGTACAGTACGTTCCTGGGGCTTGTTATGCGCTGTGCGGTAAACGAACTACACAGTGCATCTACACTATAAGTACACGATAGTGCTTTTTGTTAAGTGACAACATTGAAAAACGAGAACACTGAAGGTAATTTCATGTTACCCTTGAAAAATCTAAATTAACAATAAAGTAAAGACTACAAATATCAAGACTATGGTATGTAAGGTACCACATCATATAAATAAACAAAAAACCCAACTCGATATAATAAACTTTTAAGAACCTTGTACGCGGAGGAGACAGTGGCGAAACCACCACCCTTCTTACCGCGACCGCCTACGGACGTACATTACAAAGAAGCAAGATTAGTAAAGAACGGTCACAATGGCGTAACAGCGGACAAGGCACGACGGCTAACCAGAGACAATCGGCGACATGAGCTGTGCTGTAAAACATACGCAGACATTGACAGGGTATGTGCAGCGTGGAAGACCGGCCCTGCGCCACCAATCCTTCGCAGTGTTGAGTAAGGCATGAGTCTCAATGCTAAGATCGGTGGTCGTTTAAGAGGGTCAGTCTTAATGTTAAAAGTGAAAGACGATACATTGAAGCGACGATAAAGGCGTTGAAGCAAATGACATTTGGTTCATTGTATTGTTTACCCTGTAGAGTGATGATACGGTCTGGAAGGCAGAACCCTTGGCGCGCTTGCCACCAGCGCCTATTTTCGTTGAACAGTTTCAATGAAAAATAAACTTTATAAAAATGAACAATGATCGAGAAAATTTATGAGTATGAAAATGTGTGCAAAATTCAGAGAAGTATTGTTGTGACTTTGGTCGAATTGATGGTCGGATTTTGTGTAACCGATATTGGAAAATGGTGGTGTTGTGGTGTCATGTTATGTTCACAGAAGTATTTGTTCATTCAGCTCATGGCACCTCGTAATTTTCGTTGTAGCCAAATTCGCTACCTATATGGGGACTAAATAAAGTTCATTAAAATATAATAATAGTCAATAATAAAGTTCAATTACCCTTAGCGGCGGCGGCATCTCCGGACTGGCCAGGATGGTCAGCGAAGATCTCGACCATGAGCTTGTTCTGTCCCTTCTTGAACTGGTCTACGACGGTGTCGTTAAGGGGGTCCTTGTTCTTCTCAAGCCAGCCAGTGATGTTGTAGCCGACCTATTTGTCGAGGAGATATGGATAAGTTTCTGGACACCTTTGTTGTATGTGGACATATATCTTGATGAAAAGACGTGCGCGTAACATTGTCATTTTTTTTAAATTAAACAATCATATTAATAAAAAAGTAGAAATATAGGCAGTCATAAAAAACTAATGGTTCACCGGGAAAAGATATCTAAGCTAATCACAATTTGGAATATGAATTAGTTTAGAAAAAATGCGTAAAAAGATAAATAAATACTTACATTTCCGGCGTAATGGCCAATAGCGAAGTGAGCAGCCTGGCAACCGGGCTTGGGGGGCTTGGGCTTCAAGAACGGAGCCGACTTGCCCAAGTGGTTGTTGTTCAGCTTCTCAACGAAGGTGGCGTCGGTGGCTTTCGGGAACATAGACTCTTCCTCAAGAATGGAGAGGATACCCATGGGCTGCAATCGGACCGATTTGGTTAGAAGACGAAGTCATGATTCCTGAAACTCGTGCCTTTACCAAATTAGCAAATTACATTTTTGATTCGATAGTGTAATAAAAATAAGTTTTGACAAATTGAAAGAGTTTATTTTAGGTATCTTTTAAAATAAATAAAAATATCTTTTAAAAAATGTAGTCATTATGAAGTACAAAAAAATTGTTTGTATATAAAAATCTGTAATTAGGGTACAAGTTACCTTCTCGGAAAAGTCCTGAAAGATATTTAAACTTAAAGCTAAAATATTATGCGTTAAAGATTAAGCACATGCATTAGTAAAGTGTGTGTATTTACCTGAACGCGGGTGCTAAATTAGAACCAAGAAGCCTATTTTTTATTACAATAAACTACTTGTACTTCATTATAGTGATTATTAATTATATTTTTAAATAAAATACTTGTATTACTTTTGCAATATACTTATTTCGGAAGCAGTTAATACTATAGTTACTTGATACTTGAAAATAAATGCGAAGTTACGGATAGAATTCAAAGTTACTGTATTTTTGAAGTGTGCAATCTTAACAGCGGTGTAGTTGTGTACGTCTAGTTTTTAATTGCTCAGGCCTCGATCGTTTACAATGTTGCGTGTGCTCAAGCAATTTAAATACCGCGGAGCAAAGGGTTGACAGCCAGCAGTGTACTTGTTGCCGGGATACGTTCTCAGCCTGAAGCGTCCTCTAATCGCGCCTAAACCCAAGCTGTACTGGATTCTAATACCTTTTCTATTAATTCTATAGTCGCTTGAAGGTCCATACCAAAATCTATGAAGGTCCATTGGATCCCTTCACGTTCGTACTCCTCTTGTTCTAACACGAACATGAAATGGTTAAAGTACTGTTGTAATTTTTCGTTGGTAAAGTTAACGCATAGCTGATTAAACCCGTTCATCTGGATCGCGATACATGGAAAAGATAATCGAAATTCTGTTAAAAACTAATAATTTCTTACGTGTTTGTTCCCTTGTTGTGAAGAAGAGTGTGAAAATATTAAAAGTCGAACAGAAAAAACACAGAAATAACACATAAAAACACAGTGAGTTGCATTGGTGAATGCTCGAATAAAGTAACGACCATTTGACTAAGATTGGTATTCGAGAGTCTCGGTTACTTTTTTCGGGCACTCCGTGGCGTGAGGCAAGCGCTCGTCGTTGCGTTTCCGCCAACTACCTTTTCAATAAGGTCAATGCAATTTTGAAGGTCCATGCCAAAGTCAATGAAAGTCCACTCGATGCCCTCGCGCTGGTACTCTTCTTGCTCCAACACAAACATGTGGTGGTTAAAGAACTGCTGCAGTTTCTCGTTGGTGAAGTTAATGCAGAGTTGCTCAAAACCATTGAACTGCAGGGGAATAAGTAACGTGGAAGGTTAAGACAAGGGTGTTAGATACGGATCGACAACGGATTTCATTCCGCTGGTGGTTTTGGTTTTAGTTCCTATATGTAAATGGTGCCCTGCCAGTTGGAGGGTAAACAATGTTGTAAACTACCCCGCCTAGGAGTTCCGGCGTCGGCGGGTTCAGTGCTTAGACTGACGATAACCGACTATTACCTTCTCGATCAGATCGATACAAGCGAGCAAATCCATTCCGAAATCGATGAAGGCCCAGTTGATGCCCTCCCTCTTGTACTCCTCTTGTTCGAGTACGAACATGTGGTGGTTAAAGAACTGCTGCAGCTTCTCATTGGTGAAGTTAATGCAGATTTGCTCGAAGCCATTGTACTTTTATAAACAATAGGAAACCCCAGTTAATGGACACAAAAAACAAATAACATAGAGCTCATCACTTAGATGTAGGTTAGTTAGTAGGTACTAAAATCTAGAAGCTATACTCTCTTAACACATTGAGCTGCCTTCAACCGAGCGTGCTTTGCATTTAGTATACCTTTTCGATAAGGTCAATGCACGCCAGTAAGTCCATTCCGAAATCAATGAACTCCCAGTGGATGCCCTCACGTGAGTACTCTTCTTGTTCCAATACAAACATGTGATGGTTGAAGAATTGTTGCAGTTTCTCGTTTGTGAAGTTTATGCAAATTTGCTCAAACCCATTGTACTAGGAAATCAAATGGTAATTAGTATAAAATTTTGAAAATCATTTTTCCTTTGCATCTACTACTGTAACTAAAAGTAGTACTACTTCTTACATACTATTGTTTTTTTTATTGAAGATAACAATGCATTCTACTAGGTGTAGTTTACATTGGTATCCATTACAATGAACGGATTGAGTGAAATTTTCTTTTTATTCGGCCTCATCTGTATCATCTTGAAGAAGACGTAGATTCGATGTGCCTAAGTCTTTCCGTAAATACTCACGTCGAAGATCTCGAAACCGGCAATATCCAGTACACCAATGAAGTGCTGCCTCTTCTGCTTGGTGTCAAGAGTCTCGTTACACTTCTTGACGAGCCACTTGAAGAGACGATCGAAGACACCCTTGCAGAGGGCGCCGACGGAGTTGGTGACCTGGTCCTTGTTACGACCCTGGGTCACGAACTCGTTTCCGACCTTGATGCGGGGCTTGAGCAAGTTCTTGTACAAGTCCTGGCAGTCAACACCAAGGAGAGTGGCGACTCTCTGACCCTCCTGAAATCGGGAATTAACAATAATTATTTGTAAAATAGCCACCGAGTATTTAATTTTCTTGGGTAAAATAGGTAATATCTCTAATTCTAGATAAACTAAGAGTATGCAAATTGTTCTCTAAATTGTTAACTTGCCTCCATGCCATCGGCTTCAGCCTGTTCCTCGCGACCCCTCTGCTTGAACTTCATGCCACCCATGTGCATGACAGCGGCGGTGATCTTGTATACGTTTTCCTTCTCCTCTTGGGTGAAACCCAGGATGTCGAAAGCTTGCTACAATACCAATTACATATTAGAAACGGTCAAATCGTAGATTCAGAGGAACAGAAGACGAATCGTATCCATTTTCAGAAATTCAATAGTTATTCGCTGTGTCATTTCAAGACTGTAAGTACAAAATATTTAATAAAATAATTCTATAGTATTTAATCTATATAAAGAGTTTAAAATATATGTTTTGTGGGGAGTGAGAATGAATTTAACAACAATAAATGACATGAAAATATAAAAAGTTTAAACTAAAACTCTTAAAGATTTAACATTTGATAAATTTCTAAATAACGAAACAACAGTTACAGTTACAGGTTTAGTGATGTAAATAAAATAAGCGTTATTAGTTGTAAGGCGAGCAACTACCTAAGATATAGGCTTCATTTTGGGTAAAGTGCACAGGGTCTATATGCTGGATCACAACGCGTGGGCAATCAGGATCATGTACATTGATATTCCTTCAAGGCTTCATAAATACCCTAATAGGTCCCTAGTCACGAACCAGTCCTTTTGGCTGCGATAATAGGAAAATGAGGTATCTATAATACTATAACCATTATTGTTCTAGATAATGGTGTGGAAATCAGGGTAACGCAGCTTGTCCTGAAGCTTTTTTGATGGGTCTCTTAAACTACCCCATAGACAACTTACGTCAGTTAAGGTGCACTCCTCGCCGTCATCCATGCTGGGAATGGTAACCTTACCCTGGGAGACGTTATAGTAATCGTAGATGTCGTTGGACAAGAGACACTTTTCTGTAGGTTAAAAAATTGTTACATTAAGATGGTTCCCCCGCGATTCGCCAACGCTGTCGGACCGATCCTAACTTTCTTCCTAATGTAGTACATGTGGACGTGTAGGGGTGTCTGTGTGGTGGAGGGGTGACGTTACCAAAATTGTGCAAAAAGCCCTGGACGTTCTTAGGGGGCGAGCATGTGCGTGTCAGAGATTGCTCAATGTCTAGTGCACGAATACCGGGACGCTCCATGCGCTGGTAGACTTACGGCCGTCAGCATCAGCTCCTCGCTGTCGTTGACACCGGGTATTCTAGTTTGCCCTTGACTTATGAGGGGATAGTCCGAGATGTGGTGGCTTAACATCGTCAGCTCTGCGAACATCAAGCCAACATCTGACACACACATACGACGGCCGGGGCCCCGGCCGTAAGCAAAGCGAAAAGCGATAGACACAGCAGAAGAAATGAATGAAGTCCGAATGAAATGAGCCAGTTGTCGTTTTCTGGACTCACGTCAGTAAGCCTCATTTCCTCGCCGTCATCGAGGCCGGGAATGACAATCTTGCCTTGCGCGACGATGTGGTAGTCATTGACGTTGTTCGACAAAAGGCAGTTTGCTATAAAAGAACACCAATCACTGTCATGTTTGGTTTTGGTGCTGCGCTAACAATAAATCAATCATGCCAATTCCCTTTAGGTTTATGGAAGGGATTCACACTTTTAAAGCTTTTATATAGTAACAGTTTTGGGCGTGATCAGCTTGCCCTCAACGCCCACTGATAGATGGCGACCGCGTGAAAACCACACTTGCACACAACTTGCAAACTCAGCTAAGACCTCCCAGTTAGTTGGGAGGCTCGACTTACATCAGTCAACAACGATTCCTCGCCATCATCTAAATTAGGGATAGTAGTTTTCCCTTGCGAGACAATGTGATAGTCGTATATGTCGTTCGACAGCATACAAATTCCTACATATCAAAAACACACAGGTTATTTATAAATCGAATAGGGTAAGTATGGGACTTGGTACAGGGTTGATATTGGATATAAATTGTGTGATGGTGCGTGTGGTACAAGTCATACATTTTGAAAGTACAGCGTCGAATGTAAACAATAGCTAAGATATTTAAAGATTTTTATAAAATCCAATTAGAAGTGTAATTTAATTCACAAAGACTGGAATAAATTTCATAATTTACAGGAGTGAATTTAAAAAAATAATCATTTTAATTGATACAAATGATGAATTATTAATTGCATACATACCCTTAAGTCCCTCAACGGCTCCGGACATCATCTGGTAGAAGATGTGGTAAGAGCGCTCAAGCGACTGCTGGGAGATGACACGAGCCTTCTCGAGCAGGTCTAAAGGATAAAATGTTTTAGAACCCATTCTTCAAGTTGAACCACTCATCATTATCAATGGCTTAGATTACTTACAGGTCTCGATATCAGCACCAGCCAGTTTTCCAGAGGGGCCGAAGTGGATACGGATGAATTTACCCTGGGGAAGGACAAATGGAAACGTCATAACTACTTGTTCATCAAAAATATTCAAAAGAGCTTAAAATGCATGGCGATGTTTTGTTCTGTAATAATACACTTATTTGTATAATCATTGATATAAGGGCTTTCATTTCTGTTGCCTATTTATAAAAGTTGTTGCTATTGTTCTGATAATTATTTTTATTGTAGTAAAGTGAAAAGGTAAGTAAAGCAGTAGAAAAATACTTACGAAACGGGAAGAGTTGTCATTACGGACGGTCTTGGCGTTACCAAAGGCTTCAAGCACAGGGTTAGTCTGGACGACCTGGTCTTCAAGGGAGCCCTTCTTCTCTGAGCTGGCATCCTTCTTCTGGGACGCACCGACGGTGGCGAAGTACGCAATTACCTTCTTCGTGTTCTCAGTCTTTCCGGCACCAGACTCTCCGCTGTGGGTTAAAATGTTTCATTTAGCGAACAACAAACAAGTTGCAACATGGATTTTGTCTCTCTTTTGTTAACGTGGCACGGTTTTGATCTTGGGATAGAGATTAATTTTGGTCTATATGACGTAAGCGCATTGGTAGAAAGAATATCGCTTATCACAAGTTTTACGTTTTATATTATAAGTCAAGAGTCAAGTTTTACACTTTTGTTACTTACGTAATCAACATAGATTGATTTTCGTGGTTGGTCAACATGTTGACGTAAGCACCGTCAGAAATGGCGAAGATGTGGGGGGGCACCTCCGAGCGGCGCTTGCCACGGTAGATCTTGGCGCATCGGGTCGTGTACACGGGGTACCTCTTGTACGGGTTGATAGCCACGCAGAAGAGACCGGAGTACGTCTAGAAGGAGGTAATGGTGCATATTACAATGAGTTTCATTTTATTCGTGAAGATTTTGCGAAATTTATATCTAACAGTTTTTAAATAATCTTCTCTCGTCTTAGTTTACATTCATGGAAGTGGAATGTAATTTTGAATGTCAAAAAATTAAGAATAGTTTTTTTTTGATGGCACGTATTAATTTTTACGGTTCCTTACAAAAATGGAAAACAGGGAACCCTTATAACGTGAGATTTCGATACCTGTCTGTTTGTTTGTATGCGACAGTATGCATCTATTTTTTAAACTTGAAAATATTTTTGAAGATATTGTAAAGGAGGAGCAAAAACTCAAGTGACTTTATTTAAAGTAACAATTGGGTAACAAACATTTCAAAGCTACTATTTATAATTTTTCGTCACATACTCTTTGACTTAGAGCAAAAAGATTGCAACAAACAAAAAATGTCCCACCTACCAAAGTTTATGAATATGAATAAGCAAATAAATTCCGAGTTTTAAACTATTAAAATACTGTCTTTTTAATGCCGTTACGCCGTTAACCAACAAAAACTAGAAATTAACACATTTTCACACAGAAAGGAGTTTGTTATTCAGTGTGACGTACAGGAAATTATCCCAGTTTATCTAAATAAACAAAATCCCTTTTCAGAATCAAAAACAATAAAAACACACTGACACAGAGATAGTATTGTATCGATACTTTAAATCTCTGTGTAAAATGTGGTAAAATTATCATAAAACACCCTTTACTTTTTAAATGATGAAACGCATTTCGGTGCTATGAGAATTTTATCATCAACATCAAAACAAAACAATCAAGAACAAAACCTTTTTTTTACTGCAAGGGGTATTGTAATGATACCTTTCTTGCAAAAAATGTAACTCAACCTGTCGTAAAAACCAATAGACACAAAAAAGTTGAAACAACATGTTTATTTAGAGAAGAAACACACATTCTGTTGGCCGCCACCGCTGGACGATTTCACCGACTTGTCCTGTGTAGAAGGGTTCAAGTACGATGTCTTTCACAGAAACGGAGTCTTTTCAAAAAAAGGGAAAGATTTGGGGATTGCAGACACATTACTTATTTTATATCAGCTAAAAATCTATCCAAAACTTAACGGCGATACGACGTTAGCTCACAAGAAAATGTTATTATATCAGAAGGTAGAAAAAATGCGGTATTTTGATTACTTTATCTGATAAAAAATATGTACAAAATGGTACGTTATTTTACCTCGGGACATCGTTTTTTGCCACCAAGATGGTTTAGCACATCTGGCAAGAGTCCGCATAGTTTGAGCGCGACCGAAATAACAAGCACAGAAATAGACTGCGTTGATATCCAACGTACTATTAATAAACGAATTGAGCTATCGGTCCAAGACGAATTGCGCTTCATGGGCAGCTATTGATCTCTCTTGGTATCTCTCCAATAACATTATTGTTTGCAGAAGGCCAAAATAAAATGAGTCTCCGATGAGAGATTTATCTAGAAAACGCCGCGTTACTGATTTATCAGGTCATGGTAAAAGTTTTAAATGATCGCCATACATAAAAGTCAGCGATCATACATGTCTATTGGGAATTAAAAATCTACTCTACATTACGTTACGTTGAAAACACCGTAGTTTAAGGTAATGTGTCTACAGATGGAATTTGAAGGAACGTTCGATTAGGCATGCACACTGCAAGACTGCAACTCCTGGCCGTCCTGGCTCCAGACTTACGTAGATAAGCTTATGGTAATATCTCTGCTTCAAGTTATACAAAACCGAAGCGTCGTTGAGGTATGTCAAGTTAGACATGTCCTCGGCTTTTTCGTACTTGGGCGGGTTGACCTGGCCTACAAGATCCTTCTTGAAGTCTTTTGTCTGTGGGAAAAATTGACATATTAGTATTAAAGGTATATGAAAGGCGCACGAGGCGCCTACTTACATAAATAAGTTTCGCATAGTATCGTTGCCGGAGGTTGTGCAGGACGGCAGCGTCGTTCAGATAGGTCAGGTCAGCCATGTCCTCGACTTTCTCGAATTTCGGTGGGTTTACTTGTGAAAGTAGTTCCTTTTTTAATGTCTTTTCCTGCTCATTTAAAAACAGTTAAAGTGATATTCTTCAAGTATACGAGTAAACTAGTTCTCTTTGAACGTCAATTGTATTGGTTGAACGATAATAGAACTTTAGCAATATGCAAGGTCATTGAAAGAAAAGTTCACTTGTTTTGTAAATGCCGAACTTAAGGCTAAAGATTAAAGTGAATTTATTTATTCAACGCAAGATTAAGATTTAAGATTCGTTTAAGTTTTCAAATCTCTGACTGATACATCTAAGTTCATAAGTTTCTGGCAAATTATCACCTTAACTCAAACGTCAAGGCTTTGATAAGCTATCACCTATCAGAATCAAAGCGATAAGTTCGGATTTAAAAAAATTAAGACGTTACCTCGCCACCGGGCAGGATGACGGTGACCAGCTCGCCCTTGGTAGCCTTGATCTCGCCCTGAAGGAAACCTTCTTTGTCATCGGGAACCCAGCATGCCTTCTTGCCATCGTAGGGTTTGCTCTGGTCGATGCGCTTCTGTTCGAGCGACACGTACAGGTACGGGGTTGGGTCGGGATCATCACCCACTTGAGCGACGACCTTCGGCATGTTCGATGGGTTAACGAGACTTTTGGGCTAGTCGAGACACGAGAGCAGCCCTGAGCCTTCCTGCGAACACAACTGGCGTTTAGTGGCGGCCGAGTGGGGTAGTCAACGGAACTGGCGCGTGCGTCTATTTGTGGCCGTAATCCGAGTAGCGAGCGTGGAACGGTGCCAGCGCGCACGTTTGCGTAATACCGCCTTTTTGTGCTTCTCCCGAGCTGTTACGTCACGGGGAATGCGCTGGAGACGCGCCAGCCGATTATCAGATTGTTTATTGACTTTTATGGTGTTGGTCAGGTCAATTGGATATTTGGTTGGATTGGCTCTTTAAAATCGCGACGCGTCTCTTTGTTTTCGTTAAACAATTCAAAATTACTTTAAAACTATTATCATTACAACTGAACTGTGCTTTTGCATGCATTAACGTCGACTCGATTTCAAATTCAAACAAATCTATCAACTAATTTCCAATATCCTTCGATCCGAAATCAATAAACACTGTCTATCCTTGAACCAAAAACCATACACCACAATCCAGCACTTTCACTACAATCCGGACAAGCAGCTGACGCGTCACTGTCGCTTTCGTTGCACTCGGATGGATGCACTTTATAGACGCACGAACCGCGTGCGCAGGTACTCACGTTGGAAGCCGTTCTGACCGGCGGCGGGGTGCTCCGTTGCTTTTTATACGAGGAATACGACACCAGAGCGCACGATCTCCCCATTTTAGGCGGATGCCAGCCCCGGCCGCTACACTTTCAGCCGATCCAAGCTTCCACACGGCCGCCAGCGCGCGCGACGCGTGCTCGCCTCACGGATGCATTTCAGGATCGCTTACCTGTTTGGGGAACAGTTGCAGTTTGTAAAATGCATTAGAATCTAAGTTAAAAGGTTAAAATAAAGCGCCGAACCCTTAAAATATCAGATAATTGTTGTTTTCCATAATAATATTTATTTGCCTAGATTAAGTATAGTTATCTTATCAATTAAACTATCGGAAATATTAAATAAAAAAGGTGCAACGTTGAATATAATTTAATTATTATTTCTGTCACTACTGTTCAATTATTACTGGCATTTTAATTAAACACATAAACAAGTGGGCCATTTCTTAATATTTCCACGGCTGCATGTCACATAAAAATAATTGTATTTACAAACATTTGATTTAACCCTAACTGCGTTTTAGGTGGAATGGTGTTACCGATGGCTTAATAAATGCACGTTTCGTGTTTTTTCTGACTGTAGAGTATTTTAAATGGCTAATAAAATAGACTTGGACTTTGATGGGTAGTAAAAGTCGTCTCAGTCGATACGAATCCTCTTAACTAATTAGTTTTGAACATAATAATTTATTTAAAGTTGTAAACGGTTTAAATGTAACTTAAATATTTACTTAAATATGATTTAACAAGTTTCCTAGTTTAAAATGTATCATAATGTAGATATGAATTGTCAAATAATTAGTGTTTTCTGGCCAGAAGGTTTAAAAAGCGAGGTTTAGACTAGCAATAAAAATCGCAGTTTTATTGCTTTCTTTCTCTAACTTTTAAGTTAGAAAAAGACAACTAGAACGTGCTTTGGTCATTTGATCTATGCAGGGATTGTAACCGGTTACAAATAAACCGGTATTTATTTAGGTTAAACCGGTTAATTATTTGGTTACGTTCCAACGAATTGGTTACGCTCACAGGGAGCGAAATGCATTTACCGGTTATAACCGGTTAGAGAGCGCTTCCGTCATTCACCCTTGTCTCGGCTCACACGGAAGGAGCGCTCTCTAACCGGTAAATGCATTTCGCTCCCTGGAAGCGTAACCTTTATTATGGGTTAGGCTCTAATAGTGTGGCTTTAACCGCTACGGAAAATAAACCGGATTTCAATCCCTGGATCTATGACTGAAGATAAAGTAAGACAGCAATCGACTTCTGCAATTTTGATTGCTATAGTCTATTTCGCAATTTTTCTACCCGGTTTTCACGGGTTTTTGTACCCGGGTTCAATTTTTCTACACATTAGGTCCAAAGTCAATCTGACATTCAACAACCATAAGGTTGAGTTTCCTAAAAGTTACAAATGACTTGACATCTATAATGACATGGACGACTTCAAGCATATTTTTCTTGAAATGGGTCCCAAATTAACGCTCGTGCCCGTACCCACTCTATATTATGTCCTCTTGCGAAGAATAGGTATTTTGGCTCTCCTAATTCCGATAAACACTGATCTCACTAATCAGTCAAGCAAAGTGAACCGCAGGGAAAGTATGACAAAAAACACCAATTATTTTTTATAATAAAATAAGTGATAGGGAAGTTTTACTTAAATATAATCCTCGAGAAGCATTAAAATCGCATTATTACATTTTAATAAAAACAAAATTCGCGTAGGTACAATATTAAATAATTATCTTTAAATCATAAAAGGGGGGGGGGGGGGGGAGTAATTTTTCATAGGTACATTTTTAACTATTAATGAAAAATTAAGTCACGGATAATTATAAAAAAATATGTTTTGAGCAGATTCAGCCCTTTCATATGACACCCCGTTTACTATAATCAAATCACTTTCATTTCAAATATTTAGAAAAACAATTTCCTATATTCTAGTTTTAAGTAGATAATAGGTTTTACATTAGTTATTAATTATTATAATTATTATTGTTTACTATATATTAGTTATTATTAAAGTTTTTGTATAATTTATAATTAAATATATTTCCTATTATTTTTATTACAAACAGATGCGGGCAAGCAAGTTATTCAACTATGCCAAATTTCAAATTGATATCACCTATAGTTTCAGAGAATCTTTAGTTTCTGCTGTGGAACACAGATCATTTTGTTACGGAACCGAAAAAGCGAAAAACATGGAAAAATCTCATCGCTGAATAGTATTCCTAACGAACCCAATTTCAAAACTACATTATACTGAAGCATACTTCTCGGCGTCTATTATAAACTGCCGTGCAAAATTAAAAAGCAGTAAGTGTAAAAAGCTACCACCATATCTTGGACTCCAACTTCTAACACCTCCACAAAGTTGGAGACCATGATATGGTGGTGTTAGTGTTCACTTACTGGAGTTTAAATTGTGTTCGGCAGATAATTGTCTATTCTCAGTCGTCCTGTTAATGCTTGCTCGTTTTAGTACCAAAATAGATGAGTCGTGAAGGACGCAGGGAAGCAAGTGTCCTTGCGGCAAGAAGCATCTGCTCGATTGTAATGTCTTTATTTAGCGAGGGCTATTTAAAGATCTTATAGCATTTGTTGTACTGTCGTGTGCGCAGTGCATCGCTGTGTCCATAATGTGGTTGACAGTTAGCATGGTGGCATTTTCGAGTAATGTACTCGAACCGAAGATTTTGTGACGATATATGTACTGGGGATGTGGCCTGGGTAAAAAAAAATGTAATTAGTCCGTCGGTAACATTATCTGTAGATTTTTTGTTTTATCAAATCTATCAAGATTTACAACGCGCATCAAAGCTCGGGAGTGGCGGTTCGTGGCGTCACCGTGGTATAAAGTCTGCCACGGCGTGACGTGACGCGAAACTTCAACGCACTTTATCCTCGTATTTTTTCGTTTAATTGACTAAAGAAAAAATACGTGTTAATTTTGTCATTCATAGTGTAAAGGACGGGGTAATTCGATTTTTTATTACACTAGCCTATTCATACTACTTGTTCAAATTCATATTCATACTTTCATACCATTATCTTATAAATGAGAAAGCAACTTTATCAGTCTGCTTGTTACGCTTTCACGGCCATACCTCTGCTGAACCAATTTTGATGAAATTTGGTATGACGATAGCTTGAGCCCCGGGAAAGGACATAGGATACTACTTTTTTCGTGACTACATTCTTCTTGTGTGTATTTCTCTGTTCTTTGTTGATGTTTGTCACGAATAAATGTTTTTTATTCCCTCTTTCTATCCGATATGTTGGACAGTTTAGGTGGCCACGATGGACTCGCAGATAATAGCTACCTTTATCATTATTGGATTTTAACAGGTAGATATACGCGGTTTTTCTATGTACCAAGCTAAATATTTTGGATTTTGGTTCCAGCGTGAACAAACCTTATATTTTTCTAATTCAGATAATCATCTGTTTTTGTTACTTTTTGTGCAGAACTTGTACTAATGTGTCCAACCCCATGCATTGTCCTTACTCATCGTCTTCAGGGTTAGCTGGAAGAGATCCCAGAAGAGATTAGTTCGCCTTTGTACATTAGTTTAATAACAATATTGTAATACCTATTAATATTTTACACATAATATATTTGAACTCAAAAACAAATTATATCTTAGATAAAATAATGAAAAAAAAAAACGCACCTAACCTTCAACCGTTTAACTGCTTTCAGTGGCGGCGGGGACAGTATTAATTGCTCTCTATTAATCTCGGTACCGCACTCTCAAGTGTTTATTGTAGGTAAATTAAATTAAACTCACCGTTAAATCGGTACCCTTTGAACTACATATATCATTTTACAAACTTTAATTTCGGAAAAACGTGATTGCGCTTAAATCATTACATATTACAAAGGTAGCATGGGCTTATTAAGTAAGTTAGGTTTGGTTAGACTTTTGACCACTTGAAATTGTAAAATTATGCGGGGGGAAGTATCTCATTAGGAAATGAAAGTTTGTTAAATGATATAGTTTGTCAAATGATGATTTTGTGAAACATAAGTAAACCCATTAAATCACCTGTCTGTTAACCAACCTGTAAGCAGTTCCGTGCCCCAGGTGATCGAATTGCTAGCTCATTTCTAAGTAATTGGAAGCAGTTGGGATACACCAGTTTTTGACAATGTATGAAAGTTTTAAAACCATTACCAGTTTTAAAATTAATCTCTGTACCTAAATAGATCAAAAAAATATGTCACAGTGAATTAATTATAATTAAACTAAGAAATGACCTTCATTTGACCCGTTAATGCCGGTCCGAATTGCGCTATATCAACCTCTTTGTGGTTGTACATAAAACATATGAAACCTCTCCAATATTCTATTTTATAAGTACAATTTAGACCTCTAGCTAACACCGTTCAAAGACAACTATTGTCATGTCAAAACTATTTGTTTACTGTAATTCTTATGATGAAAATAATATATTAATGAGACCATTTCTCTTTTTAGTTATGTGTGAAGAATGTTAATAATTTGTGTGGTGAGGTTTTTCAAGAGATTCAAAACGATGGCATTAACATTTATTGTAGAACTCATGATTGGAAGTATGGAATTTCCTACCAATCAATTTAAACTTATTGTGTTCAGTGGATCTACTCTAGGAACAAGGGTTATGCAGAAAGTGCTGAATTAATTGAGGTTTAGGTAATAAACAATAACCGAATGCTTAAAATACTGTGTATTGCGAATTAATTGTATTGCGATTGTTTGTTTACATTATGTTTGAATGACGTTCGTCTATTATGACTTTAAAAACAGATCACAGATAGTAAAAAAACAGTATTTCTGAATCTTACACGAGGTATACTCATTTTTCTTAATAGTTCCTCCATTTTTGCACAGTAAGTAGGCGAGGTTATTTAAATTTTTGATAAACTGTCTTAAATAGCAATAATACTTTTAATCTTGAAATGCTTCAAATCAGATTCTTGGAAAAGGCTATTCTTCCGAATAAAAATGTAAAAGCGAGCAGCATTTTTTCGCATTTTGGGAACACCATACATAGGGTACTGGATGGGAAACTCCTTTTGAACTGTTTGGCTATAATTTATTTATTTATTTATTTATTTATTCCTTGATAAAACAGAGTTTTACATGTCCAAAGTTCAGTGTTTACATAACAATTCTACACTAATTTATATAAAAATAAAAATAAATTCTTTACAAGGTATGTCAATATTATGTAATTCAATATTATGGAGTCAGTTGTTATTCAAATATAATAAATATTCATTATGTTATCCTACTCTACTAGTAGTGCACTAGAACAGGCATACGTTGCCTATTTTATATGACAGCGAAAGGTATTGCCAAAACATGGTAGTGAATGATACGAATTGAACGTCGTCACAAATTGGTCACTGGCTCATAAACGTAGCAGCAAATTGTCCATATTTCACGACTTTCATTAGTCGCTATATCATGTTATGTTATATGTAATTACTTGTAATATATTGTATCTAGTTGCTGGAGTTTAGACTAACTCGAGACTTGGCTCTGTCACAACATGTCAGCAGTGATTGAAAAATATTATAATCCTGATATCACATTTTTTCTAGGATACTCGTACGTGTGTGTGTACGGTAAAATGTAAGGTAGATTACAATAAAAGAGAAGGTATTAATAATTGTTTTATTAATTAATCTTAAAATTACATCATTCATTTTGTCAAAAACACTGTTACACAAAAACTAAGAGGATAGAATACTAGGTGACACGTAAGACGTAATACAAAATGTTATTTTCCGAATCTACTCATGATTACGATCAACTATTACTATGGGACCAACCTCGAAAACGTAAACACAAAATCGACGTCGCTATACAAATTGTGAAACCAGCTGATTGCTTTTAGTATGGGTGATTCAATTTTTTTCTACCGATTTCGATATAAGTCCCATAGTAAAAGATGATCGTGCTCATGAGTAGATCCAGAAAATAAAATTTTGTATTACGTCTTAGGTGTCACCCTGTATTATAGATATGTAGATGACAGGTAGCACATTTCGAGACGTTGCTCAATAGCTTTTTTTTGGGACCAGCATTTTAAAAAGTGCGGTCACTGGGTGGTTACCCTACATGTATGGGAAACTGGGCAGTCGAAATATTTGAAGTAATTCAGATATATCGAGAGCGAACGTTAAAATCACGATATTATTTATAGAAGGCTGGAGTAAAATAAACAAAGTGATTCATGCTGAGGAGGAGCGGGAGCAGAACGATTTGAGATTTATTTCATTTCGATTTTCCTGTGCTTGGAAGCAAGTGCGAGCTTTATTAGCAGTATACTAGGATTTATTCATACCTAGTTTTGTTTTGTCTGTCTATAACTCAGGTGTTGTCTATATTTTACTGTTGTAATGCAGCCTTATTGTTATAAGGTAATGGGCAATGTTTCTCTGTTGCTTTGGTTTAGACAGGACTTTATACTAAATAACTTAGGTACCTACAGAAAAGAACACGTTTGTCTTGCTTTCCCGTCACCCATCAGCTAATAAGAAAAATAAGTTGCATACGAACTTTTCCGACAAAATACGGTGTTTATGTTTATGCACGACATTCCATCATTGAATCGTAGATATGTTTCAATTTAACGATATGCAATTACCTCTGCCGGCCTTTATAGTATGGTTGCGATTATGACGTGATAAAATGTGGATATAGCACCCGTCACTCTCGATTAGAGCGTGCCTTCTTGACGTCAAGCAAACATTGTGACGGTATCTGGTTGCCATAATAGGGTAATCGTAACATATCCGACCACGCGTCAGCAACAGCTACACCAAACTGTTTGCTTTTCCTGGCTATTCAGAGCCATCGTCCCTGTAAATCTTGTTTGTTAACGAAAATAATTCGCAAACGTAACTAAACCGTAAAACCGCGTCAACCGGTCACGAAACAGTTTTATTTTACGAGATCTAAAATAAACAGCGCGGCTACAATCGCATTCTTGGCAGCGCTTGCGTATAAAGAGCGATTTCGTGCACATTTCGGACCTCATCCGAGGCGTGCGTCGGGGACTTAATTGACAATAGGAATAAAATACTTACTTCCTTAGTTTTTACCCCTAGTCAGTCAGTGGCGCTCAAAACGCGTTCAAAATTCAACATAAATGTAGTAATAGTTCATATCCTCATTCATATCACAAGAATTGCCATGAATAGATGGAATGGGTGAATGAAAATTAATAAAGGTTTGCAAATCGCATTACATTTCAGGCAATCACGAGTGATATTAGTATCGTTCATTCCTGTCATTTCAGCTCTTATGACCTATACATACAAACTCTTTTATTTTATATATAAACCGCCGACATAATGGCGATCCATTATTTCAGAGCTGATATCTCTTAAACGGCTTAACCGACTTTCATGAATCTTAGCTAAGAACTATCCTGATAAAACAGGATTTAAAAAAAAAAGCGGAAAAACTGGTTCATCCGTTTGGAAACTAAGATGACACAGACAGGCACAGATATACATGTTAAACTGAAACTTAAAACCCTTCTGTGTCGGAGGTTAAAACGCACGACAAACCTACCCATTTCTTCGGGTTAGGTTAGTAAGGACTTGATTGCAAAACGACAATGTAAGTAAACGACTATTTATTATGATCATGTTTACCGATGTGGAAAATCGGTTATAAAGTATTTGTCAGTTTCTTTGTAACTGTGCGTGTCTGACATGCTTTATCGACGTTTGTCCACCGAAATAATACGGGTTCAGCGGGCTAAGTACGCGTTTAGTCTGACAACTAACGACTTTGTTAGAACTTTAGAAGTACTGTGTTAAATAAAAAGTATAAAATATGTAAGTACTAGCTTTGTAATTGTAATTAAAGCGCCATCGTTAAATAGTTAATTCATGGATTGTTTCAAGCTTTATGTGCTCTTTCTAGCTTCCATAAAATTGAGTGGAACTCTCGGTCTGTTTTTCGTTTTTATTGCTTAAGTATTGTATTAACACTGTCTTGAAGACAGAAGATCGACAAATCTAAAGTTATTTTATAAATTGGTGACATTTATTTTAATCTTACTTCTTCCTAATATTATAAATGCGAAGTTTGTATGTTTGTTACTCAATCGCGCCAGAACCGCTGAACGGATCTGTTTAAAATTTGGCACGAATAATACAAATACAAATACAAAATACAAAAAGTCTTTATTAACTCTCACAATGGTTATAGTATATTATTAAGGTAAACAATACTATTTATTAAAATAAGTTGGAAACCAGTGTGAGAGCCTGGTGTCTGTACTAGGAGATCCTGTATGACAGATCACCAGGACCCCGCCCCGATGACGCAGGGAAGTGGAGATAACAACACCACAAGTATGTCCATTAGTGAGAAAAGAAATATTACATTGAAAGCAAACTAAAAATTAAGAACAGAGAAAAATAACGAATTACAAAAAATTATAATATTACACGCTAGATTTAGGCTGCGAATTAACAAACACCGCAATTTCAACGTTATAACGTACAAAATAAAATTCTAGTAGCATTTTACAACAAAGCATCAATTAACTCAAACCTGTACTATAAGCCATTATGTATTACTCAGGAGAAGCTTTTCAGTCTGCTCGTAGTTAAGATTATGCACCCATTCAGTTACCATTTTTTTACATTTAAATTTTGGGAATAGGTGAATATTCAATATAAAGTTAATTTTGTTATACAGATAGCTACCTAAAAAGTAAAAAAATCTGCGGGAAAATTGAGATTTAGTAGAGATTTGGAAACAGACATTACGTTTACGTCTTCTTTTTACTGGTGAGGTATTCTTAAGAGGCATCAGGGAGTGTTGTCTCATGACCGTATAAAGGACAAAGAGTTGCCTGACAGTAAGAACATTGAAAGACTGATAGACATCATAGGTGGGATGGAAAAACGGAAGGAAAGAGCCAACTTTGAGTACAGCTCTCTGCGCTCGCTCAAGTTTCAGGAGGTGTGATTTGGATGCGCCACCCCACGAGGTTATACAGTATGTCAAAATTGATTGACACAGCGCAAAGTAGACTGTTCTTATAATTTTGTGCTCTGCGACGCGTCGGAGATAGATTATAGTCTGGAATAGCACATAGGCTACAAATAATTCCTAAATAAATCACTTTTCCCTGGGATGGCAAAATCACAAATTGTACGCGAACGGAGTCATGGGCAAGATCAAGTAAGTTCTAAAAATATCTTGCCTTTATTGTCGTAACTTACAAATTGATAATGTTTGTATAAGTATTTATTGCTTTTAGTACTATTATACTGTTGGTGGTATTACATATGAAGAGAACCTAAGTACCTATACAATTTTGCACACAACTTTGTATGTGGCGTTATTATGTTTCTTAAATAACTGTCTGCACTCAAATTGGCACTGGCCATCGACTTGCTTATGATGTTATGATGACTCAAACTTGACCTCATTTGCCAGAATCAGATCAGCTAATTTAGCTCTTGGACGCTACTATTAAGTATCATAAGTCCTCTTGGACAATTCAATCGACTTGGACTTTCTAAAATAATGGTAACTGTAGTTAGAAGCAGAAGCAATTGAGCCAACGAGCTGGTCAAAATCAAAATACCTACTATATACGGGACTACACTGCAGTGGGCGAAGCACATCCCTCGCAGAACAGCAAATCGATGAGGTCGAAGAGTTCTCGAGTGACAAGGTGGTCCGACGACGTGGCTAAGGTTGTGGTGAAGAGCGTCGGTGGCCTAGTGGCTTTGGGGGTCGCCTCGTGATTGTAAGGCACCGAGTTCGAACCCCCGTGGTCACCACTAATGAGTTTTTCTAACTTAAGTGCATTACCTGGTGAAGGAAAAACATTGTGAGGAAACCTGCACATTCGAACAACTCACTGTCTGATTATCGTTACTATATTCTTGAAACGTGTCTTTGCGAGAGTTCTTCATGGGGTCAAATTTGTTAATTACGATTGTACCCACTACTCTACCTTTATAGTGACTTTCACACTATATGCATCCTGTTCTTTCTCCTAAAAAAAAAAAACTGAGTGTGTAAGAGGGTAATTCCACAAAAGACCCTAATGGCAGGGATTGAAAACCGGTTTATTTTCCGTACCGGTTAGAGCCGCACTTTGAGAGCCTAACCCATAATAAAGGTTACGCTCGCAAGAACCGCTCTAACCGGTATCTCTATGTCGGAGCGTAAACAGGGAACGAAATCAATTTACCGGTTAGAGAGCGGTTCCTCCGTGTGGGGGGTGAATGACCGCTCGTTTAAGGAGACAGGATTTGTTTGCTATGGTATTAGATTGATAGCGCAGCCACCAGCAGCGCCTCGACGCGCGACAGCGGTCATTCATCCCGTATCGAAACACAGAGTAACCGGTTAGGGAGCGCTTCGAAATAACGTTCCCAAATCATTTCGTTCGAACGTAACCTAAATTATTAACCGGTTTAACCTAAATAAATACCGGTTTATTTGTAACCGGTTACAATCCCTGCCTAATGGGTTGAAGTGTATCCGAAAGATCCCATCTGTAGGTACGAGGGCTGCCTTTTAAGTTGTGTCGTTTGCCAACCTCCCGCGATTATTTAAAAAAAAACATATGGCATTTTCATCCTTTTGAATTTAGAACTCGAAAACAAAAGAATGTTTTCAAATTGGTCGAATAGTTTTATTACAGCGTCTATTCAAAGGTGACAAGTCGGTTGTAAAAATGGAAATGTCTAAGGAAAATTTGCGTGCGGTAATTTTCTACAACTTTAAAAGGGGATTATCGCGACTTCAGTGCTTTGAGGAGATCACATCTGTGTTTGGTGATGCAGCACCGTGTCTTAGGACTGTAGAACGCTGGTACTTAGAATTTTTACGTGGGCACTCTAGCCTCAGTGATAAGCTTCGTGAAGGTCGTCCAAAAACCGCCATGACGCAAGAGAATATCGAAGCCGTGCGGCAGCTAATACTCGAAGATCGTCATGTGACATACCGTGAAATAGAGGCATCCGTGGGCATTTCAGGGACCACTGTCCAAAAAATCCTGCACGAAGAACTTGTTGTAAAAAAGTTGATCTCTCGTTGGATACCACATTTGCTTAGCGACGACCAAAAAACAGCCCGTGTAAGTTGGTGTCGCAAAACTCTGAAGCGATTCAGCCGAGGAGAGTCAAAACATGTTTATGATGTGGTTAGTGGTGACGAGTCTTGGATATATGCTTACGATCCAGATTCAAAACAGCAGTCAACTGTCTGGGTCTTCCAGGACGAGCCAAAACCGACCAAAGTCATACGCTCTCGGAGCACTTCAAAAAAAATGGTTGCCTCGTTTGTGGCAAAGGGTGGTCACGTCGCCACTATTGTACTAGAAGATCGCAAGACGGTTACCGCCGACTGGTATACCACTGTTTGTTTGCCACAAGTCATCACCGAATTTCGAAAAAACAACTCGGAACGTCGTATGATACTGCACCATGACAATGCAAGTTCGCACACCGCCCGCCAGACAAAGATGTTTTTGAACACCCAAAACGTGGAAATTTTAGATCACCCGCCTTACAGTCCTGACTTAAGCCCTAACGATTTTTTTACGTTCCCCAAAATTAAGCAAAGTCTTCGTGGTCAACGTTTCAGCTCACCCGAAGAAGCTGTTGACGCATACAAATCGGCCATTTTGACTACCCCCACTTCGGAGTGGAATAAATGTTTTAAAAACTGGTTTGAACGCATGCAAAAGTGTATTAAATATCGCGGCGAATTCTTTGAAAAACAATAAATGGTAATAATCTATTAAATTGTCTATACTTATTTCAAACGACACAACTTAAAAGGCAGCCCTCGTATACGTATATCAGCTCGCAGTCAAATGTCAAATTGCCCAACCGAATTCCCGGTGATTTGATCATCATTCCCGTCTATTCTGGATATCCTTGTCCTTTCCAGCGCAGGAGCGCAATGAGCCGACGTGTGCAGACCGGCTGGCGCTCCGCCAGGCCCGGGATCAGGGTAGAGGAACTCCAGATAATATCATTAATCATAATTATGTTTCATTATTAAATATTTAGCTATTATTCTTTTCTGTGCATGGTGATTTGATTTATTTGACAAAATACATAAAATAGTAACAGCATATTCTTTTGGTATTGTACGCATACCAGATTTCAGATTTTAGATTTATTACTCATTATAATGTGACAGTATAAATAACATAGTATAACAAATTATAATTACCTATATTGTCCTACCTACCCACTCTGTACAAAATCTTTTTTCTATTCGCAGTCCTTCAAAGGTTTGCTGGGAGAGAACGCTTGAAGGGATTATTTTGCCTTTGTGTATCCTTTCTCATCTTCATTGTATTTTTTTTTTTGTATTGATTTCGTTCAGTAAAATATTCATATATAATCATATCTATGGCTTCGATTTAAAACAGGGTATGACAAATCACCGTGTAAAAATAGTTCATCTAAAATAAAAGTGATGAAGTTGCATCACAATAATATGTCATTCATTCTCGAATAAAACATCAATGTCAATAGAACTGTTGCAACTCTGTTATGTATTGCTCTGTTTTATTTTTGTCACAGTATGCAGCGGAGAGTACTAGCGCTACGAACGGGTTCGAAAGATTGTGTCTAAGTCACAATAAAACAAAATACCTAGCCTATAACCATCGCACAATAAAGACGAATCAATAGAAACCTCATTTGTCAAAATCGGTTTAGACTGCACCGAGCAAACGTCGAGCGTCCAGTGGCGCCCTCATTACTATTATTGTGTTTTCTAATTAATTCAAGAATTTCCTTGCAATCAGACGGTACGTTTTTGTAGCGCAAGTTAAAACACAATTTATGGGATACGTACCGTAAAACCTTACAACTTTGCCCTTTGAACATAACTTTGCCCTAGTCTTCACTTTTGAATATAACCGAAATAAATCAAAAAATATCAAACGCACACCTTATTTTCAATCTGTGGTAGAAAGTCAAACATATCGCTGGCAAGATCGAGTAACCGCTGATTCCCCACCATGCTTTAGTCACTCGTCAGACGGCTGCGAACACAGTAGTGTATTTTGGTGGGCCAAAAAGTGCGAAAAAACTTCTGTGGTAAATTCACCTACGACGTCCCTACAGGTATGTTCTTTTGACTGTTATAACTCTATAGTTAGTAATCGCTACAGACAAAAACTCAACACTGTATCTCAATTAATTTCTGAGTTATGGCGGTGGGCAATGTTATATGCTAATTCCGGGAGTGCTTCTCGCAACATTGCCCAGCACAATTTCACCGTTAGGGTTGTCACTGAAGACGTGATAACGGAATTAAAAGGACAATTATATGCAAAACCGATTTTTTTTTAAGTTTTGTTGATTATTCATTTAATTTTTGATTATATTGCAACATCACACCGTTGTTTCTGCTAGAATGTCATTTGTTGTTTGTACATGTTACGCCATTTTTTTGTTTAATTCATAATTATAATCTGTTTTTTTTTCACTATAAAGTACTGCCCATAGAAATTACTAAGTACGTGGTGCTCATTTGTTTCTTGCATAGAACTTGTATGGCAAAGTACTTTGTGCCAAAAAAACCGAGTATAGTAAAAATATGGTTTTTTAATGATGAATAAGTATTTCTGAGGTAATTTGATTTTATGTTATTAATAAAAATCTGAGTCTTAATGAGCCTATTATTTATATTTTAAAAGATGCTTACAGCTAAGATTAGACTTTCTTCATTTATACAGACTTAAACACATTACCCTCTTTTAGGTTTCGACTTAGTCGCGTAAAATCAAAAATTGACAACCCTAATTCACTTTCATTTTTGTATGAAGGTGTCACATAAACGATTCACAACTTTGCCCACCGAATTCAGGTGGAGAATCCGACGTCAAAAAAGACTTTTAATTATATGGAATGAGGTCATAGTTAATGTATATTATAGGTTTTTAAGGACCTGATGATAAAGTCGTCGATGCCAAAGTTATTAGCGTTTATACAAAAGTGGGCAATGTTGGAAAATAGTTTTTTTTTGGCCCGCAGCTTTGAGAAGCATTTTCACCAATAAAAAGGCGTATTTTTGTATTCTATTCAGAACAGACACCAAGAACAGAGTCCAAAGGTGTTATTAGTACGGACTTTTAATTCAAAAAGTTATTATAAACGTGAAAAAAATAGCAATAATTGCAAAAAGCGGGCAAAGTTGTATGGTTTTACGGTAACAAACTTTAATAACAATTACCCTTTGAGTAGTCAGCTTAACGGGAAAAGGTGGCCACTTTTTTCCGTTAAGTTGATAACTCGAAGGTGAATTGTTATTAAACTATGTGATATACCCTATAAGTCGTGTTTTCATTTGTAGTACAAAAACCTACCAACCAATTTCAAGAAAATACTTTAGTTTATTAGAAAACACAATAATAATAATGAAGGCGCCACTGTACATCCAGCGTACGCTCGGCGCAGTTTTAATTGGGAACAACGCTATACTACGTCGATACATAGGGTGTCAAAATCATTAAATACCTACCTACCATTGATTTCCTTGGTATCCAGTAGTCGGGTCAAAAACACAGAGTTAAGAACGTTTTTAGGGTTCCGTACCAAAATGGTTAAAAATGAACCCTTATGGTGAGACTTCGGTGTCTGTCTGTCTGTCCTTATGTCACAGCAGTTTTTCTCTGAAACTATAGAAGCTGTCACCTTGAAATTTTGCGTAGTTGTATAACTTGCTTGCCTGCATCTGTTTTAAGTAAAAAACATAAAATTATTTTCTAAATATTTGAAAAGGGGTGTAGAATGAGGGGTTGAAAAATAAAAGTGATTTATTGAATATAGCAAACGGGGTGTCATATGAAAGGCATCAGTCTGCACTTTTAAAACATTTTTTTTTATCATTTTCCGTAATGTACCTACTTATTGATTTAAAGTAAACGATTTACAAAAATTAACGTAGTACGACAATCCGTTTAAACATTAATAAAAAAAATCTAAACCATTAAACTTTCAAACTTGCTTAGTGTTCAAAACCAATTTGCTAATGTATGCTGGCTGCGGAAGGACGTGGATATAACGTCTTCATTGCTCTACTTTGTAATGTAGCACGTCGTATGATATTAATATTTGACAGGAAACGAAAACATTCATTAAATATTAAAATAACATGTAATCACGCCGCACCTCGGCGCGCTCTGCAGTTTATTGGCTGTACCAATTAATTACGAATTACGTGATTCAAACATGTCTGGGCTAATTTCTTGCCAAGATGCTTTAAACGAAATATTCAACCTGGTATTACTCATTAAAATTCCTCTAAATAGTTTGTTTTTGAACGATGTGTTTAGCGCCAATCATTTTGAAAAATCATGGCATTTATGGTAAGAGGATTGCCAATCTTGCTATCGAAATTATCGGTCAAATATATATTGGTAACCGCGCCGCGTGTCTCTTTAAACCCTGACATTGACGAAATCACCGATGTATGATGGAGCTCCAAATAATAATAAAAAAATATATTAAGGGGATTGTCATTATTCTCACGCGGCGCTGTCAACGTTTTCCCACACAAATTTAGCTCTGGGCGATAACAATTCTCACCCCTTATATCAAGTCCGATTGCAATCCATTTTTTTGTTTTGTCATTTTGTTTCTTACCAGAAATATTTTCTTGAAAAGGAAAACGTACACACCTAGTTTTTTGTAATGCCTTCAAAAATCGTAAAAATCATACTTAATTTAGGGGATGAGAAACGTTATCGCATTTTGTACGAACATTTCGGCTTCTCAATCCTCTTAAACTACCATTGAACGCTGAATATAACGTCTTTTCTTGAACCTTAACATTGGCGGAATAATCAACAGTCTCGATAGCGCTATAAAACCAAATTGATTGATTGATTGAATTACAGGAAATTAATTAAGTCTAAATTACCCATTGGCTTTCTGCAGCCGAGTTCCACAAATAAAGTACCGTAATCGTACATTGTTTCTAGTTTAAGTTGTGAATGGTCCGATCCTACGTTTATTTTATGGTATCAAAGTACAATTTTACATAAATGGAACTAGTCCCAAAGTATTAACTCAAGGCTTTTATGCCAATCAACTTGACAAAGATATCATACTTATATAGAGCAACTAGCGACCCGCCCTCGCTTCGCTTCGGTTATATGAGTTTTCTGTAACACCAGTACATAAAATAAAAAAAGATTATACATATAAATAAACCTTCCTCTTGAATGACTCTATCTATTAAAAAAAACCGCATCAAAATCCGTTGCGTAGTTTTAAAGATCTAAGCATACATAGGGACAGACAGCGGGAAGCGACTTTGTTTTATACTATGTAGTGATACATACTTCAATACTTAGAAAAATGTTAAACTCATTAACGGATATCTGCAATTACCGGGATTAGAACCTGAGACAGCTCGCTCCCACAGGACCCACTATTAACTAAGCTATACGGGTACGGCCAAGAGTTAGTCTTTTACTGGATCGATGTTTAAATAAGTCATGAAACCTGTCATGTTCCGTATTTGAGGAATGAACGCGGCATCTATTCCTGTACGACAAGGGCCGGATATGTGTTTCTGGAACAAGCTCCCGGACTGCGGGTGCCCAAGAATTGCGCATGTAAGGTGTTCTGGCATCTATGACCAGGAAACGCACGCATGTATATCCTCAGAAATAAACTATTCGGTATTTTTGGTGATATACAAAACTAAGTGTATATTGGTGGTTTAGCGGGTGGTAGGACCTTGTGCAGGGCCCGTCCGGATCGCTACCACCATCTTATCCATTAACCTACCGCCAAACAACAGTGTTCGCATTGTTGTGTTCCGGTTTGGGGATAAGACAGCCGGTGAAATGACTAGCATTGAGGCATTCCATCTTAGTCCTCAGGGTTTGCAACGCGTTTGCAGTCTTAGGATTGCATCGCAGTCCTGTGAATGCGAATGTCTATGGGTCACAGTTTCCACTTACCATCAGGTGGCCTGTATGCTCGTTTGTCTTCTCTATGACATAAAAAAAAAAAAAATGGTTTTCTTTCCTTATTTATATGACTTAAGGAGCAAGGGTCTTACTAGATCTTACTACATGTTTATTTTTTATTAAGTATATTATCCAAATGTCGATCTAGAACTGGAATCCGTGTGCTGAATCGGTACTTCACTAGTGTACCTACATTTACATTTCAATCCAGTCCAACATTAAGTGTGTTTACATTGGTCACTGTAAACACACTTGTGTTGGTTATACGTTGAAAGTATAATTGATGCTGTATATCAGATACATTAAAAAGTTGTGTATGTACAATATTTTGTCATAGATAACAAAGCAGATCGTTGGGTTCGCTTAATTTATTAAAATAAATTTATAAAATATCAGGAAGCCATCTCACAAAAAATAACCTAGTCCTAAACTAAGCTCTAGCTTATCAAAACAAATAGGGCTTATACAGAAAATTGTAACCTTTAAAATCTTCTACGTTCGGTACAGCAAGGGAAACTGGAAGAGGTATACTGACATTGTGACACGAGCGAAAAAGGTACGTCTTTCGATTTCCAAGACTGTACCTATACCGAAATATCAGAGGGTTGTTTTAGACGCTAAACGCTCTAAAATTTGGAGACATAAATTGGTACAGGGGATATATGACTTGGTTTCGACATCGCATGTTTTCAGTCATAATGTAGCTCACAGGGGATCTACTGTACTTGGCAAACCATATTACTTTTGACATGTTACTGTATTATTTTTAATTCGGTCGCCATTACTGGTCAGTAAACAGGCGCTAACGTTAACGATACGATAACATGTCAATACAATACAGTCAATATAGTTTTTCTGAGTAGAATAGACCCAAAGTCGTGTGGCCGCGTTTTCCGTGTGGTTGCCGGTAGAATAGTGCCACGTCTCCATATTTTCCCGTGGATGTCGTAAGAGACGGCTAAGGGAATAAAGGCGTATAGTATTGTTAGGCGATGGGCTTGCAACCTGTCACTAATACACTGGTAAACATCTTAGCCTAAGTGTGCAAAATGTGGTTACAGAATTATCAACAAGTTTTTAGAGTTGTTGGTAATTCTGTAGCTCTGCCTACCCCACTCTGGGAATAAAGGCTTGAGTTTATGTACGTATGTGTATGTAATAGAACCAAAGCTTCATCAATTCGTAACGCCTTTCCTTCTCTTCAATGATGCGTTGTTTGTCCTGTCTAGTGAGCTGTGTGACGGGGACAGCTGTATCGGCTGCCTCGCCGACTGGACAGCCATTCAAGTCTCCGGCTCTCCGTGGATCTGATAAAAGCCTGCCAAAACTTCCTGAATCATGCGACGAAATTAGACAGTTAGGTACAGATTAGAAAAAGTGCTTAGGGTCGACGTTCTCAGACTTTTAAACAGCAACAAGATAAGAAAAAAAATGGGAAAATGTCGAAGCCGACTGCCAACCCTCACTAGTTAGACAAGAAGAAATACGGTTAACACTTAACATTAGTTAGGTACATGAACTAATTTTGATGTGTAATTTGACTTTTATACAGTGCAATACGGTTAAACAGTGCCTGCTGTCTTTACCTAAAATTTCAATTCCCAGAATGCCAATTTATTTATGTTTTCAGAATTTCAAAACCAAAACCGGATAGATTTTTGACTACAGTAAAATTCAAACTGCACTGGAGGGAAACACTTTGAAACATTTGACCAACAATATATTGCCTAATCGGCAGAGACCTTAGATAATGATATCGTGGGCATTCTGTCAAATATTTTCACGCTGAATGCATCGCTTGGCAGTTTGAAGCAAATTTTGTTTCAGGAGAATACTTCCAAAAACACGTTTGACTTTTGGTAAGGCGGACTTCTTGAAAAGAAAAAGACTGTAGCCACATTGCTTAAAGGTAAAATGTTGAATACGTCGATGATATTTTTGAAGTTTAAGCAAAAAAAAAAAAAAAACAGACACTTCATTCTAAAGTCCTCTATGACATTTCTAGGTGATAAAAAAGCCGCTAATCTCATTTGACAGATTAAACCTTGCAATAATATGCCATTTTGGTTTACATTATGAACTGTCATAACCTGACATTATTGTGACTCCTATCCTACAGCTGTATCCTTTTCCCTGAATTAGCAGCTTTTGATATTTTACACGTCCTGAGTGCCTAGTTAGCGTCTAGTAGAAACCCAGGTGCTAACGGAACGGTGTTCCAGACCTGTAGGTATGCGTCACACGGGGAACGCAGCCGCAGCTGTAACACGACTACCCAGGGCTGGTCCGGGCCCGCCATTGTGGAGGCATCCCGACCCACTTCGTTAAAAATAGCGCCGCTGAAATAGCCGGCAGGGCGCGCGACGGATTTAGCGCGAACGGTTCGCGTTTGTCGTGTGGCGCTTGCTTTATTTATCGGGCCTATTGTTCCGTTGGCTTAGACGAACAACTAATGTCAATGGGAATGGGATACCGTATAAAAGACAAAGATTTTTGCGCCTTTTATGGATTCGTTTTCAATGAATTAAGTTAAATTAATCATTATTTTCAGGTAGTTACGTGGTTGACTCAGATTGCTTTGACATACATTTTAAATGTCTGAAAAACATTTAATTGAGCGGTTATTTGCATCATATGACCCAGGTACCAGCAGCTGGGACGCTAAAGAAATCACCCCAAATGGTCTGTCAGACTGTCAACGGTGTTAAACAGTTTTATAAAAAAAAACGAGAGACCTATGTGCCAAAATAGATAACAGGGATAATTACATCTGACTAATGTTACTAGTGTACATTTTAAATACTTGTTTACTCAATGAATAATGGAAGTTGGCCTCTCGGACTAACCTTCCTTTCCACCAGAAGGAAGGTTACACTGGCGCAGTAGAACATGTCCAAGCTCAAAACGAACGATATGATATAAATTTTCAAGATATTTGGCACGCATAATAAATTTAATTCAACATTTAGGTTGATTTATGTAAGTTTGTGAGAAACGCGAGTCAAGTATGAATTTTTGTATTTTTTTCTAGGAACTACCAAGAGTCAAGAGTTCTTTGAAACTAATTTTGGCACAAAAGTGACCACTTTCCAACACTTGTCAAAACTTGTTGTAGCCTTTTCTATAAAAATAATTCAGAACAAAAATCTGATGCAAGAAAACGCCTAAACAAAAATTTGAGCATTTACTTACCACTGGTCATTTTAAGTTAATAATCAATACATCTTGTAAGGAAATTGCTCATTTTAACAACGCAGGATTTCTTACAGCGCGGAAATTATTCAGCCTTCTTCACACTTCGATTCTCTTGTGACGTCACAGGGTAGAAATCCCAACATGTTCGGTGCCCCGGACTCACCTAGCGTGTCCAAATTACATACCATGGCTAGTTTACGGCAACGAATGCCCTAACTGACCGTCCGGTGAGTCAGCAACTGGCCATCGTCAGAAACCCAATCCACCTCACGACCGGTGCCTGCCAAATCTATTCTTAAAAACAAACTATTCACCTACGATGTAATATCTACTGTGTTACGTGTGTAGAAGATTCATTTCACATTATCTTGCTCCATACCATAAGCGTAAGCCAATAGAAGTTCTAAGATGGATTCAGTAAAGTTCTCTTTTTATTGTCTATATGTTTACATTCCACCAAAGTATCGCCAAACGTCACTTTATAATAGTGTTTCGAATAATCGAATGGACACTATTTACGTCTGGAACGTTCTATTAATTTTCTAGACGCTGAAACAAATGACAGTTGCGGAAGACCGTAAGACATGCTATTTGTATTTAAACATGGCCGTCGCTACGTCTTAGCAATTACAATACTAAAATTATATTCAATGGACACGACATACGTTCATACATTGTATAGATTGGCTCTTTTGGATATGCAGATTTAGTCACGAATTTCCTCCTAACGTAATAACATTAGATAATGTCTAAAAAACAATAATTGATTGGACCTTTTAGATAAACTCGTTATTCAAAAGACAATGATATAAGGATTGAGAAATACTTAAATAAATAAAAATCATCCATCACTCTGGAACTAATATTTGCGCCCATCACTGTCATCATACAAAAGTCTGCACTTACGGGATTTGAACCCAGGACAACCAGCTTCGTAGGCAGGGTAACCACCAACTAGGCCAACGAACCGTCAAATGGCTAATATGACTTATATTATGACCAATAACACGACCAATATTATGACTTATTATATTAATCGTCGAACGACACCTGGTCTGGACTCACTCCAGCTGGCCTCGAGGTTTAAAACTCTATTAATATTGCATTCGGTGCGGTTGAATGACTACCTACTGCATACCTACTCGTATTTTCGCACTTAAAATATTAGTGAGAGGAGGTGGAGATTAAAATATGCTGGGACTGCTCCCAAAACAGAAGGTTACCTGTTCCTTTTCCTCAATTCATTGATAAGACATATACTAAGGGTTATTTAGGGTTTGGGTAATAGTGTTGTCGTTAGCTGAAGTTCTGTATTTTTTTATTAGTGGAAGTGGAAGATTATGGTAGATCTATTTAAAATACACAAAAATAAATAAATAAATAACCGGAGACTACACAGCTGGGAGCTTTCTCGGGGAAACATTGCTATACAACGAAAAAATCCTGGGAGCACCTCTGCTACGGGGCTCTCTGTTTTTTATTTTTTATTTGGTAAACAATAAATGATTTTATTTTTACATAGTTTAGTTTTAATGACGAGTTTAGATTACTTTTATTTGCTTAAATTTTAATATTTACATTGTTTTATAGTTTAAATAAAGAAATAAAATATCCATTTTATTTAAAACTAGCTGTTGCGCACGACTCCGTCCACGCAGAAAAATAAAACATAGGGTGAATGAAGTATTCCAATGGTGAAAGTATTTTTGAAATAGGCACATTCGTTTTTGAGTTTACTTATTACAAACATACACACACAAAAAAATACAAATCTTTCCTCTATAACATTAGTGTAGGTAGACTAGCAACCTACCCTCGCTTCGCTTCGGTTTATGTGAGTTTTACATCCGTACATAAAACATAATTTATTATACATAAATACCTACCTTCCTCTTTAATCACATCAAAAACCGTAGTGCAGTTTTAAAGATCTAAGCATACATAAGGACAGATAGACAGTGGGAAGCGACTTAGTTTTATACTATGTATGTATAGTGATGATAAACATATTTTGTTAAATAATGTATAATTTTAACAAAGCCGAGATAAATAAATACGTTGGTTGGTATACGATTTGTATTTTTATTAAACTTAAATAATTTATATTTAGGCTTCGATAATTAAACACCTTAAATTGTATACATTTATGTGTATTTACAGGTCATCAAAACCATTATAAAAATCATCTTTGGCCGCTGAAAAAAAATACAAACTTACCCAATGCCCTTTCGGAGTAACCTACCTGGTTGAGAACGTCGTCGGCGCATCGGCGGCCAAGCAGCTTGGGGAGTCGACTCGTGATCAGGGCTCGGAAACCTGGTTAATTTTATTAACCAGCTCGTCAGAAGCACCATACATTTCAAAACGATAATTTTCATTTCGATTCCGCTCGGAATAAAATCGATATTATTTCGGTTTTGATCAAAGAGCAAAATTAAACTGTTCCTGCTCAAAAAACCGGTTAATTTCGCTCGCTAATTTGTTCGCACCGCCCACCAGTCCGAACACCCCTTTCTCGCTTTTCCTAATAGGTTAGTAGCTAGCTCCTCAGTTAGTTGCATTTTTCCTTGCTCACGTGACTTATGATTGTATGATTCCAAGCAGCGTCGCCCAAACGATGCTCCACCCATTTGTCATTTGAAATTAACCAGGTTAATGCCAGCGATCATAACTCTCGCGAATCGATTATGCTCCCAGCGAGCGCTTACGAAAAACCTGGTTGAGAACCATATTAACCGGTATTTTTCGAACCGTTCCCAAGCCCTGAATTCATGACATGATCGATTGGCAACTGGGGCTTGAACGTAAGGTACGGAGTTCAAGCCCCAGTTGCCATGTACCAACCAGTTTTTTTAAATCTAGTACATTTCCCGATGCTCTTACATTCAAGGTAAACATCGTGAGGAAACTTGCTCATTCGAACAGCTGAGTACGTATGAGGGGTAATTGCACAATAGATCCTTACAGGATCGGCGTTTAACGATGTGGATAAACGTGGACGAAACATCTGTCACTTTCTGACCAGTATGTAAGTGCGAGAGTGACGGATAGATTATCTACCACGATAAATTAACCCTCTACGGGATAAGATAAGGTAAAGGTTTAACACCTAATAAAGAGATCACAATAATGTTGAAGAACGTTCGTGTTGTTATTTGAGTCTCACGGTAGTTTTATTATATCTAGGATATTAGATTTGGTGACCCATTACTAGTATATCAGTACTATCAGGTAGTACATGACATGTATTAGTACTTATTCGTGTTCCTTGTTCGATAAATTTTAATGAATGACAATTTCATTTCATTTTAAGTACATGTTAAAGCTCAGAACTTAGGTTGTTAAAGGTTCTCCAAATCGATACTTGTTTGTTTAACCGACGACCTTCGTCAACCGGCCTCAGCGGGTCGTTCTTGACGTCATTTCGTAACTATAATGCATACATAAGTGAGAGAACATGCTTAGAAGTTTATTCTATACAATGTATTTATTTAACGTGGCTCATTCAAATAAACATACACTCTAGAAATGTCTTACAAACTAAAAATGCACCTTTTATATCTTTTAGACAAACCTATTTCAAGACTTTTAGTACAAGTTTGGCTAAATAAGTATAAATACGTAATAAATAACAGTCAAAATCATACAGTCTATAGGTAATTTCCCCTTTTGGATGTAGGTAGACCTTTTTGAATACAACAACAATATTAATTTCTTATTTAATTATAACTACACTTACAGCCATTACAATTATTTTGGACAAATATTAGCTCCCGGTTAGAGTGTCATTGATGTTATAAATTTGAAGATATTCTAGAATTTTCGGAAACAGAGCGTGGGGAATATCTTTGCTCGCCACCATATCGATGTGGTTCCACAACGGGTCCTCCATCACAACCAGCTCTCGCACGTTGGGCAGCTGGCTGGCCAACCATCTTGTATCCTCGATATCCACGATACCGTCATTTTTCCCTTGCAGCAATACGCACGGCACACTCACAGCAGACAAATTAAACTCCGGTGGTTCTCCACCATAGACCTTCATATTTTTTTCCAGTCCGTAATCATACTTTCTGAACTTATCACCGTTGACGCTTTGACCGTAACGAGCTAAATTCTTCACTGAAGTTCCCGCAGGGAAATGGTCCAATACAATTTTCAAGGTTTCGTTAGTAATAGAGCCCGGATGCGGAGCGTCCAGGAAAGATATGACTGCTTGGCACAGTTCTGGTCGATATTCACACGTGACTCTAAGAATATCTAAAAATCCCCTCCAGAAGAACTCACTAACCCCTAAAGAATGAAAATAGTCTTGGTAGTCCCGCACAAGCGTCAAAAATGTTCTGAATAACTTTGATTTAGCATTGGTGTGCTTCGAAGCCGGGGCCAACCCGATGAATAGCTTGGCTTTGTCGCAGTACTCAGGTCGTTCGGAGCACATTATGAAGAAACTGCCGCCTCCTTGGGAGATACCTATGTAGTTGAGTTGCGCAACTCCCGTGCTGTTTAGAACATAGTCGATGACGGCCGGGACGTCGTACATGCCGATTTCATCCACGGCAAAATTCCAGAACTCATCGTCACTGTCAGGGTCGAGCGAGACGTGTCTTCGGCCGTAGTAGGTGCCCCGCGCGTTGCCCACCCATAGGTCGTAACAGGCGTCGGAAACGAGGAAAGGGAGTCCCACATCCGAGCCCGCGTCGAGGAAGCAATCCGCACTGGCTAGCAGTCCGTTCATAAGCAACACCGGTGTTTTTACTTTATCTCTAGTGCAGTTCCTTGCCTGTGTTATTCGAAATACAGTGAGTAAATATCCATCTTCGGTCAGGACAGTATGGTTTTCACTCTGGTACCCATATTCGGATATTATTTCCGTAAAGTTGAGATCTACGTGTCCCGTGGCGAACCGGTAAACCGTCCGCATTGACGAAAAGGTCCAAGAAAGCCCCAAGACGAAAACGACAGCAAACGACCAATTCAATGCCATGGCGGTTACGTACTAAACTAAGAAATATTTTTCAACTAAGTCAATGATGACAAGTTGAGAAGAAACAAGTTATCTTGTTACATTGCCTAACGCTAAAAGGCATTGAGACGTCACTATGATAACATTTTTAGGGTTCCGTACCCAATACAGAAAAACTTACCTTATATAACATGATTAGCTGTCCGTCTGTCCGTCTATCTGTTAATACCCTTTTTCTCCAAAATGGTAGTAGCTATCGAGTTCATATATGTAATAAGTACTTACTTGCCTATTTTTTTCGCATCTTATTTTTTGCACACTAATGTTTTGTCGAATGATTAAAATGTCGAAAATTATTTGATTGAAATTGTTTTGCATAATACTTTTTGATCGAAACATGGTTTACTATAAATTACTTTTGTGTGGAATAACGTTATTTTTTCGATTGTATTATAGGTATAACATTGTTATTCCAAATATTGTTTGCAATAAGTAATTTAAATTTTCTATTACCAGTCATGTTAATTAGCCACTATTATATTTTACAGATATTATATGAAATAAACCCTCACCTTGAGACAAAGTCGACGGAGCTCCATTAGTTGAGCAATCATATGACCTAGGTGTTTTATATTGCAAGGGGCTTCGCCGCCGAGCCCCTCTTTACTACTCCGCCTATCCTTGTACTTATCTAAAAATATTATCGATATTTTAATTTTATGATATTGTATGTTACGCTAAATAACAATCCGACCTAACAATATTATACAATTTTAAACCAAAAGTGCTTTAGAACAAAAAATCATTTATGCTAAAATCGAAGTAAGTATGCCATTATAGTATATTATAGAAAATATGGTTGACCAATTTTTTTAGCACATACAATTTTGGACCAAGTGAAGGGCACCCGATCTACGAAGGTAAACCATATTGCTTTTAGTAGACGAGCCCACGACACTAATCCTTGTTCGATAAGACGACCGGCATATGTATAATCAAATATTCACGTCGTTAATGGGAGAACACGATGGCGATGCTGCAATGCAAGAAAACTGGAATATTGTTTTATAAAAGAAAAACTAAAATTCCTATTACTAGTATGATAAGATAAGACTCCCAAGATTCGTTTGTTCCTCGGAAAGCAAAAAAAAGGTCTTACTCTTTCACACTTAAGTACTAAATGTGCGAAAGCAGGATGATCAATATCATTATGCTCATGCAATATAGCATAAGTAGGTAACTTTATTTTTCGTCCCATTTTTAAACAGGTCAGGTTTTTGTGTTTTTGTGTTTAATTTTAATTTTGCTCTTTATATTTTTAACTAGCGACCCGCCCTCGCTTCGCTTCGGTTTATAAGAGTTTTCTGTAACACCAGTACATGAATTAAAAAAATATTATACATATAAACATTCCTCTTGAATCACTCTATCTTTTAAAAAAACCGCATCAAAATCCGTTGCGTAGTTTTAAAGATCTAAGCATACATAGGGACAGACAACGGGAAGCGACTTTGTTTTATAGTGTCTACTAGCGACCCGCCCTCGCTTCGCTTCGGTTTATATGAGTTTTCTGTAACACCAGTACATAAAATAAAAAAATATTATACATATAAACCTTCCTCTTGAATCCCCCTCTATCTATTAAAAAAAACCGCATCAAAATCCGTTGCGTACTTTTAAAGATCTAAGCATACATAGGGACAGACAGCGGAAAGCGACTTTGTTTTATAATATGTAGTGATGATAGTGATAACTTACCTTTGCACAGTAATCCTTCTTTTGGGCTTTGCCACTCTCATGTTTGGAATTTATCTCTGAGACTTAAAAAAACAAATCAGGGGTTATTACTATATTTACTGATGATACTCTCACTCACTTGACATTAGTTAAATCATTACGGAATTACGGAACGGACATGATAAATTGACTTTCAAATATTCCTTAAATAAAGCCGAGGGGGCCCAATTAAACTTTAATGTTTTCTTACTTGTACCAAAATAAATATTTTTTACTTGTCTATTTAAGTCTTTACTTTTTTATTAGTGCGTCTTCTTATTTACTACGCTAAAATTATAAAATTATAATTTTAGGTTTGAACATTTTGAAAAAATGCGGATAAATATTACATCGTCCAATAATTCAAATAATTAATTAAATTTATTTGCGAGTATAAGTAAGTATTATATTTGTGTATGTACCTAAACAGGGTCCATATTGGCACATATAAAATTTGTAGTCCGAATGTATTGTTACTCATAATCATAAATCATCGCAACTCAGAAAGTGTTTTTTCCTGAAATTGTTTTTATTTCAGGGTTTTTTCTTTTATAAAATAAACGTAACCTAACCTAACCTCATTAACCAGTTAGATATTTCAAAAATTCGAAATAAAAACCGTTTCAGCCAAAACATATTTAATTAGCTACGATGATTACGAGTAACAATACATACAATATGAACTTTGGCGCACACGTGCATGTAAACACTTTATTGTACAAAACACAGAAATACAATATTTACAGAATATGAATGTACAAGGGTTTAAGGGATCTCTTCCAGCTAACCTTTACTAAGTCTTGAGCTTGTAACTATAGCGTTTAACTATAACTTTTAGTGTGTGTGTTACATATAAGTTAGTAATAAGCGAACTTATCCTATAAGGGATCTCTTCCAGTTAAAGTTGGAGGAAAGCCAGTGACAACTGCGCCACGGCTAGAAAAGTTTCAACTGCACATTGAGGAAAATACTTACTTATAGTAAAATAACTACCTATTTACAGACAGTAAACATCCAAGAAATACAAACGAAAACCACATTCTGCGACATAATATTCTGAAATTAAAATAACAATGTCTTCAATAGCAGACAATTTGACAGGAGAATAAACATGAAAAAAGGACAAAAATTAAGCGGTAAGAAAAATCGTCGTTTGTACCTAATGATTAAATTAATGATTTATTTGGTTAGTAACAATTAATGGCGGAGCTGGCGACAACTTGACAGGGGAATAAAAATGAAAACGCACCCGGGTAACAATCCTACTAAAATAAATGTGAAAGTTTGTGTGTGTATGTTTGTGTGTCAGTTTGTTACTCCTTCATGCTCAAACACCTGGACGGATTTGGATGGTTTTAGGAATAGAAACAGCCTATAGACTTTATATATTAACACATTTGAATACTTTTTAACTCGGAAAATTTAAAAGTTCCTCAGGCAATAACGATAATTGATATCTACGCGGAAGAAGTCGAGGGCAGAAGCTAGTATGACATTCATTTCTTAAGTGTTAAGCGAAGAACAGTGTATCTAATACATATATTCACTATAACTTTAAAAGAGATAGCATAGATTTGATACAATTGAATTTGAAGAATTCATTTGCACTGGGACTGTTATTATAACTAGTTTTTGGAAAGGCTCCATCTTGAACGACATCACCGCTTCCCGTAAAGTGAGATAGTTTTACGGATGGCTTTTCTTCTTAAATCAACCTTTAGGTTATATACAGGGTGTTGGGCACTTGGGTGTAGGCGTTTTACGGGATGATAGTATTTCAGTAAGGGTCATTTTGAAAATTTTCTAAAACTTTTTGAGTAAACGCGCAGAGTTACTTTCTCCATACTAAGAGAACCCCGCGTTTGTTTTTCACCAAGTATGGAAAAACCAATTTTGTAAGTATAATCAAAAAGTTGTAAGGAAAAAAAATGGCATGTAGCTTTAAAACTTCCTTATTTCATTGTGATTCAAATCATGCAAGAAAACACTGTTTTTTTTATCAATTCTTGAATTAAGGGGTTTTTCGTATCACGGACATAAGGAAAAATTACAAAATATCCTATTAAAATTATCGATATCCCGGAAACTTAGCATAATAATAAATGTGGTCAAAAATGTTCAGAATGACCCTCACTATCATCCTTTATTCATCAACTGCCGCAAAATTGACCCTACAGACGCGACTTATATTCTAGGAGGCAATTTTTATTACATTCATCTATTTTGCAACGTACGTTCTAAAAAACGTACCTTCACCTCAATTTGACCTTTAAAAATTCTCGTTTTGAATATTTAGCTAGGTACCTACCTACAGTTTTACCATTTTCATTTAACAAGGGAATAAATATGTAAACAACAATCTTAACCTACAAAGGGTTAACTTATTTATGCATGTGGTTCGTGACATTCCTTCATGCCCACCTCGTCTCGAATTCTGCCATCGGATAATATCACAACTCGTACAGTATTGTACAGTACATACATCCTTATTCGAAACAGCAGAGCGTCGAAATTACTATGATTATTTATTTGCAGATACCCCATTTTGTAGGAAGAACAGAGTTATAGTCATGTGTCACCGAGGGCTGAGCCCTGCGCGTGCGCTGACTCAGTGATCTATATCCATCCCGTGACGTCACACCTGTTTGCCGCCACAATTACTCCTAATGCCCAAATTAGTTGCCCCATATACCAAACTCGAGTCTTCGCAATTCAGGATCACCAGCGGATCGACTTCTTAAGGAGCAACTATCGCCGTTACCAGTGGCAGTATTCCAAATCCTCTAAAAATATATGTTTGTGTGGAAAGGTACTTGCTATCAAAGTCACCCTGTAAATCAAAGTAACCTCGGTTTACGGTACTCAGAGATATTTTAAAGGCAAGTACTCGTTCCGTTTTCAAACTTGTGTATGTAAAATCGTTACTAAAGCACGACTTCATCGTCAGTAACCAACTGTGCCGCCATTAATTCCATGGAACGAAAAATATGAACATACGAAATTTTATCAAAATTTGGTATGGTCCAGTTTGGAGATAGTTTGGACGTATGTTTACGTATGTTTACGAATATTTCTACTTAGACGAAGTTGCGGCTTAGATACTAGTAATAAAATGTTGTTTAGGTACTCATCTGATAATTATTTTGAAGGATGCAACACCGCCATTATGTTATTGACCCTTTCGTAGCAAGGCTCTCTGGGTTAGAAGTAATTGTAGTCAGTCAAGAGTAAAGATCGAGGTAGTCTGTAAACGACTGGTACCAAGAGCGTGCTACTATTGTTTACAAGGGGTTGTGTAATACTAACATACCTACTTACTTACATATTGAAAAAATGTCTGTTTCGATCTAAGCTGAACAAATGCTAGAATGGAATAAGTCTAGTAAATATTTTACCGTCACCTGTTTATTATAGGTCATTATGTTGCCTAGGAGTGGATAAAGATAACATCAGTTGCACCAATTATGACATGACTATGTTATTCATTTTACGGCGAGCGTAAAGGACAGAGCTATAGCAGTTATATAGGTCTGTCCCTTACTCTCAGCGCAAACTGAACTGCATAGCTATGTCTTAATAACCTCCCAGAACTTTCTAATCCAAACTCTGAGCATTTAGGAATGGGTGCGAAATTTAATCTAAATTAGGTCCCTGTAGCGCTTGGCAGAAATGCAGCTATAACCTTTTTTTACCTTTCAAGTAGTGCATGTTGCACGTTTTCAAAACCTTTATTATTAATTTATTTCTTTATCTCTTTAGGTACCTGCTTTAACTTTTGAGACAAGATGCCGCCACGGTCTGGAAATTTTTTTCCAGTAAGTACAGTCACCGTCATAAATAAGTGATGATTTCTGTACCTTGTCGCTTTTAATCGTTTGACAATTTCGTATGACATTTCAAATACGACGTTAAAGTGACAAGGATCATAAATGATAACTTATTTATGCCGGTGACTGTACCTACTTAGAGTCAAAGTTGTTGCCTAAATCAAAAACGAAAAATGCGTTAATGGTTAATAAATCCATATTTTCTAACATTAATTTATTTAAGATTCGCTGGTATTTCGTCAAATTGTCTTTTAAGTTAGGACCAAAACACTATTATAAGTCAAATGAGGCAAAGGTGTATCGCAAGGTTTAGGTTTTGTACGCTTAAGATAGTAGAAAGTTAAAACTCACTATATTCTGGACCGGTATAGAAGAGATCGAGTAATTACAATAGTTTCTTGGAGAAATTAACTTTATTTGACCCAAATAATGCTCCATGAAAATTACTGATATACGTACCAAGTAATAAGAAATACGTATATAATGCGCCACATAAAAGTTAAACTTAAATTGAGCGAGCGCCAACATATGGATACATAATGATATTATTTTAAAAGCTTTTTATTTAACTTGCAATGTATGTATGTATTCATATGAGGGTCAAATCTTGCAAGTTTTTGAGCACTTCCCGGTTTCCGATGAAGCTGAAAATTTGCATACGCCTTTAGTTCTGATAACAATATAATAATATAGTACCATCGAGCTGGTCTGATGATGGAGACTCTGAGTGGCCATAGGAACTCCTCAATAACACATGATAAACCCGTCGTGTTAGGGTTTGTTAGAATCGTCTTGACAAGTAGATGACGACTGTGCAAAAAGAAACACAGTCGGCCATAAAAGCTTGTCCCAAAAATGAAATTTTTGATAGAAACTTATTTAATGTATCCACTGGAAAATCCTTAATAAAGGCAACAGAGACTTTGTTGTCACAAGCTAACTATTAGTAATAACACGATAATTGACATATTCGATGCTCAATTTCCTGCTTGACACTGAATGGCTTAAAGGATATAGCTGCGTGTGATTACGTTATTTACTTAAAACTGTAATAAAAACCATGCTTTGAAGGCCTTCTTCCAAATGAATGGTCCAAAGATTTGTTTACACATCTAGCAATGCCTGACCGTCCTTCCTGTCCATAACTTGGAAGTTTTGTGTTAGCGGCTGATAATAATACGTATAGTATTAACGATTTTATTATTACAAATTTACTACAAACATGTTTGACCGATGTCAAACAAAAAGAACTAAAGTTACCAGACCAGCGTGTTATTATATTATTATACATATAACACGCTGGTCTGGTAACTTTAGTTCTTTTTGTTTGACATCGGTCAAACATGTTTGTAATCCATTTGTAATAATAAAATCGTTAATACTATACGTAATTATTATCGGCCGCATACACAAAACTTCCAAGTTAAACTTCCAATAGGTTGGTCATTCCATAAAAGTAGGTACGTACCTAGTCGGTATGCTGGTATTAAGGCACTTCATAACATAAAACTACTTTCGTATGTGATTCTAAAATCGAACGGACTAAACTGCAAAAGCTAGAAAACCAAATGAGCTATGTAGCTATATATTTATATGCATCGAGTTTAATTGGTTGTTTACCTCGTGACGTAATATTTGGATTTAAATGACGGGCAATTATTTTATTAGTGCAGTCATTGAAGCGAAAAATACGGTCTTACCTCCGAATTTTTTTACTGTGAACCGATTTGCATGAAATTTTGGAATTAGGCTCATCTTACCCTTAACTTCAAAAGTGAAAATGATCTGAACTCCGCAACCACCCTGGGGGTGGTTGCCACTACTTCTCGGGGGTGTTTGTTTTTTTCTTCAAAATAACCTCGGATATCGATAGAAGGTTAATGGAAAAAATTACATTGAGCCATTTTATCGCTAGAAAACATGCCTAATAGTAAGTGCTGAAATTGTAAAGTGTTTTCTAACACAATTACCTCATATTAAAATCATTTTCAACCCCTTGAAAATCTTACAACCCTTGCAAACAACCCCTAAATTGAAAAAATCACAAAAAAATACTTTGGTATGACATAAAAAGATGTAAGTATAGAGTAAGTAATATTTTATATTCTCTATAATAACTATCAAAATTTTAACCCCCTTTCAACCCTTGAAAAGTACCTCTTGATAAAAAAATTATATATTTTTTTTTTGATAAAATGAAAAGGATTTAAATATTATTCCACACTCTTGAAAATGATTATTATATTCTTAAGCTTTTCTACCCTTAAAACTACCCCAAAATAAAACAGTAAATATATATGATTACGGCTACCATTTTACGTTTATAAGTTAGTAACATTAGTTTTTGGACCATAACTCCTTCAATTTTCATGCTATCACAATTTATAAAAAACCATTGTAAAGGTAATTAAGAGAGCTACAACATCCTTTATTGCAATACATAGTAAAAAACCTTTTTCTAAAACGGTGAAGGGTTCAAGGGCTTAAGAGAGGCTGTGATTGCGCTGCCACGTGCTCTTTAAACAATCATATCTCCGTCATTTTTTGTTTAACAGAAAAAACAAAAAAAGCAAATTGTTTGTCAGAAAAATACCTAATTTTTTTATTCCTACACTTTTATACGTATCTGTCGTCATTTTTGAGATATTATGAAAAAAAGGTGGGTGTTTTATGAATTTAAAATTTTTCGACTTTTTTGAAAAATATGTGTCCTGAAGCAGCCAAACTGATACAATGTATCAAACTCTTCATAATAAAGTTGATTCTAGGCGGAATACGATTAATTTTAATTTTGGCGGAAATGGCACTTATGAAACCCATTCGTCAGTGCGCCTGCAATACCGCGTAACTAACAAATTAAATAAGTTGCAAAGTACACCTTAGCACTTAAGTCAGTAAGGTACATTTTGCAACTACATGATTTTTTTACTTACGCGGTATTGCACGCGCACTGACGCATTGATTTTAAAGGATAAACATTAGATGCTCCTCTTATTTGCAATACAGCTCACTTATTTTACGTGCAAAAGACTTTTAATACTGCTCATTTTAAAGCTTATTTCAAGCACTACAAAACCCTTTTTTATTAGAATACATAAAATGCATCTGCTCGCCGCTAGATGGCATTGACCACATCGATTAAATTTCAGACAATATAAAAACGGCTTTGATCTTTAATATCTAGCTTAATATTGCACTTAGAATACTTTATAAAAAACCGAATTGTTAATTTTTTTACCTGCTACAATTGTGTTCCTTATAAAAATTTCGATAAAATGTATATTTTTGGAGATATTTGCAAAAAACCGATGAAAAACGTGAAAATATTGTGAATTTTCAATTGCCAATAACTTGAAAAGTATTGGATTTTTCTAAAAACTTTATAGATGATTTTTTGCTTAAAATTAGGCCTTCTATCGATATCCGAGGTTATTTTGAAGAAAAAAACAAACACCCCCGAGAAGTAGTGGCAACCACCCCCAGGGTGGTTGCGGAGTTCAAATCATTTTCACTTTTGAAGTTAAGGGTAAGATGAACCTAATTCCAAAATTGTATTCAATTCGGTTCACAGTAAAAAAAATCGGACCAATACGAGTAATGCTTCAATGACTGCACTAGGTATATTGGTGGCCAGAAAAACGTAAGAAATTTCAATCGGGTCCAAAGACAACAGTTATTTTGATTTTCTTGTGTATACCTCTTATGTGTAGGTAGTTAGAAACTAAACCAGAGCGGTTACTCTGGTAGTTTTATTACGTAATCTTCTTTTAATCCTATTTGACCGGATTTCGGCCCTCCGTGGGCCGGAGCTGACTTACGGGGCGTAGTTGGTCCAACCCTGGCCTAGGCAGTAGCTATCTCGTTCTGTAAGGTCTATAATTATACATTTCCAATCTTAAGACAACAATCTCAAAACCGCCAACGCGTTGCTAACCATGATTACTGGAGAATAAGCCAAAAAGGTTTTTTCTGGTTAAAATTGCAAATCAAACGTGTAGTGACATCTTTAACAATGGTTTGTCACTTACGTGAATAAATTATCAGCAATCTTGTTAACATTGGCCTAAGAGGTATGGAATTAGCATTCATAATCTATGCAAAAAAAATTGCCGCCAGTCTCCTAAAATAGTATTTAAACATTAAACAGTTAATACTTTTAATTTTTTACGATGTGAACCCGATTTAGGTTCCTAAGGGCGCAGCTCCAACTCGTCTCTTGTTCATTTATAAGCAAAACTCCTGAAAGCTGTTTGGTTTAAATTCGCTTGCGGTTTTCCTCCGTGCGAGGAAGCTAGTTTTATATTAATGCTTAAATGACCTTAACTCTTTTGAGGTTCAATAATGCCACTAGGGTGACGGCACCAATGATGGACTCTTTTAGCTGACAGGCACCAGTAATGGACCACATCACTCTTAATTCAGATTTCATACGGTCTTAAATTGATTGTTGCAAAACCAATGAATAACCCTTATCTTCTGTAAAATAAGAATCAAGTGTCCATCATTGGTTCTAATCCATTTCTGGCTCTGTCACCCTAATGTAATTTATTTGAAACCGTTATTTTCAAAATTGCTATGACTGAGGGGTTTGTGGTTTTTTAGCCTTCCGATAATTATGTACACAAACACATTTGCCTATAAAAAAAAGAGAAACAACGGACTTCGGCGTAGGATTATCATTAATACTAATGGGTACTCCAACTACATAAAAACCCATGGAATTGCATTAATGTTGCTTTGTTGTTTTGAAACATGGAATGTAGGTACCAAAAAAACTCGTGTCAAAGATCCATATAACAACAATAGTTACGAACTGTGTTAGCCATAAATTATCTAATATTCCTATTATTATTTATTGCTGTACTTGCCATTTTTGTTTAAGATTGCGACATTATACATTTACATGGACGTTTGTAGAGGTTTCTTTTTTCTATAAATAAATGTTTTTTTAAGGATTACACGACGCCGTCTTGTCAAGTGAAACACCGTTGTTTTGATTTTAAATTTGTTTTTGTTGTAACCTTGAAATTATGTTACAACGCTTAGTTCAAACTGCCTGTACGAATCAGAGGGCGTAAGTTTATTAGTCCTTGCGCGTACGGTGTCAAGTAAGCCGGTACCGTAATACATCTCAGCCCTTTAAGATTTTCTGATACCTATTGCCGCCGCTCAGGTGCGAGGGTGGCGTCAATACGCGTCACTCGATAGTTAATGCACATGCAACCAAACGTGGCCACAGCACGGCTCCGACTAAACCGACTTGGCGTGACTTGTTGAGATTGCATGTGTTGGTTCGCGGTGCGTCCGGTCAAGGAACGCACACATGCAAGGTGCGCGATATACCTTTGATAATAGGGAACTGGCTAACTTCAATGACAAATTAGTTTTCTACAACTGTTGACTGGTTTACAGCCAACAACGTCCTTTTAAATGCCAAAAAACCAAGTGTATGAAAGGGCATTGGGTAAATTTGTTTGAAGAATATAGTTATTTAGAGGATCTTGAAATACACACGCATAGATATATATAATTTATGGCGTTTAATAATATCGGAGGCGAAATATTTAAGATTTAAGTGTTCAGTTTTCGGTACTAAATGTACACCCAGGTAAGAATATTAAATATCTCGGCTCCGATGCACTTAAGAGTATTACATTACATAGCAAAACATGTTTATTTTGAATTATTTTATCATAATTTACCACTTTTACTAATGGCCGCTCACCCTCGGCCAAAATTACTCCTTTAAAAATGTCGGCAGATCTTTGGTCGGTACTCTCACCACAAATGACTTAGAATTAACCATGTGGCATTGATTGGCTGTTTAAAAAAATAGAAAAACAAACAAATTGTATGTTTTTAATACTTTTGACATGACTTGCAATTGACAGTTAGATAGACATTTTATGACATGACAAACGATGTTTTTTGCAATTCAAAATGTATTGTTAAACTGATAGATTAAGACGTCTAATTTTCAATCGTGATTTTTGGTACTGAGGAAGCGTACTTAGCAGGCTGAAATGCCGTTTCAGTCTGTTTCAGAGGTTTTGTTTTCAGGCGCCTGACACAATGCTTACAGTCGCTTTCAGGCTACCCTTTATCAGATTACCCATTTTTAAACGTTTTCAGGACCTTTGAAGTACCTAAATTTCCCACCAGCGAAAGAGATAGCATGATTAGAAAGACAGAGCGATACTTCGAGAAGCGTGTGAAATAGATAACACGACTAGAAATGGGACTGCAATACGCGGATCATTCCAGACCCGTTAGCCAGGGACATCGAGATTGTAAACAAGGTTGCAATGCGTAGAACATTCCAGCAATGAATAGTCTCAGCCGTCCTCAGCGGGTCTAACGGGTGGGAGCATCGATCATTCCAGAAGGCATTCAGAATAAGAATAAGAGGGTGAGACTATAAAATGCCGAACGAATGCGGGAGCTGGGTCATACACAATCACAAAAACAAAAGTTGTCTCTCCTGTGGTCAATAGTTAAGGGCTTGTGTGCATATAAGTTATATTTTTATTTGATAAGACTAAAGTAGACGTGACGCTGTTTATGCGCATGTGGGTTCAGCCAGGAAATTAGGCCTTAAACACGTTAACTTCGGGTATGTCCACAGGAAAGACGGGAACCTAAATCTGTGTATGACCCGGCTACCATTCTTTACTTGGACAGCGAACAGTGCGAACAAGAGTGAACCGAGGGATCATCCAAGTAACTATTTGGAGGTTATTTTGCGGTATTTGTTTGTAAATGTTAAGTGGAAGCATTAATAAAGCCTTGCTTTTAATTATCTTTAAGTCGTTCATTTCTATCAGTTGGGTACCTAACCACAAATATTTAACAGTAAGTATTATTTTTTCTTACTGATTTGTCTTGTTATTTTATTATTATCTGTGCTGTACCTACCTTTACAGAAAACTGTTTGTATGTTTCAGGTAGGTTAGGTAAGATAATGATTACATTGGTGTTAACCATTTTTAACAAATTAATAATTACTGTGTAAAATAGACTATCATTGAGTTTATTTTTGTCTAACCCACCGTCTATAGATATAGTCAGCATATATCTCTAGCACTCTAAAATAATATGTATAAGGTAGTCAAAAAGCCCATTTTCGAGACCACCGGGGCTGTCTCCACCCCAATTATACGTCAGTACGGTAAAACAACGTCCACACGTCGACAGTTCTCACAAAAATTCTAAAAGCAAATGTGTTTTATCGCTAAAGCCACCGTTTATATACGCGTCTGTATCTATAATTACTCATGGTTTTCACTCTTAGATGCGGCTCGATAGTTCTTAGCTGTCGTATAATAAAGTTCAGTTTCACTTAATTCAAGCGTGATAGATTTAAAAACTTGTGCGTCAGAAATTTCATCTAACAATGACAGTCGTCCAGGTTCTTGTTAGTTAAAGAACAAGGTTTACTTTTGTTTGACCTAAGTGCAAAGAGGGGTGAAAGACGTATATGTCAGAATCAGGAAGCTAGGCGAGCCAACTCGGACAATCGGTCCGGGTGAATCAGTTACCGATCTATTCTGGCCCGGCTATTTGGGCCGTGTTTGGAGCTTGGGAACAAGGAATCAATGGAAAATGAAAATTGTTTGTACACGTCACAGCTTGGACTTTTAATGTTGTATACCTAGATGAACCCACCCACAGTGCGTTAAACTAGCCGATTTTTGACTCGTACGGTACAAAAGTTAAATAAATCCACATAAATGAACACGTTTTTTTCCTGAAGGCTAATTTAATATTCAGAAGTTCAGATAACACTATATGTCAGATCAATATAGCTCGTCCTTAACTTTCATATAAGAAAAGATAAAAAAAGTGTTAGCTTTAACGGTATTATTTTATCTGGGGATAGGAAAATCCGTCCTTAAAATCACTACATAGTATAAAACAAAGTCGCTTTCCGCTGTCTGTCCCTATGTATGCTTAGATCTTTAAAACTACGCAACGGATTTTGATGCGGTTTTTTTTCATAGTTACAGGGATTCAAGAGGAAGATTTATATGTATAATATTTTTTTATTTTATGTACTGGTGTTACAGAACACTTATAAACCGAAGCGAAGCGAGGGCGGGTCGCTAGTAAATAATAAACAAAAAGAAAATAAAAAATAAAAATCCGTGAATCAGTCTACGCGCGCAGTAGGCGCTTTTTCAGGCCATCATGAAGAGATTTCTTAAATAAATTATACTTAGCTATTGAAAAAACTATTTTATATTTTAACCTGAAGAAGACAAGCTAGCAAATAGGAAACCAGGTGGTAAACGGCGAATTGATACGATTTGTAAGGAAAGCTGTGCGATAATTCGTATGATGTCTGCGGCATCACGCTTGAAACTGTAATTACCTGGACATCGTAGATCGTAGTTCATAGCAAGGGTTGTATACATTTTGAATTGTCCAAGGTTATTTGTTGAACAAAGTAAACGTTATAAACAGATTATCACTTTAATAACTTACCTATCTCACGCAGTTCATATTTGTCTTAACATTTTTAACCTGACGTTAGAAGTAACCACTGTACCTAGTCAATACTCTTATAGTATTGACCCTGCCCTAGTCATTAAACTTTAGCAATGACTATAATACATATTCATTTGAGCGATTAGCCAAACCATTATAACTAATTTCTCAAAAACAAAACGAGCAAACTATCAATACACACCAACTAGCATTTTGCAACCTGAATCGTTCACATATAGCTCAAAATTGTATGAACCAAATTATTAGCTTAGTGTTTTTTTGTTTTGAATCAAATGACTGACAGAACGAAATGACGACAAGTCATCGCGCCCGCATGCCAACGTTCGGCTGCTGATTGAGGTGTTGTAGCCCGGTCGAGGCAGCCAATGACTCTTCATCATTGAACGTCTTCAAAATAGGCTGTCTCTAATTTGGGTTATCGACACGGAGTGACTAATTGTAAGGTACGTGACATGTTAATAAACTGAAGGGAATTTACAGTTAGTATAATAATGAAGCATTTGATTTTTTAGCTGCCATAGTATATGACTTAACTATTGAAGAAGAGTTAAGTTAAATACAGCGTGGCTGATGAGAACGATAAAAAAGATTTAGTTTATCCTGGTCACGGCACCAATGGGCCTAGTATGGCTGCGTCTATATCGCGTGTCAAATGTGGATAAAACATCCATCACTCTCGTACTTATTTACGTGTCAGATGGTGAAGGATCCCTTATCCAAAACTTATCACGCGTTAAACGCAGCCATATTAGGGCCCCTGATTGGGCCATTGTTATCTGTTATTTACCAACCGCACATATCGACATACATATACCTAAATTATCTCATCCAGAATTCTCTAAGCCGGAAAGACAACGTATTAACGTTGTAAAAGCATGTTAAATATATAAACTGTCTGCATCAACACCGCTCCCGCTCAACAAGATCTGCTATGTACGTGCGTCAGCGCAAAGAAATGACCACCATTTGCCAAGAGCCGGTACTTTGATCCGTGCTCTTCAAACGGACTGCATGGGTGAGATTAAGAGTTTAATACCTATCTTGTTATAGCGTTATATCTCACATAATACAATTATTTGCCATCCGCTTAAATATCTCATTTGACACAAAAGTCATTTCCGCTTTATTCTAGAAGAAGTTGGAGAAAAGGGGCGACAATTTTTCTAAGCCTTGAAGGACGAAGATTTGGTCCAGGATGAAGCGAGCTCAACCAGAAGTTGCATATTCGCTTTAAGTAGGTTCGGGTTGTATGCAAAATGATGACTACTGATATTAAACGAAGTAATCAAAGACAACATTTGTTAAGGAGACACTTCGGTTGATCAACAACTGGTACTCCGATTTAACCTTTTTTAACTTGTCTTTATTATAGCCCCAGAAAACAAAACGGCTACTAAATATTGCGTTCAGTGAAAAATATTTTTACTTAGCACGTCGGGTGTTTGATGGTTAGTGGACTTCGAAGCCCACAGAAACTTGCAATCTTACGATGACATTAAGGCTTCAAATGACATATAACGTCTTTAATACTTTATTTAAACACTATTGCCGGCTATATCACTCTTAACTACGTGCGGTTCATGATATTATGCATCTTTAGCTTATATTTCCGTGTCTTGTCCCGCTAGGTTCTCTGTCGCTGTTCTCGAAATTGGATCAATAAGCAATAAGTAGCCCCCGTACTATACAGAGTGTTTTTTTTAAATGGGACAGTATGGGGAAATCCGAATCTAAAGGAGGTAGAGGAAAAGTGTCCAAGGAGACATTAGGTGTTTTTTTATGTAAAGAAATTTGGCTCATGAAAATTATTGGTCAAGCGTGAGTTGTTCTTAAAAAATTATAAAGTTGGTCAATTTTTTTTTTGACGCGGGTCGGCTCTGTTTCATGTAAGGATTATTTCATTGTATGGAAAGAAAAAAATCTGAACAGCAGAAGTTGGTCTCCTTTGACACTTTTCCTCTATCTCCTTTAGATTCGGATTTCCCCATACTGTCCCATTTAAAAAAAACACTCTGTATTCGCAAAAGTAAGGAATAATAATCACTAGGACTTAGCAATTGGAACTACTTATTACTAGTTTTTGCGGATGTAGTAGGCGTGTTTTGACGACGTTAGTCATAGTAGTCATAGCACGATGCACCGAGTCGTTGCCCGCGCATGAAGTATATCAATAAACATTGAGAGTTACTCATACTAGAATCGTTCGCATATTACGAGTAGGACATTGCATTTAAAACATCTTACTGCTCTTTGTATGGTACATTTTATAATTATGTTCTAAATTTTGGCCTTGCTTTTGCTTTTGGTTTTGCTTGCTTGCTTGGCTTGTGGTTGCCGGGTTAGAATAGTGCCACTCCATGTCTTCCCGTGGATGTCGTAAGAGACGGCTAAGGGAATAAAGGCGTATAGTACTGTTAGGCGATGGGCTTGCAACCTGTCACTAATACACTGGTAAACATCTTAGCCTAAGTGTGCAAAATGTGGTTACAGAATTATCAAAAAGTTTTTAGAGTTTTTGGTAATTCTGTAGGTCTGCCTACCCCACTCTGTGAATAAAGGCGTGAGTTTATGTATGTATGTATGTATGTATTTTGGCCTTAGGTACCATTACCATTAGGTTAGGTAAAATTAAATGTAATTGCCTAGTAAGAGGGATATTATTACTGAGTATATTTTAATATTCCTGGTCTCAGTAAGTGTACAATATATGGGAATTATAGAAAGCGTTAAGGAATTAGTGAAATGCGAATATAAAAAAAACATGAAAAAAACATTTTTATAAAACAAAGATCCGTCTAAACTAAGAAACGTCGGATGCTGAAATTCAGTGTAGATTTTACTAATGAGGTGGCAAAAATATCAGATTGAAAGTTATAAAGGCGCGAGCGAGATGGTCCCTTATCGAGCCACGCCCTTTTTAATGATGAGGTTTACTTCGGACTATTAAATATATACTAAAAATATAGACAGACGGAAAGACGGACGACAAAGTCATCTTAAAAGGGTTCCATTTTTCAGTAAGTGTATGTTATGAAACCCTAAACTAAAAAACTTCACCTAAACTCTCCTATGTATTAGTTCCATTCGTAAGTATCATCGGCCACTGGCTTCGACGAAAAACTTAACTCCATAAACAACGTTTTACTAAAACATCGCATACAGCGCTGAATATGTAAATCGCCCAGCTACTACCTACGTAGGAATGCGAACTATTGACGTAATGACGATAAATATATCCATAGACGATGCACTATCAAAACATGCGCCGGATTGTAAACTTCCGCTGGTTTTGGCTTCTGCACTCGAGCGTCTGTAGATCACGCAGAAACAAAGAGGGGTGTGGAACTATAGGTACTCATGAAAAAGGCACCTCAAATCTCACATTCGTATTGTTAGTATTGCCTCAACTTAGTAAAAATGCCGTAACACTATTACTACAAAGGAATATGCACGTGCGTTATGTGAGTAAGGCGAATTGCGGAGTCGATGATGAGTGTAAGACAAAATAGCAGTAACTCACCTCGTTTTGAACGGAGTTCTACCACATTATTACTAGTTTTAATTGTATGTTTGTATGTAGCTCTTGAATAAACAATATACATATCAATAATCTCGAATCTTGCCGAATAAATGCTGTTCTTTATCCTGATATACATACTAAGTTATAAAAATAAAACGATAAAGCATGCTCACACATATAATTACTAATAAAAACATTTTACTTTTGCGAATGCCAATTATTTTGAATACTCCAATCTTGACACTTCTTCAGGTATCCTATGTCCTGGGCCAGATCCTTGGAGATGGTTCTGATGTCTGTCGTGGATGCCGAGCTGGTCCCTTTGACCCTGGGCTTCAAGTAGGGTTGGACCATGGTGGACCAGGCCTTACCGAAGATGGCGAGGAGGCTTATAACGGACAGGCCTAAGAGAAAACCCTGGAACATTTCTGTTGTATAAAGCTGTTATAGGCAATAGGTAGTGACGTCTGATAGGGGATGCTTTTAATAAAAAAACGTGTTATCCCAAATAATTGGGATAAAGGCAAGATGAAGATGATGAAAACTTGTATGGGCAAATATCAATACAATATTTTGTAAGATAAAGATAATCCTATTAATATTGTAAATGCGAAAGTTTGTGTGTTAGTTTGTTACTCGTTCAAGCTGCAACGGCTGAACAGCTTTAGACGTAATTTGAAATTGAGATATACTCTGGCTTAACACAGGCTATTCATCCCGAAAGATCTAAATTCCTGAGGGAATAAGGAAAACCAAAATCTACGTGGATGATATCGCGGGTAGAAGAGGTAATATAAGTTTACATGTCAAAAATATATTTATTATATATATTTCACCACCCTTGCCTTGCCTTTTTGTTTATGACATGGAATGCTATGAATGAAATGGTTTATAAACGACTAAAGAGATGTCTCCACCACTAGATATTCTTACAATTTTACTGGTTTTCTCGCTTCAGATTAAAGAAGAAATAAGAATTGATGACTAATAATGTGTGGGTTACACAAAAATCCAAAAACAAGCACATAAAGTAAACACCCATACTGACTTATTTACAGGCCAAAATGCTCAGTAATTCATGGATGAGATAAATATTTCCGTGGCATTGGCGCGCATTGATGAGGTATCTTGTATATGAATTGGAGGGGAGCCAAGCGAGTGATGCATGGAGTGCTAGATGACGGGTTGATTACATTTAACTACCTAGGGGTTTCTAGATTAAATGTTCAGAAATGAAAGGATTTCTTAAGTAAATAAATAATAGGGGACAGTGTCACGCAAATTGATCTAATCCCAAACGAAACTCTAGGCTTGAAATATGGGTAGGTACTAGACAACGATAAACCTACTAACATAGAGAGTACATACTAAAATACAAAAAAAAATTCAAAGATTCAGGAAAATCAAGGCCAAGAAGATCATTTCCATATGTTTTCTTTTCCACACGACCCTATCAGTTGTTAACTTAGTCAGTATTCAGGTATTTCCTCGTGTTATTTTTTATATACTTACTCGTAATCTAAATGATACGCGGATACAAAGCGATGTACAGTGACATCTCTGATGAAGTCTTCTTTTAGTCTCTTGTCCCTCCACATTCATACTAAGTACTTCAACTTTACCTGGTAATATAATTTTAATTTCTCTTCACGGTAATGGAAACTCTATTTTGTCTATGACTTCCTCTTAACTTATTCTCGTTTTTTACCCTATCCATGTCCGTTACTCCACGCATCCATTTCAACAAGCAACCTTTCCATTTTTAAGGCAACATTCGATATTAGACTTACGATACTTCCACCGAGGTCCGAGACGAACAGATTCCAGTCATAGTTGTAGCGTTCTTCATACACCGAAACCATCATTGTATTGAAATGGATGTAAAGCTAAAATAAAGTATAATGTAGAGAACAGTTGTTAAAAAAAGAATGGTTCGATATTATACCTAGTTATGTTATGTGATTCATTTGTCTCAATAGTCTTAAATATTTTTCTAATACGTTTTGCGAAAAGCGAACTTAATGACCAAAATTGTACCGGGTGGAACAATTAAGTGTCGAACGACGCAGGACTTTATAATTTTATGCAGAGTCAAAATCATAACAAATACTTGTATTTTTGTGAGATAAAATTGTGTTGTGGTCTGTAGGACCGTTCCTTTGTTACCTATCTAGGTTATAAATATGTAAATTTTGGTTCTGATCTGCACATTTTTTTAAAAGAGCTTACATGTGTCTCCAGCATGGCGTCTCCAAAGCTCAACGCCCAGACCTTCTGTGCCGAGTCCCAAGTGTAGTCACTGCGGCGGAATGTAACAAAAGCGTTGTAAAGGTAGGCTCGGCATATCCGTGGACACACGGTGCAGTTGTGGTCATCGTACACGCTAAACCAGAAAACTCTGATCACTGACTGTGACTATTTTAAGGAAAAAATTATAATAGTAAGAATTATATGATTGATCTTGAGGATTCAAGACTATAAATAGACCCAAGTAGGAATGACATGCGATCGAGCGGCGTGTATCGGTCATTTCTCTGCATTTAAAAGGCTAATTTCCCTGAAAAATATGCCCATCCTGATGGTTGATTGATTTGAGAAGACTTACTTGATATAAGAGGTGATGAGAGCACGCATGTCGTTAAAGTTATTGCAGCGTGGCAGGTTGCTGGTCATCCAGGGGCCGGAGCAGCCAGCCGCTGCTCCTGCCAGCGAGGAGACAAACTCGGCGGTGCACTGAAATATAGTAACTTACTCGTATGTAAAGTTACATGTCTCATCGTCGGCATACCCAAGAGAACCGTATAAATTAGTATGTGGAGTGTTTTCATGAAGCCACTAGCTTTGTTTTAGAAAATACGGGATAAAAGTTGATCCATTTGGAAGCTACAATGCCACACACACACACACACACATACAATTACATATATACACGGAAAACCTTTAACACATTTAACGATAGCTAATGTATCTTCTTCTTTGGCTAATAATTATTAGGTAATAATATTTCATGATGCTTAAAACACGTTTTCACATCAATTATCATCTTCATCATGATCATCATCCTGTAAGAACCAACCGAAGTTTCCTAAAGTGTAGGATTATAAAACAGTGGAATTCTTTAATGGTTATAATATTTCTCTAATGAGCTTGCATTTCATCTTTCTATTCATCTGCTTCTGTCCACATTGGAATGTGGACAAAAGAGAGTTATGGATAACTCTCTTTGGTCCATAGGTTGTTCTCCTGATGATTTGCGGTAGTTTTAATCGTAAACCAGTTCTTACCTCATTGGCACTATAGTTCTCCCATCTCACGCAAGGGTCCCCGTCTTGGCTGATCTTCTGGTACTGGTCTACGGTTAGCTTCACGTCTAGCGTCTCGCCGGTATTCACATAAATGTAGTCCACTAGACCGCCGTTGTACACCGCCACTTCTATTGACAGAAGTCATTAGTCTTATTCTTATTTCTTTTGCTACCTATAATGATGTAATGGGTCAGATTTCAGATGGTTGTACAATTAAAGTAAGAGTATCATGTGTATGTGCAACTCATATGTGATTTATGTTTATGCTGATTGATAGCGGTTTGGGTAAAACAGTAACACCAATACTGGAATGAAAACCTATGGTTATCACTGTTTAGTCTTTATGACGGCATTGTTTAACATGCTTATTATTATAGAACTTGTTAAGGAAATATTATTATTGATATGTTTTCCAGAAGAAATCTGAAAATAAACCATATTCCGAAGTTATTTTTGGGTTTAGTCAGTCACTGTAACTGCCTCACATAAGGCTCAGTTTCATCGGTCGATAGCAATCCATTGAAGGGTTATTTAAACAGTTTTAAGCCGAGAGCTATTGTAGCAACGCAATGTATCACGATAAGCGAGCCTTAACCAGTAAAGGGCTCCTGGGTGTAGTGCACGTAGACGTGGTATCCTGGCGGCTCCGTGCCGATGATGTTGGCGATGTCTCGCGCGTCGTGCCGCAGCGTCAGCGAGTACCCAGAGCCACGGGACGTCTTCTGACTCAGAACCTGGGGATACAAACCCAGAATTATAAACCAAGGTCAATAACAAGTGAACAAAAGATATAGATCCCGTGTCAATAAAAGAGACAAATATTCATATTCAAACTGCCGGCGAGAACTCTCTCCACTAGTTTGTCGAACCAAAAGATATACATCACGTGTCTATAAAAGACGTACATAAAATCTCTTCGACAAAGTACTTAAAGTTAGTCTCTATAACTTATGTCCTCTGACTGGTTTTTACCACTAGTTATCGCTAGACTTTCATAATGTCTTACTAGCAGTACTTGGAATAGGTAGTGCTTATTTACCTACTCGTTAACTGCATGCATCTTCATTCAATATTGTATCAACATCTTACACATGTGCCAAGTTTAGGTAAATAGGTACTAGGCACCCATTCCTACCGCTACTTATATGTAAATATAATCTTGTTACCTGTGGCGTCAGTGTGTAGCATTTACCCTGTACAAAACCGAGACGTGGTTTCACAGCTACATCTGAAAGAAGATAATATAAAATTATACATAAAATTTACCCGGTAATATTGAACTTTTAGTTGTTGCTTTGTTTTTTTTATTCCTGTGTCCTGTGACACCAGCATTTTTACCATAAACATTATTCGGAATTACGGAATTAGACTTATTTATTTGGACTAACACATCCTGTTTACAAAAAAAAATTAGACATGGTTTCGGTTGTCATCAATGTCATCATACAGTGATTCATCCACTTACAAGAAAATAAAGGATACTGTTCATATCAACATCATTAATTTAACCCCTCACTTTCGACCAGTCCGTCAAGTCCGTACTGCACGAAGAACTCTTCGTCGGTGTACGTGATCTCCTCCCACAGTTGATCCAGAGTCGTCCGGGAGAAGTTGAAGTCGCGCCACACTGACGTATAGCGGGGGTGTGAGTACAGGCCGTATTCCTGACGATTTATATTACGATAGTAAGTGTAAACTAATAAAATACTCATGGGTACGAGAATAATCACTGTTATTTTGCCGCCGGTGCAGAGCGAAGAACAACGTCACCTACAATAGGAGGAGGTATGTGTAAGGTTAGTTAGAACTCGAGTAACTTGAGTTGGACGAGTGGAATATAGAAGATTCTGCTTTGGTAAATGTGTAAATGTGAGATAACGTTTTTGGGTTTACTTTAATTTTAAAAAAGTGTCTGCCCAAATGTAGTTTAAATGGTTGGGGGATAATTTCGAAATACACACATCAAAAATGTCTAATAATACAGTTAGTTAATGACAGTTAAAACTGGGTCGGAATCGGAGCGTACGGAGCGAACGGATTTATTGCTTTGTATTGATTTCTATACACAGAAATGACGATCCAGTGCAATGAAAATTTAATTGTTCCTTAGTGACAATTTCTCATACACAAGTTTGAAAAAGGAATGAGTTGTCTTTAAAATGTCTCTGAATACGGCCAGTCTAATCTGTGGTACGGTGGTTAAACAGTTCTTAAGACTGGCAAAAGATGGCGCTGATATTAATGATAACTCACTTCCATCTTGTCGAACTTGTACGGCGGCTCCCGGCAGAAGGTAATGCTGGGGTACATGAGCGTCTTGTTAAAGTCGAAGTGCGTGTACGTCGTTATGGGGATGTTTATCAGTTTTTGCACGCATGCTGTTATCTGTAAATGTAATCCAATTATTTTGAAAAATAGCTACAAAGTTCGAGTTCTAGTTCAGTTATCGTTATACCTATTTGCAGGAGGTAAGTCCGCCGGTAAAACAACTACCATTATCTTGAGACTGTAAATGTTTCTGAACCTATCCACTTATTTACCCGTATTTAATATCTACCTGATAGTAAGCAGTCAACGTCGTCCATAACCATCAAGAACAGAGCACACCCAACTTGTTGCCTTTCAGTGAACATTATTTTTTAAGGAGCATACCTCCTGGGTCTGACCCAGGAGGTATGCTCCTTAAAAAATAATGTTTGTCTTTGTACCTACTTTGCACTAAAAGATGATAGGCACCTGTTGTAGCACCACGCCGCTGCAGACGACCACAACGAGGGTCCGAAGTAGGTTGGCGCCTTGGACGCACTTCACGCATCTCTTCTTGATGTACACTGACGGTGGCAGGGATACCTCCTGAATAAACCACACGTCATGCTAAATACATGGGAAAATTGGTATCATTGGAATTCATTGTTTTTCATAAAGTATACATACATTAGAGCCATAAAATATGAAGTTTCCATTACCTCGTCATCAACTTTTGACATGTTGTGTTCAGTGGCCCATCTCGCGCTACCACCCGCTTGAACTTGACCGCCGACTGTCCACGGCGAGCTGGCGAGTGGCATTATAACGGTAACAGCACCATAAATAACCATAGATTACAATGATTAAACAACTTACCTTCAATATTAGGGTCGCTACAAGTACTGCGCCATTTCGGTAGAACATCAAATTTTATTCATTATGTTACTATTATATTGTCGAAAAAACCGACCAAGCGCGAGTCGGACAAAGGATTTTTTTTCCTTTTCACACAAAAAAAACCAAGCAAAAACAGCACAAAAAAATCACGTTTGTTGTATGGGAGCCCGACTAAAATATTTATTTCATTCTGTTTTTAGTATATTTTGGTATAGCAGCAACAGAAATACATTATCACGGTTCATGAGATACAGCCTGGTGACGGCAGACAGACAGACGGAGAGTGGTCTTAGTAATAGGGTCCCGTTTTTACCCTTTGGATACGGAACCCTAAAAACACAGCTCAGTTTTAAAGATCGACGGAGAAAAGTGGCCAGCTTTTCCCGTTAAGCTGATACTACTCAAAGGGTAATTGTTATTAAAGTTTGTTACGTATCCCAAAAATTGTGTTTTCACTTGCACTACAAAAAGGTATCCTCTGATTGCAAGTACTTCTTTAGATAATTATAAAACACAATAATAGTAATGAGGGCGCCACTGGCACTGGACGCTCGACGTTTGCTCAGTGCAGTCTTAAACCTTTGACCGTCGTTTACAGATAAGTTTGACTATTTTTCTTACACTGTTGTAATCCATTCGCTCCTGCATCCATTAAAAATAAGCTCAATTTCGTGTCTTCGGCACTGAACGTATTTGATTAAATTTGTCAAATAGTTAATTTCGACAAAGCAGCTATCTCGAGTGGCGGCAACATCAGACAACATCGCAGCATGGCGGGAAAAGCCTCGATTTAGTACTTACCTCATTGGACTGGTGTTAATCGATATACCTACAAGGTATTATGAAACCGCGATTAGTTTGGGATTGGAATTGCTGTCAATTAATATGCACTTTGACTTAGGTATATGGTAAAACTGTCACCTCGAATCCCTTTCTAATCGCAGCTGGATAATAAGTAATCCATATGTGTCATTATGAGAAATTCGGAGAACAACCATATTATGTTAGGGTAACGTGGTCTTAGGGGGGTCTTAGGTAAAGGGAGGAGGCCTATGCTCTAGAGCACTCGGACAAAGATTAATATGATTGTAGTACTATCTAATACATCCTATTGTAGCAATTATTCCGAAATAAAGAGGCTTTATTATTATTATTATTAATCCGGTCTTATATAGGGTGCCTCCGACCTTGGGGCTTAAAATGCTAAAATGCATGGATCGTTTCTACTCCTGAAACTAAACTTCTTTTGTTCTGGAAGTTGTTAAAAATATGTCCAACTTACATTTGATTTTTTCAAATAGTTTTTCCTAAATAAATCAGACATCGTTTTATTGCTGTAATTGGTACCGGTACCTAGTGCCGTAAGGAACGAATTGTATTGGAGATAAAAACCCAAGATGTCACCAAAAAAAAAACTATCGGTCGATCAACGCACAGCCAGAACCGCTGGACTAGGTACTTGAAAATCTGAGGGAGTACAAATATGTTTATAGGTAGGTACGACTGTGCTCTATGATTGATACCTATTAAATGAAAGTTGTAATGTAACTGATTCTGACCTTCTGTTAACAACACTCATGCTATGATCGAATGTTTCGTAAACATCGGTAGTCAACAGTAAGAATTGTGACTCAAAAGATCGAGCTTATTCAAATCTATTATAATCGTAGTTTTGTCGAAATGATAATACTTACATACAAAAAGCTTCCATTAAAATATACTTAGAAGTACAAAAGAAAGAAAACGAATACAATAAGAATTTAATAAAAACAATAACGAACAGAAACCTTAAACTACATAATTAAAACAAAGCCTCTATACACTACATACTACTAGTAGTACCTATCACATGCTTCATGTTGGGCGAGATGTTAAGATAAATATAGAAAATATTAACATTCTTAAATAGGTATGCTATCTTGTTTGTATGCTGACATAATAAAGTCAAGCATTGCCAAAATTAAAAAGCGCCTCAAGTAATCGATGACATAATAAAAGTTCAAAGTAAGGAAATGCTAAATGACAAACAAGCTGCACATTCAATTAACACTGACCTTGCGCGCTTAGAGGCCTGACGCGTTGGTAGGAATAAAGTTAATTCCATTATATAATTTATTCTCTACCAATTGCTATTTAACTAACCTAACTCAAATATAGTACAAACGTATCGACGACGCGCTGGCCTAGTTGGAGGTGACTAGTGACCCTGCCTCCGAAGCTAGCGGTCCGGGTTCAAATCCGATATTGGTGTGATCTGGCGTGCAAAATTAAAAAGCAGTAAGTGTAAAAAGCTACCACCATATCTTGGACTACAACTTCTAACACCTCCACAAAGTTGGAGACCATGATATGATGGTGTTAGTGTTCACTTACTGGAGTTTAAATTTTGTTCGGCAGTATGAGATTGATGAGCGCGAATATTTGTTCCCGAGTCATGAATGTTTTCTATGTATTTAAAAGTACCTATATATAAGTATTTATATCGTTGTCTAGTACCCATGGTAGGTACAATCCTAGAGCTTAGTTTGGGACTAGGTCAATTGGCGTGACATTATGCCCCTGATATTTATTTATGATATTTACTATAAACTTTTAAAATATACAGATAAGTATGTGACAAGTTCCGTATTGCCTCAGCTAGGTTAAGCTCTTTAGAGACCGTGATTTGATCAAAATATCAAAATATTGCACTTAGCCCGTGCACGCTTCTTGGTGTCTTGAGCTAATCTTTCCAATTCAAGGTTATCTCGACAAGCCGAAAATGAATTTGTAGACATCGCTAATTTTAAACTCAAATAGCCGATCCGGAGCTGTAACTGACTGTTTACGTACATACATTATACTGAGGTCTAATAAATGCCACTTACTACAATAGGTACCTACTCATAGAAAATTTAACTCGTTCCTTTTTCAAAATTGTGCATGAAAAATCCCTGCTAATGAATGAGTTAATCGTCATTAACTGACTATGAGTACGGCCGGTAACTTTAGATTTCATTGTTTTTACCACAAGACCAGATAAGAGATTCTTTATTCTTTTTCGAAAATAATAAAAACTCCTTATTATCTAAAACAACTTACTTAACAGAGCAGACACGGTTGGACGGGTATATTTAGAAGATAGTAATTTTGTACGCTCTTAAGCGTAGGTAAAACACAAAGGTACTAGGTACGGTCACGTGCGTTGATTTGGGACCCATTTCAAGAAAAATATGCTTGAAGTCGTCAATGTCATTAGAGATGTCAAGTTATTTATAACTTTTAGGAAACTCAACCTTATTGTTGTAGAATGTCAGATTGACTTTGGACCTAAGGTGGGTACCCAGGCGCAGATGCGCACCACCAGTACGGAATAAGTATTAGTACAAGTCGGTCAGGATAGATTAGGACCGAATTGAACTTGCTTTCTTTAGATGTGCCGTTTATACCTAACTAGCGACCCGCCCTCGCTTCGCTTCGGTTCATGTGAGTACATAAAACAAAGTTTATTATACATAAAAACCTTCCTCTTGAATCACTCTATTTATTAAAAAAACCCGCTTCAAAATCCGTTGCGTACATTGATTTAGTATATACAAAATACACAATCCCGCACAAAACTCTACTATAAACTGTCTCTAATGACATTGATAGCTGCATTCAGATACATGCTAACATCGCTATTTTTTACCTTAAACATTCATGCAAAAAAAAACTCAATATACTAGCAGTCAAGTGTCAAATTTGCAAACTAATGTTTTAAAATATTTAAAACTCTTTAGTGAAATCGCCATTATCATACTATTTATGACAAAAGTGGACATCGAATGAATGGAGACGAATTTCTCTATTTATATTGTATTAGTTTTAACGAAATTACAAATTACACAAAAAAACTTTTGACAATGTTTTATAAATGCTGTCATTTTATTACACAACTTAAGCTATATATATACAATAATAATAATGAATAAATTAATGTAAAGCAAGGTTTAAAAACCCGTCCCGTCGATTGTTTTTATTCAAATTTTAACGTTTAGGTATCCTTTGTCACCTGGAATGATGAAATGATTCTAACGATACCACACACATATAAATTGGCTCAGGTGTTCAAAGTTATGTTGGAATAAAGAATTATACATACATACATAAATGAACCATTAAAACATTACACTTTACTCCAGACAAGACCAGATCTTATCCTATCATAACCAACCTAGCCTAACCGGTTACGTATCATAATATGTACATAAAGTTCAAAATACATAATGGGTCATAATTCATAATGGTCATAATATTATGATGGTTTTTTTTCGAAACCCTGAACTTTTCAAGATTGTTAATATTTTTATACAACAAACCTAACCTAACCTAATGGGTTCTATACAATGGGCTTTTAAAAATATTGAAAAGTTTACTTATTATGACCATTATGTAATATGACCCATTATGTATTTTGAACTTTATATATAGGTATTATGATGCGATACCAACCTAACCTAATTTCCTTGAAATAAGTTTAATTTATTATATAATTGTACGAAAATGGGTCAAGCACACAACAGACGACTTATTTGAATAGTTGATCATGATCACCCCTATCTCGTGCTAATATTGCACGTCGTAGAGGATTTCGTGGAACGCTTAAATTTAAAAACAAAAAAAATAAAAATTTAAAAAAGTAATAGCTACTCCATAATAATTTTGTTCCTTTGTAAGTCATAATTTGTGTGCACAAAATAAATTCCTAAAAATCATGAAAACATTATAATTTTAGCTAGAAACGTTTATAAATAAATAGAACCTACGTAAAATAAGACATTCCATCCTTTTTATTTGTTTTTTTGTTATTATTTTTGCAGTTTTTCACCACACATTTTGTCATTATTGACAACTGCCACTGTCTGTGGTCGGAACAAGACTAATAGCAAAACTACTGCCCAAGTCGATTCGGCAGTAGTTTCTAGTATAGTCTGATTGTGTATCTAGTATATACTAAATCAATGGTTGCGTAGTTTTAAAGATCTAAGCATACATAGGGACAGACAGGGGGAAGCGACTTTGTTTTATAATAATGTAGTGATGATGAAGAATTCTCGAGATATCTCGCGTACAGCCAACTAGCTCTCAGTCTATCGGGCCTACTAAAGTCCTGTTTATCGATTTGGATAAACGTTGTTAAAACGTCTGTCATTTTCTAACCTGTACGTTTTTGACAATGACGGATGCTTTATCCGTATGTGGGCCTAGAATGGCTGCGTCTATATCGCGCGTCAAATGTGGATAAAGCATCCGTCACTCTCGTTCTTATTTACTTACGTGTCAGAACGTGACGGATGCCTTATCCAAACTTTGTCACGCGATAAACGCAGCCATATTAGGGCCCCAGTTTAGATCGATGGAAAGGGACAGAGCTATAATAATTATACAGCTTTGTCCCTTTCTCAAACGTAGACTACTAGTATGTGTATGTGTCATAATCATAAAGCTTGACAGCTGATGCCGCGCTTGAGGCATGCCGCCGCGGCTCTGGCTAGACGACCTTATCAGGCGGATCGAACATTATGATAATCGTCGCGTGTTGCAAACATTACAACATTTAGGTATGCACAAGTAACACAACATACATTCTGACCTTGTTTTAAAGAGTTTATAATGGGCGCATGATGTATGGTCGGCAAATTGCTAAAGCTAAAACTTTGGGATTTAGATTCTTCAAATCGTAAATATACGAAAATGTATCTACTAATATCGATTAAATTTGAACCCCTCATAAATAATAACTTGGTTATTTTTAAGTTATTTGAACTTTGAAATAATAATATTTAGCTAGGTAATAATAATAACAGTTCAGCCGAGCAAACTTGTTTAAATTTCTTACAAGTAACGCCATCTGTACAAAAATCTCTAAACCCGAACCCATTCGGCAGTTAACAACGTTATTTCTCCACCTACTTACTAGATGGCGCCAGCTATCGGATGTTATTCAGTATAAAATTAAAATTGAATGATGGATGACTATTATATTAACATTAACCCCTGCGTGTATAGATATCTAAGTTTAGTTGTAGAGAGCGTCGGTGGTCAAGTGTGACGACTCGTGATCGTAAGGTACCGAGTTCGAACCTTCGCGGTCGCCACACGCCACGATAAGTCGACCAAGAAGACTTTACCACTTTTCGACTCTATATGTACACAATACGTACACATTTTGATCAACTGACGGATATAAACATATTTTTTTCTATAACTGTCAGACAAGGCGTTTTACATAAGAATATAGTGTCGTAGCGTGTATTCGAATTTACGCTGAATCAAATTATTTCCGATACCATAAAATATATGTATAACCTATGTATTTACGATACGGCTAAATTTGTTGTAAAGTTTATAGGAGCTACCATAAAGTGGTTTTTTTAACGATATCATCTAGTCAATTGACCTTTGTGTGAACGGTTTTAAGTCTCGTCAAAGCTTCCTTGCAGACTGTAAGGAAGTTAGAGGTCCTATTTTACCCCTTTATGGGTGGAATTTTCAAAAATCCTTCCTTTGTGGGTCGTTAGTACGTATGTGCAAATTTTTTGTCACTAGATCTAGCAGTTTGGGCTGTGCGTTGATAAATCAACAATAAGTTAGAATAATATTGGGGATTAAATAATTGAAACACTTCGTAAGCTTACAGCATTTATTTACAGCGCTTTAAAATATTTACATCTAACAGTACAATCGTTACAAATAAAGTTACCTCAATGGCATATCACTTTTCAAGGCACATGCTTAGGCAGTAAGTACTGTAAACAACTTACAAATTAACTTTACATTATAATAAATACAGCGGTAACGTAACATCGCTCCCCTATGGCCGATTATATCACTTAAATTAGAAATTGTGATCATATCACGCAAAAATATCGGTAAACGCGAATGTGCAAAGTTAAAGTTTAAGTAATATAAATAGAGATGGCGTTAAGAGTAACGGTTACGTGAATTTACGCATTCTGGACCAACCGGAATAACTTGAAACATTCACATAAGCCGTGGACCACTGTGATGTAATGAAAAAGTAGACTGGTTACCACAATAAGCGCACCGTCAGACGGAAGCAAATCGGGAAACATAATTTGCAAAACATGACTTCGCGTTGTAAGAACGTAACCTGTCCATCATCTCTTCTCAAGACACAACTTTTTAATAATACTCGGTAGAAGATACCAACCAACTTAATAACACTAACGCTACAAGTGACGAAGGTGTGAACGTCACTCCCGAGTTTGGTTTCGCCGTTTTGATCGTTTGAGCGATTTTCGTCGTTACATTCTTTACAAATCTATCGAAGATGTCTGACCTAGGTGTGATATCACACGCCGTGTGGCTAATAGCATCTAGCACGGGAGCAGTAAAAACCCTGAAATTAACATCTGAAGGGTCTAACTTCCCGTGCATCCAAATCGGCAACCTGTTGGAGAGAATCCAGAGATTCTCATTGTAGTCAACTTTGATGTCAGTGGTGTAAATCATAGTTGTCTCGTTCATCGCAATCCTTCCTTGGTTCTTCATCGTGTACTCCTTGTTCGAGGTTCTCCAACAAGCGACAGCGTTAAGATTTACTAGGGAATAGAACAATACACCAGTTTTTGGGTCCATAAAAGCTGCGCTGGACTGAGAGTTTGGTCCTCTGTTGCCAAGCAGCTTGAAAGCGTTGAAATTGTCAGTAGGTAAGCTCGAGTTTCTTAAATATTGAGTGGATACTGAGAATTCGTTGTAACTTGACATGGGATGAAAATAAAGGGTGCTGTAGTTATCAGCGTTGCGTGCTGAAATACCCATTCCGAAAAGCCCATCAGTCCAACTGAAATTGTAGCCTTTTACGCTGTAGTCGCAAGCCAATGGGTCGGGGTGGAAGAAATGATGCGTGACCCTCCAGGATTCGTTCTTCTCCCACGAATAGATGACCATGGCGGGCTTGCCTAGATCACCAGCATAAGCGTATGTCTTTTCGCAGTCTCCATCTTCCAGGGCAATATTGGCAAAGCCTGAATCTTGCTTGTACTGGTCAGCGGGGAAAGAGTACTTCCTCAAGAGGTTATCGGTCCTCAGGTCGTAGACGATGATGGAAGGGGCGTATTTGGTGGAGTTTTCTTTTAGACTGGCTATCTTTCCGCTGTCCAAGACCCAGAGACGACCGCATTTGTCCGCACGCACTCTGTAAGGAGAGATGATCTCCGGGGGCTTGCCGTCACTTCCGAAGGAATGCGCTGCCCAACTTGGGTATGGGATCAGTTTTGGTGAAGTGGTGTTTTTGTCTGAAATATGAAAAAAATATTTGGGCTTAGAACGAGTAAAAGTTTCTTGTAGGTACCTATGTCCTATTACACTCAATTCATCAGGGGAAGGCAATATATATTACGCTAGAATCGACATATATTTTAAAGCTTCTACGGATTTTATAGTAAGTACATACATATACAAAAAACAATGGTATTAATTTTAAGATTTAAAACTTCATGAAGGCCTCTGATCATGATTTATTTTATTAACATAAATTCTTGTAAATATGATGATTGCTTGTTTAAATATTGCTGACACACAATCCGAAGAGAAAACGCATGGAGGTAGGAAACAATAACTGTCTCTTTCATGTCTATGAAGGAAGTAAAAACACAAGCAACAATCGTTTGAGTGTGAGTCGTTCAGGGAAATTTTACTTGAACTCAAACAATTCCACAAAACTCACATACATACACATACATAAGCTCACGTCTTTATTCCCAGAGTGGGGCAGGCAGGCAGAGCTACAGAATGACTAAAAACTCTAAAAACTTGTTAATAATTCTGTAACCACATTTTGCAGATTAGGCTAATTGTAAGATGTTTACCAGTGTATTAGTGACAGGTTGCAAGCCCATCGCCTAACAGTACTACACAGCCTTTATTCCCTTAGTCATCTCTTACGACATCCACGGGAGGACATCCACAAACCACAAAACTCAAACAAAGGAAAACAACGAATCGTGTAATAATTAGGCGAACAAACCTTTTAAGGCGTCTGAGTCACTGTGAGATATATTTAAAGGAAATGAACGGTTAATAAGATGTTCCACGAACCTGCTTGAGTAGCAAGAATTATAATTATAATTAATAATATTAGTGACAGTTAATTAATAGCAGGGTTTTTCGTACTAAGCACGGGAATTCCATACCAAAAATTAACGTCCTTATTTAGAGCCTTAACTTTATGAACTGTTGAGTAACTTTTGAGTTCCGTTTTTTGCGGACTGTGATTTGCAAGCAGTCATCAACAGAACTGCTTATTCTGAATGAACGAAACAGTTAAAACACAATCCGTTAGGTGCATCAAAGATCGTTTGTCCACCTTCCGATTCCTTAATCATATCAGGTCAATGACGCCATTATTGTTAGTGTTCCAAAGGATACTTACTGGGGAAGTTAAAAAAAAATAGCACCTTTGAACTTTCTTTAGATAAGGAAAAAAAATGGACGGTTGAGATCATCATTCTACATACTCTTTTGTCTTGTTCAGAATGATGATCCCAGCCACCTTGTAATTTTTTTCCCAAATCTGAAGAAAAACTCAAAGGCGTGGCATTTTTTTGTAACTCCCCGTTGGCTAAGTTTGTATGAACATAACTAACTGTCACTCTATTGTAACAGACACGGTGGAGTTTTTAAAATAGTTTAGTGGATCTTTAAATACATTTTAATATATATAATTATATTAATAGATGTATTAGAATTTATTTGATTTAATCGGAGCTGAGATATTAAAGATTAAAAGATTTAAGTTTTAATATCTCCGATGCATTTAAAAGTATCACATTATGCAACAAAATATGTGTATCTCTATATTTTGAATAGTGTATCATCACTACATATTATAAAACAAAGTCGCTTCCCGCTGTCTGTCCCTATGTATGCTTAGATCTTTAAAACTACGCAACGGATTTTGATGCGGTTTTTTTTAGTAGATAGAGTGATTCAAGAGGAAGGTTTTTATGTATAATAAATTTTGTTTTATGTACGTGTGTTATAGAAAACTCAAATAAACCGAAGCGAAGCGAGGGCGGGTCGCTAGTAATTCATAATATACCATTTTTACGAATGGCCCTAAAATCGCACTAAAACTGCCTTAAAAGAAAGTTCCTCAAACAGAATTCATGTTTGTTCGCAAATTTATGAGTCAAGCAGTCACGAGACGTTACTTATTTCATGCAAATACGGTTTGCAAATAGTTTTGGTAAAGGTTCTAGCATCTGACAATATATCTCGGTGTGAAAGCAAAACTAACGAACAAAAAAACAATAAACCGCCTTCGAAAACGCAAAAAAATACTCATTTTACTATTTTTATACTTAGAGTGCGAGGGACATAGCATTTGACTCGGTAGCGAGTATGGTAATTGTAACTCATGGTAAGGTACTGTACCCTTAACATGAGTTAGGTACAATTACCGTAATCGCTAGCGAGTCGAATGCTCTATCCCTCGCATTCTAAGTATAGAAAATACTTTCGAGGTCTGCGAAGGATAGAGCTTCCACTCGCTAGCGAGTACGTGAATTTGTAACTCATAGTACTTAAGTGTACTGATCGGTGTGTAATGGTTGGTTGCCACATTTAAGATACGATTTCGGCTTGCGTTCGGCGGCGCAGTCGGAGCATTGGCTACATCATATCCACTGCAACGTTTTCGGCAATCGAAGTCGACTTAACAAATCGAGAATGCTTCAGTGTTTCACGGATAAACCACTTATTTAGAGCTTCATTGAACCTCACCTTTCAAGTTAACATAGTTCAATGTCGATGGCACTCCTACCCTCCACCTCGGGACCGTGACGAAGAGCCGGTCTTCGTACACTTCTATGCCCATGGGTATGGTGTTCTCTTGGATGAAGCTCTGGCTGTCTATCGCCTGCTGCCTCGCCTCAGGGCTCGGGTATTGGAAGTCCAGCTGCGTCCATTCGAAGACTGTGTGGAGTTGGTCGCCAGAAGTCAGGTAGACTAGATGCAGAAGTAGAAGGGAGCGGATCACCCGCATTTTTAGGCTGGAATTGAAAGAGAGTTCATATGAGTGGTATGTTTGTTTACTAAGACAAATTTATAATTTTAGTGAAAGTACGACGGTAGTAGAATAGTACATTGTGTATTAAGGGTGGTAAAGAAAGAATTACAAACGAGAATCTGTTAGAAGCCCGAAGCCGAAGGCTGAGGGCTTTAATGACTCGAGCTTTGTATTTCCTTTACCACCCGTGTAACATACAATGTTTTTCATCACAATTGCGTGGAAATGAACAAAAACCAGACAAAAGATCATATTTTTAACTTATTAGCGGCAGACTACATCATTGTCTGTGACTTACCACAGATAGTGTCAAACGTGTTCGGAGTCCGATTCTAGTGACATATGAGATGAATAGTTTATTATGCGAGATTGTTAGGAAATAGTATTCAACTGACATTTCATTTCGAATGAAACTTCATATCGAATGGCACAAGAATTGGGGTCCTGACGTATTGTAATAGTTTGAGTCTACGTATAATATTTAAAAAAAAAGCTATTACGCACTTTAGTTACGTAATGGTAAAAAAAGGCCCGCGGGTATTATTTTGGATTTACGGTCGATTTTTCTAGCATGTTAGGACACTATTTACGAGCAAGTGTGATGAAAATAATTTAACGAATGCAATGTCAATGCGGTTATAATTATAACTTCTCTTAAGGTACGTTTCCAACAGAGCTTTGCGAGGCGATTTATTTGTTTTACTAGCCTCACTATACTATTGTTGAATTTTTCCTCAAACACCGCTTACGAGTAGCTGCCTCGCGTAGCTGTGTTGGAAACGCACCCTTAAACTCTCAAACAAACGGACATATAGACACGGAAAGGCGGCTTGTTTTATCTTTATTACTTACATTTTTACAAAATATAATCGCTTTCCGCGTCTGTCTGTTTGTATATCCGCTAACTTCTCCTAAACCACGCATCGGATTTTGATGTATACAGTGTTCTTTTTACCATCAGTTAGATATTTTATGTACATTAAATTCGGGTTATATACGGGAGTTACCGAAAACTCACATAAACAGAAGCAAAACGGGGCGGGTCGCTCGTTCTATGTAATAATAAATAATAATAAATAAGAAAAAGATACAGGAAACGATAAATTTAAAAAATCGTGCCTAAAAATCTTTCATCAAAAACTAGGTAAATTTGATGCAGTTATTTTTTTACTTTTTATGCCTAAGTAGCTTGTCAAATCCGCCATATTATTATTGACTTTCATTAACGTTACATAGCCACGAGAAATACTAAGACAAAGCCTGATTTGTCAAAATGTGTTGGATAGACTAGAACATACCAAACCAAACATACCAGACTGCCAAAACCATAACCCTTATTTTTGCTCTGGCGTAGTCGGATAAAAATACCGCTCCTACCTCTGTAAATATTAGATAACATGTTTAATGTGCGCTAACACAGCCAATTTAAATAAAATACCCGTTGCCTGTAGAGTAAGACAGCTATTGTTGCCGGCTATAAATTGCTCTTAAAAGTTGACCGTGTAAGTGCACCTTTATTATCCAGTTTGATTACCCAAATTAAAAAGCACCTCGAGTAATCGATGACATAATGAAAGTTTAAAAGTAAGGCAATGCCAAATGCCAAACAAGTTGCACAATCAATCAACGCAGGGCACTGACCTTGCGCGCTTTAGAGGTCAGCGGCGCGCGCGCAGGTCTTTTGTCAGCCTCTGTTTAGGAGTCGTTTTGTACCGAAAGTTTACTTGCGAGATAAACAGGTAGGTAGATGCGTTAACTTATGTTCTTTTATGATGGCTATATAATTTCATTTTCTCTACATACTTAGGCACCTATCATTTTCCTTTTCTTTTTTGTTTTTTACTAAAACTTTCTAGGAAAGTCATACTTCTAATCTACCTAAACTAAAATAAATTTCTTTATTATTTGAAATAGGTATGCACGGCAGAAATAATTCATATTTGCACAGTCTTAATGCTGTGGTATTTTTCTCTGAGTAGACGATTTATGGTACCAATTCACCAAACGATGTTCAATTTAATCAATGTTAATGGACTGTTAGTTCATACATTTTGACAGCTGTTAACACTAATCGTCTGTTAAGTGGTTGGTGAAATTCGACATAAGGTTGCAAACCTCCACGGGCCTGAGGTTGTCTGTGTGTCCTGCCTTCTTCATGCCATATAGGCGTAAAAACGGTTGTGGAATATTATCGCGTTCATCGAAACACATTAACCGAGTTCTACACGAACGGAGCCGCGGGGAACAACTAGTCATCGATATGGTTAAGCGTACCTACAGTAATTATATGAATAAGTTAATTATAAACTTTTTATCATAAGTACCTACTTCAAGAAAGTGGTCTACCAGTTTTGACAAAAGTTACTGTGAGATCTAATTATCACTTAGGTTGACACTTGTCACTATCATAATATTATTTTCTAGGAAAATCGAACTTGTTGTGTCATGACATGACGTGCAAATGAACTTCAACCGAAGGGTGGTAGACCAGATTTTGATTTTGGCTGACTATACTTACCTATAAGGTCGTATAATCATAAATGGTCTACTTCAATCATCCAATCCGTGCATCCAATGTCAGCAACTGATGGACAGTATTCAACCCAACGACATGCATTTCCATGCACTTCGTGCTCGTGTGCATTTCGCATTTATTTCCCCGAGAGTTTTGTATTTATTGCGACAGACATATCCGGCGGAAGTGTCGGCAAGGTCGAAGGTTTCCGGTCAACCTCGGCAGGCAACGAGTACTTGGCAAGCTCACATGAACTTTGGACTTTCATGACCGTTACGTTTTCCTTTGTAATTAAGTATCAAAGAGCATGCTATCATCAAAATTATCTTCTTATTTTTCTAAATTTTGTTAAATAATTGGTTTTATTTAAGTTTATGCTAATAAGTAAGTATTGTATAATTTTATTTAAAAAAATTGTTTAGCTGTCTAACTTTCTGAGTGCCGAAGGGGCAGACTGAATAAAACAGCTTTGGCAGATGCGAGCAATATGCGCTCGCGCTGCAGCACATACCTACCGAGTGCCTTTTATCACTCATATTTTGTAAACATATTTTTTTTACTTTACCTATTCGTTTGAAAATAATTGTACTTGATCTTATCAGATAATGTTATAAGACATTTTTAAATATAATTTCGTATGTATGTTACTTAAAAAAGGTAGACTTTTTTTCATTAAAAGACAGCGTACCCAATAGTCACTACTGGGTACGCTACTGAGTCGTGAGACACATATTTATCTGGTAATGATGGGCATGTTTAAAATTGATTGTTTAAAGTTTCGTGCTGAGGTACGAATTATCACTTAGATTAGATTAAGTAGTTTGTTGTCTACCCTCTTTGTCCGTTTACCTATCTGTCTGACTATCAGGACCCGTTTTTTTGAGGTTAAATTCATAAAAGTTGTAAAAGTTCCAAAGATTAAGGGGACTTAAAGTTAAAGGAGACTTTTCCCCGTGATTACCTGCGTTTCCTTAGTTGAATGTAGATTTTCTTCGAATCATTATTACCGGTTAATATCATAACATTAACCGCTCACAGCAACTTGTTATATAACCGGCCAATGACACAAAGCCTCAAGGAATTTAATGAACATTAAAATTCAACGCAATAAGCGCCTATTGTTCCTGACTTCGCAGGAATAACGACCGTAAAATAAAGCAGTTAAAGGTCACTAGAGAGTGCTTCAAGCCTGCATTCGCCGATTCGTTACATACTTTATCGTCTTGCAAGTTTTATGATAACACGTAGTATTGGAAATGTAGAATATTTTATGGTTAGTTGTTTTATTTTGTAGTCTAGAAGGAAAGTGGGAAAATATAAAGGTTCAGAACCGCCCATGGCGGTTTAAAAAAAGGTATGGAACGGTCACGGACTATATTTATATCATAATAGTGTCATGCAACCGACACATCAAACTTGAAGTTATACATGGAACCACATACACACATACCGTAACGTCTTCATCCCGGAGAGGAGAAGGCAGAGCTACAGAATTACCGACAACTCTAATAACTAGTTGTTAATTCTATAACCACATTTGGGACAAATGGAACCATGTAGACGTAATCTTCTCGTACGTTCGGGTGACGACACGCACACAAGTACACAAACAATATCGTACAGTGCGATAGCTCTTAGAAGGTGCTTCGGATTTGTAGTTATCTTTCACTCACTCTCATACGATCTTATTAAGAGCGTGTGAGAGAAATATAGAAAACCGAAGCATCTTCTAAGTGCTCACATGCTGTACTAAGTACACCAAGTTTGGTCTACTGTGAGTGGCATGACTTCCGTCCTACTGCTGCTTACTGCCTTCATATTTTAGAAGCCACATCATACAGGACATAAATAAACAGATTCATAAAAAGTCGGATAGTCGGGCGGACGGACACACGGACAACATAGTCATCTTATATGTGTTCAGTATTTGAAACATAACCTTGTAAGTGATCGTTTGTTAATAAAATCATTGTAACTTAACATCTGATCCCTGAGATACATATAAAGAGCTATTAACATACACATATTTAGTATTATAACTCTTGTGACGCCAGTAATTACCTCGCCGGGTGTGTCAAAAATATATTTTTTAAAGTTGGGTTAATGTAGGTTAGGCAGTAGGTGATGTGTTAGGTAAGCTACACCTTTTTTACCGGGTGTATAGAGCCGCTAAATTTGGCTTGAAAAAGCACATTAGATTGTAAAGGATCTCATTAAACGTGTGATAAAAACTACTGAATACAAGTAATAATAATAAGTCGAAGTATTGTCTAACTAAGTATTCCAGACGTATTATAATTCTAACACCTACCCTAAAATAACGACACCTACAAATAATGAAAGTAAACTTTTTCGCTAACGGGTTTGACAGATTTATGAATCGGTCAATTATTTTAAAATGACAAAGCGCTACAGTCTGCAGCTACTTACAAGGCTGACCCAACGACTTGTTAAAACCCAACCAGTTTCGTAGCCAATTTTCCTCCGTCCAAAATTCCACTGACGTCATCCACGGCATACCTACACATAAAATATAATGATGGCTATCTTGTACCCCCGGGCACCCTTGGGCCGGCACAAATACTTATGTATCACGTCGGTTTAAGCAGATTACAGCCCATTTGCATAACAAATGTAACCAAATTAGATGCAGTCTGTCTTGAGGTTGACGGGTAGATTTTTAGACCATTTTTTGTGTCCTTGACTGGTAGTCAGCGTGCAAAATTAGTTCAACCGCTTACAGCTGTGTGAGTTTCGACGCTTATGGGTTACGAGTAGTGGTTTAACGGGAAAAATTAAATGAAGTTAAACTTTACAGTCCTGGAAAAAATATCAAAAAAACTTTAAAAATGTGTATTAAAATTTAGGGTATTCAAAATGGGTATCTTATTACTAGTTAACATTACATCTTATAAATATAAAAATGAATGTTTTTCTGTTGTCCTGTATAGAATCGTTAACTATGCATTTGATCATGTGATCTTCAGCAAAGTATTGTGCACGAGTCTACGAAAGTTTCTGAGGTTGGTACGACCATTGGCGTAGCAACGCGCGCAGGGTTCCTACAGCTAGTAGGTTATAAAGTTCATTTCAAAATTTTTATTTTATTTCGGTTTCGGTTTCGGGAATGTGTCCGTTTTGCATTCAATGAGCGAATTATTTTAAATACGGAACCCTCGGTGCGCGAGTCCGACTCTCACTTGACCTGTTTTTTAATTAATGGCGGTCTACGCGGTATTCTGCCGTGATATCGCCAATGTCAAGTGAGTAGAGTAAATCCGTAAAGAGAATAAATCAAAAGTAAAAGCCAGACATCTTTCAATCGGCCATCTTCCCTCCCCGTAGGTTCACGTCCAAAAATCTTGACATTTATCCTCCTACTGACCTTAATATATGCTTAGTATTGTCATTGTCGATACGATCATACTTTTAGAATAGATAGTATCGAATAGAGATCGTCCGCCCCTCCCTAGTCAAACTACGAAAAATGCATCTACATAAAAGCGTAAATTTGAAAGGGAGGCCTGTTCAAAATTAGACGGTCTCTTTCTTTACCGGTGAGTTGTCTAAGGGCCACTTGCACAGAAAACTTAACACTGGGTTAAGATACTAACTCGAGTTAAGAACAGTTTTCGTATGAATCTGACGTTTACTAACAGGGGTTAGTATATCGATTGCCCAGCGAAATACCAAAATGTGTTAAGTAGGTATAAAGAGCACGACATGTGTATTAAGTAGGTACTAATCCCTTTAGTAACTTGTATTTTATTGCTTCTATGTTCGACAAACGCAGAAAAAAACGGCGTTCCTAGACAAGTTGTAATAATTATACGAAACCTACCGACTTTCGAAAACTGTCTAAATATGTATATGACCATTATAAGGCCACCTTACGTCAACCCTACACTGTCTTTCATTTTGATAATCGTTAACATTTGTATAATGCATCTTTTCTAGGCCTACTAACACCCGTATTTATAGTCAAGAAAACTAATTACTTGAGTAAAAGTAATGACTTAAGCAACGATTTTTATATGACTTTTGACACTACTAATACTCAAGTAATTACTTTTCTTCACTATAAATACGGGTGTAAGACTATTTTACTCGGTACCTAAAATTCGGCCGCCATTACTGTCAAGTAAACAGGAGCTGTCCTAACGTTGACAATACTATAATAGTTTTACAGTATAGAATAGAGTCCCTGATGTTCTAAGTTTAAAGTGTCAAAACCATTCGAAACAAGTGACTATCAGCCGCTCAACTAGTTTAGTAACGACACGGTGGCATTGAGGCGTAGCACACGCGGTGAATCCCGATTGTACCATGAATCAAGCACCTGGCAATGCCTGCCATTAGAGAAATTAAGACAATTCGAACCGAGGCCCATTGCGACATGGCTTAGAGGTCACGTGTTAGCTTATTTGCTTAATTTAAGGCCTTAATCAGAGGTAGTAAGAGTTATGATTATGACTGTATGAGTATGATTGTTGTGATTTGTTGGGTGTGAAGTTATGTCAACGCAGCGCCGGCGACGGTTACGTTATTTATTTATTTATTTATGATAGAATTGTAATTTACAGATTATATACTAGAATTTCTAAAATTGGCTTCGTACTTGAACCACGCAAACCTAGGTAGCTAATGTATGCTTATCTAATAAAACTGTTTCTGACTGGAATTTCCCTCAGTACTTTCTATGTCCTGTTTCATAGGAGCCCTGTTTCAATGTAGGTAGCCATAGTAACAACTGCGCGCCGAAATGAACCTTATTTTGTGTCGCTTTGCTGAAGTTGATATAATTACAGTAAAACCAGAATATTAGTAGGTAGTACTCGCCAGTCTATTGCTGTCACACTCTCTCTGGCATCGACCAGAATATTTGATATGCCAGAGAGACAAAGAAAGTAATAGTCAGTTGAGTACTATTAACACTGTCGTTTTACTGTGAGACCTGTGAGACCGTTACGTTTAGCTATTTGTTTCAATGACATGAAATAACAATTTTACACGCTCACGAAGACTAAGTTGTTAATTACAATTTACAATTATTCGTAATTACGCAATTGTGCTAACACCAATTTCACATTATAATGTAGTTAACTAGGTCTGGGTTAAGCAGTGTGTGGATCCGCATTATTTTTTGTTACTGAAACACTTAAGAAACGGTCGAAACAAGTAAAAATCTTACCTAAGTACAATACCTATAGGTAGATCAAATTAAAAATGCTGAATCCTACTAATATTATGTGTGTGTGTATTTGTGTGTGTTAGTTCGTTACTCCTTCACGCTACAGCAAAAAATCCCGAGGGAATAACGATAATCAAATTCTTCGCGGTCGAAGTCGCGGGCAGAGTACAGTTACAAATAAAATGACCCAAAAAAAATGTTAAGCACACTAGATTAAAGTAAGCTAACATCTCAAAACATAACGCGGCCAAAGGAAGTTAGGCGGTAAACCACTAGTCTAGTCTAGAGTCTCATATTCTCCATCATCATTTCAGCTGAAAGACCTGGATATAAATAGCCTACCACTTGGTAGCTTGCTAGCCTACATAAGGTCCTGCGCCACTTGCATCTATCGGTGCAGAGTCCTAAACCTCCGTTATTGTAATAACAACACTAGTTTGATGAATAATTAACAATACTTACTAAACAAAGTACCGTCCGAGTAGGAAATGTCATGGTTCAAAATATACATAAAATATATATCGATCTACGAGTATTTAAGGATTGAAAGTAAACGAGTTTGTTTCTACCACAGTAACATTTACACAGTTCGTACATGCTTAAATACATGATTATGTTTAATGGCTAACCATTGAATATTTTAGGGTACGGAGAGTCATTTTGTCTGCCGTCAACAGTCCATTGACTTAATTTCTTATTATGCTGCTGACGCGAATTGGTGTCCTTTTCTGAGGACAGTCAACGACGTCACAGTCGTTTTTATTTCAAAGGTTTTTGTTCAGCACGGCATGTGACTTCATCTTTTGCTGATATTTATTGCATAACGCTCCGTGACTGCGCATAATAATATGCTTGAACTGGCGGTACTTGTTTTAAGTTTGATGTCTACCAAACATTAAAAGCTTTTCTCGGGAACTATACATGGTGAATTTAAATCCGTGATCATGATGATCACCTCTGTGTTCTAGCCACGAATATAAACAACTTTTATTATGGGACCAACTTTGAAATCACGAAAAAAAATTCAGCTGCTTCATAAATGTTGGTCGAGTCCATAATTTATTGGACTTGTCTATTAAACAGCTAATTTTTTTTTCCTGATTTCAGTGTTGGTCCCATAGTGAAAGTTGTTCATATTCGTGGGTAGAACACAGAGGTGATCATCATGATCACGAATTATGATTAAGTTATTGTGTCCGAAAAATGTTTAGTAAACAAGGGATTTAAAGACACCATCGATGAAAACTAAAGATTATAAATCTTAAAGTCCTTAAAGGACATTATCGAAGAGTAGACACACTCCACTGCATAAATTATGTTAATTCGACATTTCTCTATCTCCTCCGGAAATTTAACAGTGATTTCTCAAAAATGCTATGTAATCTTGCCATAACACCAGTAATTAGAAGCCGAAGTTCGTGGACAACTGCGAAAGTCCCTTCTGTCCTACACCAGATGCATTCGGCGTTTGCTATCGTTATCAAAAATGTATAGGATTGACTGAACATGCAGATCTACAGAGGTTCGCAGAAGAAAAGCAAAAATAAATAACATGCGATGAGTACAGGAAACACGATGTTTTTATAGTACATAAGTAGTAGGCCGATTTAATAGGTATCTACCTACTACAAACAAAACAATTCAAGCGATACAATTGTGCTTTTGTCCTGTTCGCAGCAATTATAACGATGGTGAGTTTATTCTATTGTTCGAAAGCAATAACTAAAGGTAAATTATCGCAATAAGAACAATCCACAGTGCGAAAGATGCGCATACCAATGATTTAGTTCATAATGACTATAAAGGTGCACTTACACGGGTAACTTTTAACAGCATTTTTATAGCCCGCAAAATAGCTTTAATTTTGTCTAGTAGAATGAGTTCACATTGCACATGATGCTATGCCCGTTTTGGAGCGCAGGGTGGTGTTCCGAACACAGCATAGCGGATGAGGGCAAAAAGACCGGCCATCTAAAGTACGCCAACTTGGTGGGTCAGACGGCGAGGGAGGCCCAGGCGGATGGCAGGTCGACTTGGATGCCTTCCTAAAATATTAGCCAGATGTTGCAATGGACAGAGAGTTGTGGAAATTCAGGAAAGAGGCTTTTGCCCAGTCCGTACGTATTGTTTAAGGGCAATAATTATTATTTTGTAAATAGCCAAAAAATAAAGTAACAGAAAATTAAGTAAACATTTTTTAATAATCCGCGAAGGTTTGAAGTCCGTATATTTATTTTGTAGTTGTTTCGAGTGTACAATTTAAGCTTAGTCATTTGTATCATTTCAATTAATTGTTGCTAAAAGTAAACTAGTTCAGACAGGGCTTTGATCACTAGCAGAATGCACAGTTTTACAATGTCACTCAATGTAGCCGTTAGGCATCAGTCATTATTATATCCATGGCCGGACATGTTGAGGTTTATGGTTAAGTTTAGTTGTATTTTATGATTTGTGAGAATAATCTGCTAGATTTTCTTGCAGTGCCTACTCATAACAGTATTTTTTCCGAACGAAGCGATACATACCCTAAGTTACATACATTCATTGCCAGGGAACACGTAGAGAAAAACCTGTAGACGGTGGGAAGGACCAATTCAGAAGACATTATTAATTAGAGTCTATATTTAATAGTAAGTTAAGAGGTATTTTGATTTTAAAATGTTTTTATAATTTGGAAGAGTTTTTTGCGCTTCAAGAGTGAATAAAGTCTGTTAGCCCTTTATTATTAAATTTCATCTGTTATATTGTAATGTAAATGTAATTTCCTGAATAGATATTAATTTATTGCGTCTTGTTGCAGTGCCCTTGCAGGGTTTATGTTGAAGCTACCTACTGAATTTTTAAGACCTCATTGTACAACATAAATCAATACATGATCATGGCTATGACTATAAATAACATAAAATAATAAATAAGATACATACATTTCCAGTGTTATAATAACAAATTCAATGTCAAGATCAGACACTGCTACGTTTATTTTCTGAACCTGTCAATCGCAAAATCGCAATATTAATGATCGACCATCCTTGGTGTTTTAAAAATGATGTCATAGGTCCAAATAAAGCTCAATTCGATGGTTTGCAGCGCCCACTATCAGCCCGATCAGTGTGGCTTGATATAGGTCGTTTTAAATCCTGATTCAGAGGCCCTACTGGTGTACGTTACAACGTAAATAATTTTACAAATTCGATTCTCAGTGCATCAACATCAAAAGTCATTCATTGTCTGTAATGACGTAATGAGTATTTATTTGTAACGAAAAGCGTACGCCTCTGGCTTTTAAGTCAAATAAGCAGATCCACTAGGTAGTCACACAGAAGAGAAGCACCAAGTGTTAAGCAACATTGATGTTTCCCAATCGAGCATGGCTACATTTTAGAATTCTAACAAGCGCACACAATTTCTCGCCACCCACAGGCATGGCCGAAATGCCTTCGCCCAAGGTGAGCGGGTGGTTGTTTTATTCGTGCCGGGTCGCGACGGACTTGACCGGAACTTTGAACGTATAGGTATAGCAAACATATTATAGTCTGGACAAAAAACCTCTGTGAATCAAAGGATGAATACCAAGTAATTACTGAGCTCAATGACAATGAAATGAGTACCGAGCAATTACTGCTGGGTGAATGAAGAAAAAAAAACTTCATATGCATTATTCAGGCGCTGATTTAGTCTATGTAGGAAAACAATGAATCAAGTTGATTCGCGTTGTCGTTGGAGGGTAAACGCAAAAAGCTTCTACGGTTATATTTAGTTGAAACCTAGGTTTTACTCACAACTAACGTTGTTATATTTTAAACAATAAAGTGGCTTAGTATTTTCAATCTACGATATCGTGCCCCACTACTTGATTGATTCATACTTGGACGCAGCCGTGAACGTCAATTTGACTGTCGCCGGCGTCCCGCCCATCTTGGTTTGTTAACGTGAACAGGGGCTCGGCCATCCTCACGTTTCGGTGTTCTCCCCCTAATTACCGGAGCTAATCTTTTTTCTTATTTCATTGTGTTAAACAACATAAGAATATGAACAACAGGAAGCTAAATAGTCAATATGTCAAAATTTCATCCAAATATACAAAGAAGTTTTCCAGTTATAGAGATTCAAATATATTATTCGAACGGTAATTAGATTTTTTTGTTTGAGACGGATACGGTAATTAGGAAATGTGTTGTTTTAAAGAAAGTATTAGGTAGGTAATAATTTATGAAACAAGAACTAAAAAAAAAACTTAGAGAGTTAATGATTTCTTTCAGCATCAAAATAAAAAACTTTTTTAATATTGATGAACAAATTTATAGGTAAAATTAACTTTTGTTGCCGAAAAAAACAAAACAGAAAGTAGATAGTTGCTTTTCCCATAAAAACAAATCAATAATTCGTTATGAAAAACAAATTAAGCATGATAAATTAAACATAACAGAGCTAATATCTTTCGAATACCTTTATATAAAAGCATAAACTACGAGTATTAATGTAACTCAAATGTATTCTGTTATTTCTGACCATATTTAGGGATAATTATTAGGCCGCACAGGCGCACATGCAAAAACTCGCTATTCTGAGAATGGCTGGGCTACGATAACGTGAAACAGAATTTTTCGATATAGAAGCAAGATTAGCTAAAACAAAGGAATAGGGGCCTTGAAAGGATAAGTTTGTATACTAACTTTTTACTCAACATATATAAGACGTGGCTAATTTAAAAGTTTGAAACTGCAAAATCCGGGTTTTTGTCTCTGTGGGTTTTAGTTAAATAAAATAAACCTTCATAAACGAGTTCTATCAGGCGTTCCACAAGGAAATATATTTGGTCTCAAACCTTTAATAAGTAGTTAATGAATGCCAATCTGTTTTTATAAATATCACGTTGAAGGTTGCTATTAAAATAAAGACAATTCAATTATAAAGTGAATGCTAATGATATACAAAAACCTACATATATATTTAAACTTCTGATTGTACTTTATTGGTTAAAAGTAAACAAGTTTCTTCTTGGTAGTCAATCCCAATGGATTACTCACTCATCTTGGTCAGTATGCTTGGGAATAACCATTGCTTGTGAAAATAAAAACGATACGGTCAATGAATGTTGCCATAATAACGAAGGTGTTTGTTTAAAGTTTTTGTAAACATCAACGGTCATTCCCAGTGTTGATATATCATTGAGAAAATGGATACTGCTTCCTAAAAAAAGAGGGTTCGCACAAGTTGGATTCAAGTAACAGCAAACTTGGCCATGGTATAAATAACTTACACACGTACAGCTCTAGATCACGGTCAATTCTCCAACTGCAAATTACAGTTAGAAACCAGAGAAAAAAATAGATATACTTGACTACAAATTAACGATTTTCGGTCTTTTTCCTTTACTTGTTTTCCGATGCTTTTTAGGTATTCTAGGTCAACAGAAAGCGGGTAAAGGCTTTGCTAGGTGATTTTGCAATTATCAAAATATGTGGTCATACAGGCCGGGGCCCTAGACTTTGGTATTTGGTATTAATTCAAACTTGATACCTCTAACCGACGACAGACGGACAAAGAAGTATTGACAAAAAAACCTTTTTCCCTTAAAAATATGAAGCTCGATTTTAATTTACAACATTAAGTACTAAGTGAAAACGCCTTGTCAAATTTGGGGCCAACGAACTAAAGGTACATACATGCATACATACATTAAGGCCCGTTTTAATAAACACATCTTGGCTGAGATACGTCAACAAATCAAATCTTATTGATGACATTGTTTGGTAATAATAATATATCTTGATAAGTTGTAATAAAATAGATAAGTAAATAAACCATTAAATAAATGCGTTTAACTAAAATGGCGTTAAACAATTCATAATTCTTAATTAATTAGCAACCGTGAAGACTTAACTTATTGTCTTTTGTCAAACAGCCTTGTTTTGGACAAGTCAATATTTAGCACCAGCACAATCAATCAACTGTCATGAAGGTTGACCAGTTTATCGTTTTAAGATAATTAGGTTTAAATTATATGAGGTTATCAAGTATATAGCTATATTATAAAGCTTTCAAAGTACCTATATACCTACAGTATCGTTTTTACGCAGGACCTAGTGTCACTCACTAACTACAAGCAAGATTAAATATCCTACTTCACCGTCGATGAGTACCAACAGTTCTAGTATACGTAGTTTATTTACAATTACGTTTGGAACCACAGATAATTCAAGCGATTCTCCTTAACAAGTTAAATGCAACTAAGGACAGAACCGGTAGGGAACCTCGCGCGGAATCGGTAGAATTCCAAATTTGAAACGACATTTCCTTCCTTGAAGCGTGCAGGCGCGGTGCTGTGGAATGCCCTGACCTACAAATTTGAGTCGATCTATGCATACCTTTTACTGAGCGCAAGGGTTTAGATCAAATTATTGATTAGGTACCGTAGTTACGATCTGCGATATCAAGACCTTTACTGACTTTTAAGGATGGGCTAATAAAGCATTAACTCGCATTTCATAATCTAGATCTTGTTCGATAATTGATGACCGATCAAGTGGATATACAATGTGTGTAAATGTGATCTTCCAAGAGTTTACTTTTTAGCTGTCTTTGTGAGGAGCTGACGGCGCTGACGGCGTTCCGGCACCCTTCAAATGGTTACCATTTTCTAAGTTCTTAGCCGAATTCTTACTAAAATACTTTGAGTACTTAACAATAGACCTGCGAGTCTAGTATTTATGGGGTACGTTTATGTTACGTATCAAATGTGGATAAAGCATCCGTCACTCTCGTCCTTATTTACGTGTCATAAGGTGACGGATGCCTTATCCAAACTTTGTTGAATTTTTATTTCGAGTTTTATTGCGATTTTAAATTTTTGCGTTCTTACGTTATTTTTTATTTTCGGTAACTGCTTTTGTTACTTAAAATTGGAGAGATTAGTTTTTGAGCATCACGCGCACTTTGTATTTTATGTAATCGGACTTGTACTTAGTTCTCGAGGTATTTAAGTAGGTATCTATTAATGAAGCAACTTTGGCGCAAAAACACTCTCACGCAGACAAAGCCTAGAAGCGACTGAAGTTAGTTGTCAAATTTCTCAAAAAAATTCAGCACTATTATTAGTGGAAGAGAGTAAATTAACTCGATCTCATGACATAAGTATTTTTTACTGGAATTGGATGATCGGTTCGTGAAATAGTAGTATGCCGAAGGTACACGGAAACGTAGCGGTAGATTTTCAGGAAACGCACGAGTAATATATTATCGTGACATATCGTACTGTTGAATGACTCTTTCTACCTAGCTGGGCTCAACCTCGAACTAATGAACTCTAAATTAATGTTCTCATTACCCGCTCGAAGAAAGAAGAAGAACAGGCACCAAAGTCAGTCTTAAGTTAGTAGCGATCGAAATGGTTCCAAAGTGCCTCTAGCGTCATGAATAAAGTCAAATCGTTTTTTTTTGCTTTGGTAACCAAATAGGAATGATGTTTGGTACCAGCCTATGATGTATGTCGTTGTAAATCTTACTTTTTATGCAATGTTATAAAAATTTACTTTAGCTGGGGCGCTTCGCCATTCCGTGCGTGGCGCATCTACTGCATACCCTGACACCTGCACGCGGCAAGACCTATATAATGCCGTTCTCATGGCAGATCATTGGTCAGATTCCAAATAAAACACCATCGACAGGCTCAGGCTAGCGAATGCTGAGTTGGGACCGTTTCGCAACTGTTTCTCTGTCTTGTTCTTTTTGTATCTATGTGCCTAATGTGGTTTTGTACCTATAGTTTCGAATAAACGTCTTTTTATCTATATCTTTAATATAAATAGATTATTGTAGATTGTTGTTAGTGTGTCCCCGCGTGGTAGCCGAATTACGAGTAGAATAGTGCCACTCCGTATCTTTCCGTGGATGTCGTAAAAGCCGACTAAGGTAATAAAGGCGTGTAGTACTGTTAGGCGATGGGCTTGCAACCTGTCACTAATACACTGGTAAACATCTTCGCCTAAGTGTGCAAAATGTGGTTACAGAATTATCAAAAAGTTTTTATAGTTGTTGGAAATTCTGTGGCTCTGCCTACCCCACTCTGGGAATAAAGGCGTGAGTTTATGTATGTGTATGTATGTATTATTGTATGTTTCGTTAAGTGGCCTCATTTCGTCAGTAATACCAATCAGCTTGCCGCCTGGCAAGGCTGCACTCGACTTGGATATGGACTTAATTAACCATGTAAGTACGCGACGCGAGCGCAAGTCAACATTAACTATAAACCGTTTGTATGTTACCAATTCTGCATATACTTTAACTACCAGGTGTTAAGACGATTTTACTCTGGCATGGACTTTAATAAAAATACAATCTGGTTATAAATCAATTGACGACAGTAGAAACGTGACTCATTTTGAAACAATTGTTCGAGATGGTAATATAATATTAATATATGTATTTATTGTATTGTGACTAAGTCAATCGATTTGTATAGGAGTTTTTTTTTAATAATTATAATGAAAACAATGGCTATATCAAAAGTCATGTGATTACAGATTTTTTGGTTCAGTGCAATAGCTCCTCAACACAATCTTTCGGGTTCAGGTAAAGTCGGTTAGACTAGCATAAGAGCATATGAGAGCGAGAGAGAGAGAGAGAAGTACAAACCCAAAGGACCTTTTAATAGCTAAAACTTTTACTGTAAATTGGTTTGTTTATATGTTTGGACATTTCTACTGGCAAGTGCAACGCGAGCTATCTGTATATAATTATAATTATTTAGCTGTGTACGCATACATCTAGTATCTTTTTTGGTACCATTTTCTTTTACCCTTTAAGTATCCTTTATCCTTTTAGTTTTAGACTAGGTATATCTTCGTAGGTTTCATGTCCGTAAACTATATTTGTGTATTGAAAACTGAAAAATCTTATGTCGGTCGGGTATCTAACCTAAACCTTGGCTATCCAGGCCGATGTATGCGCATTTGGAATTAAGCTACCACGACCTACTCACAGTCATATAGTACTTGTGCATAAATAAATTGTAAGCTAATATTTGTAATTTCGTAACAGTGATTATCACACAGATATGTCTACTAATAGTCAGCAGGATAATTATCTAAACACTTTAGTACAGATCTAATGAATTACCAAATAAATTGGTATTTTTTTGCTCCCTCGTTTAACTTTAGTGGCCATCGATAAGCGAGTTCGGAAACAAGATACGAACTTATCCGTCGAAATACGATCTAGGGTTTTGCTTCTACGAGTCTGAATTTTATGGAGCTAAGGGTGGATACGACCAAATTGGAATAAGACTTACTCCGAGATTAGTCTATACAACTTCGGCGTTTAATCTAAATATATAAAAGGAGAAACTGACTGACTGACTGACATATCAACGCACAGCCTAAACGGCTAAACGTAGGCACTTAAAATTTGGAAGGGACGTAGCTTAGGTACCGTAGAGGTGCGCTAAGAAAGGAATTCCCGAAATTCCCACGGGAACGGGAATACTCATATAAACCGAAGCGAGGGCGGGTCGCTAGTCTAGGTATAAGACCTTATTCTCGTTTGGTCGAATCCGCCCAAACTGTTCCAAGATTTGAAATTTTGTCAAAGAATTATTCTGTACGCAGGCGGAATTCCCTAACGCGTCATGTCTCTGTCACTGAGATGTACAAACACCTCACAGTTAATGGTTGATGTCGTTAGAACTGGATTATTGCGGTTATTTTTAATTGGTTATTAAGTTGCGGCTCGTTTGTGGCAATCTATAATAAATACTGTTGTGTGACGCAACTAAGAGAAGAAAAGCTTTAATGGGATTGAGAATTATCCACTCGACGTCGTTGGGAAAACTATACATTCAGGGAACTCATATTTTTAGTTTCGAATGTATGTACTTATTATACTCTGATTTTCCTAAGATGATGCCTGTGACAGCAGAGAAACTCATCAGCGACGTGTTTAAAAAAAGACGATTAATTATTTAGATTCCTGAACGGCATCGCTAGGTTTGTACTACCTTGTACTATCAGCCCATTGGAACCCTGACCCACCATAGAACTGTGTCACAGTGATGTTATGATTCAAGCCGTAAGAAGTGTCAAACAAATGGTTTTATAATGTCATTATGACACTGTTCTATGGTGGGTCAAGGATCCAATGGGCTGATAGTACCTACATATACCTTGTAGTATTTATTTAAAGTTAAAGAAATAAGTGTAATAACTGTTTAAATGAGCTGTCACATGCATCATCTTAGATTCATCAGAGTATAGTATATGACTGAACAATGGCAGTTGCAGTCCACCGATATTCCTTCTCCAGTTTGGGTGTGATTATAAATATTAACGTATCAGATAACCGTAAGTCAATAAACACGAATTTCCTAATTTTTCTTCAAATACCTCTTGAGAAACACTATATCTTACTTCATCGATGTTAGTCGATAGGTTTTGGGTTTGGGTCAAAGACATCATCGATCATTTAATCGACCGACGTCAAATGGATGTTTGGTAACCCGTGTTATACTTATAATTTGTTATGGAGTTTGTTTTTATAACGAAATACTATTAGCTATACAAATGGGCTGGATCAACCGTAATAATAATACAGCATTTTGTTCAATCAGTTTGTCTAAGGTTCCTTGTAATCCTTGTTCTGAAACTTCTGCATTTTCAACCCCTGTTTTTATATTCTTCGCAGAAAAACACTTCACTTGATGTGTAGCGATAGAGCCGCAACGTAGGTACGTAAGGCAGAATTAAATCACGTTTCTAATCTGAACTTTACTACATGATTTGCCAGCCATAAAACTTCGATTTTTAATCTTAAATTAAATAAACGAACCGCGATATCAATGACCACTAGAATTAATTGCACTGCAACATGCTTAGGACACAATCACAGGCAATGGTCGTCTACCTTGAGAATAACTTAATAAATTAAACATTTGGCAATTTCATGGCTCGTTAACTCCCCAAAATTCAAAGACATTGACTATTTTGATAACATTTCAAAGTTAACTCGAGGTTATACGAATCATAACAGTAAAACCAACGGGAGATCTATTACCTCATAGAAATAACTAAAAACTTTACAAACATAGGTACTTGGGTCGCAAACGCGGCTCCTTTCAATTTTGATCAGGCCACTTTCTTCATTAAAAAAATAAAAAGTTGTCGGGTCGAAAATAAAAAAAGGAAAAAGTGCTACTAACCTTTAATATTTTCCTTTACTGGTCACGTAATGTTGGTAACGCGTTGGGTAAGGTTGTATAGCACAGACATACGTGTCGAGAGGGCCGGGGCCGTTCGGAGACTGAGGTAGTGAGGTAGTCGTACCTGCTTGCACGGAGGGAGGCAAGGCTGCAACGGCAATTAGAGACAGTCTGCGTCACGGCATTTTCTTTCAAAATGCGACACAACTTCATATTCAGGCGAGAAATTAATTAAATTCTTACTATTGAGTTGATAAGTAAGTATCTTACTTGGTAGGGCGAGTTTTTTTATATTGTTTCACAACATTTTATAAACGAAAAGTCCTCGTCTAACTATTTTATATTGATGTATTACGTATTTTTACAGCAGATGTAGCTGTAAATTTAGGTAAATTGATCGAACTAACACGATTTATTGCGCTTATATACCAATAATTGTTACGTGAAAGGTACTACCGAAAGCTATTTTATAAAAACTTTTCAAAATAAAACTCCGAAATCAACGAATACCACAAACAAGTTCTAACTTATGGGCATTTCTCCACTAATTGGAAAATTTGAACAGTCCCCTGCCAACTTTCTCTTCAAATAATAATGAATTAAACAGTAAAAATTGTTTTGTATCACAATTCCAGTGTTGTGCATACCAAAACCAATGCATTTACTAAAGTCAATCTCATGCATTATTTTTATTTTAATCACAATCAGGCGACAGGGGACTGCTTTTGTAGTCTTGGGACAAAATTTGACTAATAGTTGTATTAAAATGATTTACATATTCATTGAGATATTACTTTATTGTAATAGATTGTGTATTCACCTTCTTAAGTTCAATACAGAAACCTTGTAACATTGTAACACATTACTAATATTATGTCATACTTATCAAATTCTGGGTTTGGGACATGCCAGGGTACTGTTTTATGACATGTTCAAAAATGTTTAACTTAATAGTCCGCCTTATTTTTGGTATAATACTAGACACGCTTAAAAATATGGCTATTATTTGACACAAAGACCTTTTTATTTGACATTTATCTAAAGACATTATACCAAAAAAAACAACGGACAGCGATTTTCCAATTAGTGGAGAAATACCCATACCATTAAGTTTTGTTAAATCTTAGGTTTTATTGGAAAATCGCAGGTTTTTCCCGTCGATTTAACTATATCAGGGTTATTCACCTCTTGTCCAATGGTTTTGAGGTCATAACGAAAACTGAGTAATGTGATTTCTGTGAAGCGACACTAATATTCCGGCTCAGTTATAACGAATCGATTAGCATTGGTCTTGCAATGTTCCTTATATTTCATCCCAAATGTTTCGGGAATAGTGGTCACCCTGGCTCAGCTTAGTCAGCATGCGAGCGCCATACTGCCCTCTTACGGAAAAAAAGGCACAAGTACTATATGAATTGTATTGAACTTCTAACCTTATCATAACCATTGAGAGTTTAATATGCTTCTATGGATTAATTGTACTTGTGCCATTTCTCCGTAGGAGGGCAGCATAGATGCCTGCAGCTATTAGAGTCAGGTCAGGATTCGGTACGCGAACCCGGCGGCCAATTCACCTGATTAGAGAAGTTCGACTGGGATCGTTAATTAAGGTTGGATTCGACCAAACTGGAATAAGGTCTTATACCTAGATTAAACGCCGAATTTGTATAGACTAATCTTGCAATAAGTCTTATTCCAGTTTGATCGAATTCACCCTTATTAAGGCTCCCAAAGCTAGGAAGGAGTCAACTCTCGGTCACTAGATTATCCCGGCTAAATGGGATGTAGCGGCAGAGGTACAGATTCGTGTATTATATTTCCAGGCTTGTCGCGGTCGGGTTACCTAATTGAAAGGCACTCTTGCCCATTTGGGCCTCTGGTAGGTACTAGCGGTTTCCAAACGTAAAGACGTAACAGGAGTAACGCACCCTTATCCTACATACTACCAGCCAAATGAAAGATATGAGGTCTTTTATTGTACTTGAATTTAATAATACCCACTATTTTTTAAGTAGGTATAAATACGGGCGGGTTTAAAAAAAACAAGGTGTTATTTTACCACTTTGTTGGCGTGACTAATATGTACCTATATTCACGCCAAATTACAGCTTTCTAACTAAGTGACTCTGAGCTAGGCTGTGGACGGACGGACATGGCGAAACTATAAGGGTTCGTAGTTTGACTACGGAACCCTAAAAACAGAATAAAATAAATATTTAAGTGGGCTCCCATACATTAAACGTATTTCTTTTTGCGTTATTTGCTCGATATTAATAACGGCAACAATATAGTATCTAATGTTGTATAGATAATGTTACGGAACCCTTCGTGCGTGAGTCCGACTCGCACTTGGCCGGTTTTTTTTAATTTAGGTAGGTAAATTGATGTGACAGAATCCATAATTGGCCTTTAGTAGGTCGATCGTGCCTACTCCCTCCCTTCCCTTTCTATAGATTTTTTTAATTTTATTTTTATTTAAAAAAACATATTAGGGTAATTCGCCCCGAAACTCAGCCATAAAAAAGGCAGTCTTAGTGATGCAAGCCTAGTTAAATCAGTTGAATCACCATAGAACGCTGTCATAATGACATAGTATAGTAACCGAAAATAAATTAAGTACCTACTTACGCAAAATTAACCATTCGCTTTCTATGAAAGGGTTATATTGCGGCTCAGCAATTAAAGTTGTTGTTGAAGTGTGCCGGGCCTTCGCATGTTTCTTAGGTTGTTATATTTGGAATAGCCTGCACACTGATAAGAAAACAAATATTATTTAGGAATAAGAAACCAAGCTATATTTTTTACACAGGCGTTTAACAAAACTCCTGTAGACTTATATTTATTCTATCAAGAAAGTCATGACATCAAATGATTTTATAATTGATTCAAAGCATAAAACAGCATAATAAAACACTACAATATAGTAATAGACCTAGTCTGTTTACTATATTTTTTATTATAAATACTATTTTATACTGTTATTTTTAAGTATCAATTAAAAAGCCATTTTCATTTCATGACTTTCTTGACAGATTAAATGTTTAGATTTAATTAACTACCTAACGTGGTATTTAACAGAACTTAAAAAGCTTTCAAACAGTAGAAAACCGCTCAAATTACAGGGAGTGAAATCGATACGTCTTGGTGTCGACCTTCTTTTGATCCTCGGATGCAGTTATAACCTGTACCTATTAACCAGAAGATCCTACATTATTTCAATTTCATTACACCAGCGAACTGCAACGACCACCGACGATAAATTAAACATTTGTCGTCCGCACATCAATGCTTTAGGGCTTTAAGGGTTCCTTACTAAATACTGAAAAACGGAACCCTTATAAGACTTTGTTGTCCGTCCGTTTTGTTTGTGGTGCAAACAAAGCCTAATGGTTAGACATTAGAATTTGGGAGTAGGTATATAATTTTGCAACGAAACAAACCGATTCACCGTAAATAATATTGTCTTAAACCATATGAGTGCATAATTATGATTATGACTAAGGATTATGACTATCATTTGAAAGCTCTTAAAGTTACAAGACTAGGATAAAATATTTGTATGATTGTTAAAAAAGATAATAATTTTTGAGATAAACGTGAAATGCGTAGCTATAAACCCTGTCCAGAGGGGAGGGCCTTCCTAAAGCGACCTACTAAATATAAAAAATGTTTTTTTTACATACGGTAGGGAATATATGTTATAGCCTGACCAGAAAAATAAACAATCTGTAATGGGGGCGCCACTAATACTTTTTTATCTGGGTTTTGTGAACTGCATTGCGAAATGCTAGTTCATATAATTTCCGCAATATGGCGAGGTTTTTATTTTTCTGGTCAATCTATACATTACATTACAGGAAATATATAATTGCTCTTAGACCTATGGTTTTTAGGAAAAGATAATAACTATCATAGGGTAAACTTTGTATTGAGTTTGGTAAAATAGTCTATCGACAAATTATCATTTGTAGTACTTAAAGGAAAACCTACCTTTGTAGGAACGGCGATGGAACGCTACACGAAGAATGGCTCGACAAAGTCATAGAAACGCAAGCTGTTTTCATTATTTCGCCCAATGGCAACATGAAAATAAAACGTCATTTCATTTAACGTCAAGTCAGTGCTGTGAGTGCTGTCAGTGTCATTTCATACCGTAATAACCTAAAAAGTGGTTTGTTTACTCGAAATTAAACGCAAAATTATATTTATTTACAATTAATATGAAGTGAATACAATTAGAAGGAGACTTATCGATAAGTTTTTACTAATAAAATACATTAAGTTAACTAAAACTCCGGGTTTATCGCTCGCTTAGTCATGGTGAACATTTTTGCTCTAGTGCTCCTAACTTTTATCACTGTTTCGTGTACAAATTCCTGTAACTTTAATGTAAAAGTCAAGCAAACTCTTCGCAATGAAGGATTCCACAGGTAACTTAAGCAATTCGGATTGATATTTCTTAAATGAAGTCATTTTTACGAAACTTCTGTGTACACGTATAGAAGAAAAAAATATCTTTATAACTTAAAGATGATAATTATGATTGCATTGATTGCATTCGGATACACTTTGACCCATTAGGATCTTTTATGCAATTACAGTGTGCAGGTTTCCTCACGAGGTTTTTCTTCACTGTAAGAGCATCGGATAATGTACTTAAATTAGACAAACTCATTGGTTCATGGTGACCGTGGGGGTTTGAACTCGTTACCTTGCGATCACGAGTCGACCCCCTAAGCAACTATACGCCACCGATACTTACATTTTAAGCTTACTTGAATGATTTGAATTATTTGATTAATTCATAAAAAATAAAATAAACAAACAGCTTACAAATTTCCATTGAAAATTTATATTGTCATAACAGTGAATATTTAGTAAAATTGAAAAACACAACTGCATTGCATTCCAACTTCTTAAAAAACACATTTGCACTACATACCGATACAGGTAGTATGCTAAATCTGATCATTGATGTTTAATAGATGTTCAAACTTGAATGTCATTTGATAGTCACTAGACACCCGTAAAAAAAATACTAACTTGTAATAAATTAAACAATAAATATTTTTTCAGAAACATAACTTATGGTGTTGTTTTCAATGGAGACGATGATGACCCCTGGCTCCACCGAGACTGTGTGGTGGGGCTGGACCAGGTGTTACCTGCAGGGGTGTACGCTAACCCTGATGAGCTGGGGGACTTGAAGAGAGGTCGCAAGGTTAATAATTATAAAAGTATGATAATATCAATTAATTAAAATATTGAAACTCAAATTGAACAAAATAGTGTTCAATGAAAAAGGTAACTCCTCATTTTATTAATTTCTTTGATTGTATCATCAAATTCATTTGATCAAAAGCTGGTGAAACCATGATGTTTAAAGGATATCTTAAGCATTAATTATTAAGGTTGGTTATATTAATTATGAACCTATAATCTATACTTTTAGGTATTTAAAAAAAAGTAAACATTCCAAACCACGTGACATTGAACCGCCAATCAAAACTGTTTTTAATCGAACTTTGACGTTCAACGACTTTGACGTCAGCCAATAGAAGCAGAACAACACTGTCTGCTTCTATGGGCTGACGAACTATATCACGTGGGTGTTTTGTTTATATTATTTTAAATGCCTAAAAGTATAGAGTATAGGTTAGACTTGTGACTATGAAAAAAAAACAAACATGTGCAGTGAAAATTGCCTCCGCAATTAAATTAAAATTATATGTTTAAAAATTAAGCTTGGATTTCTTTTTGTTATAAAACTGTACTAAAATAAATGTATCATTGGAATCTTATATTCATTTTCAGTTAAATGTTGTACCAATGAACCGCATCAACATCGAGCTACCTGCAGAGCAGTCTTCCCCAAGCCGAGTGTACGTGATTGGTGAGCTGATAGACAACAAGGCATACTTATGGGTGCCTGTGCATGCAAGATACCACCAGGCTGTAGCTGGTGGAGGGTAAGTTCGGGACTGCTAGAACTACTGTCAAATGTTTCTATTCTATTTTTTTGTTTTTGACAACTGGTCGCTTTAGGTTAGCAACCATTACTGCCACAATATGTTTAAGGTGTTGCAGGGGTCCTAGTTAAATAGACTTTAAGTCTAGTATACTCTGTGCATGTATATACCCTTTTTTATTACGAGTTAAGTCAACTTGTATCCGATTTCACTAGGAGCCCAGCATTGTGTTTGTGAGAGATGTGCAACACATTAATAATTTTTAGATTGTCTTTGTCTGTGTTGGTTTGGCTTCTCCATGCCATAAAAAAGTTTGATTTAATCGACTTTTTTCCAAAAACTATTTCTACCTATTCTTGTTGTATTTAAGAAAATCGTGAAGATTTGTTTAGGTTTGACTTGTGCCTATTGCTCATGGTAGGAAATTCCTGTCAATGAAATAAAATAATTACAATTTACTAAACTTTTGGGAATTGTGTGCTCAGAAATACACCAAAAATTTAGTGTTTCAGTCCAATTAAAATATTTAGCTAATTTGCATCATAACCAGACAAGCCAAAGAACAAACTTGTGTTTAGCAGGAACACTCTAAGCTTATGCTAGTATTGAAAATATCATTATCACCATGAACGCACACAATTCACTTCACAATTTCAATGCCAACAACAAATCTAAATAAACACATTTCTCTCCGTTTCCTCAGCACGGCCCGCAACGAGATCCTCCCCCCCAAGCTGTACCTGCGCTGCCCCGACGAGCGCCTGTCGCGCTGCGCGGGCGCCGCCTCTCCTGTCACCTTTCTGTGCAACGGCAGCTCCAAGGACAAGTGCACTTGGAAGGAGATTCCTTACACTATGGTAGATATATAATACTGCGTTTTCGGGTTCCGTAGTCAAACGAGGAACCCTTATAGTTCGTCCATCCGTCCGTCCGCAGCCTAGCTCATAGACCATAAGTACTAGAAAGCTGTAATTTGGCATGAATATACGTATAACTCACGTGTCACATCACATACCTAGTTTAATAACAATTCACCTTCGAGTTATCAACTTAACGGAAAAAACGTGGCCTCCTTTTCCCGTTAAGCTGACTACTCAAAGGGTAATTGTTAGTAAAGTTTGTTACATATCCCATAAATTGTGTTTTTACTTGCGCTACAAAAAGGTATCGTCTGATTGCAAGAAAATTCTTTAGTTAATTAGAAAAACACAATAATAGTAATGAGGGCGCCACTGGACGCTCGGCGTTTTCTCGGCTTTTACCAACGAACACCCATGATTTTTTATTAATTTGGTGACAGTGGGTGTATTTTTCGACGTCTGTCGTATGGTCTTTAACAAGGGTGCGGTGGCGCCATCTCTCGCTAAAACTCCGAACTTTCTGCCCAGATGACAGACACGCTGATTTGGGAGGTGCCTGTGGGGAACTTGGGCCACTACTACCTGGTCGCCAGCGGCACCGCTTTCGTCATCATAGTAGGCTCGTTATATTTACTCAAAGCCATCCACGAATACAAAGTCGATGTTAAGAAGAAAAAGTCGTAGAAAATCCTAACGGCCGCCGAACTATTCTGGTTAAAGTCACGTAGGTCGAAAGTACAAAGTACTTTTGTTAATACACGCCGGCGGTGAACCGGTAAGTAAATAATTACTGTTCTCAATATTTTACGAACAAGACTACCGTTGCAAATTATGAAAAATAAAGGACTGAAACAAGTGCACTAAATATCGTTAAGTAATGCGGGAAATATCGCAGAGAATGCTACCTGCCAGTATTCTGGTTGTTATGAAGTAATATCGTCAATAGGTAGATAGATGGCGCTTATATTGTGTATAGCTGAGACTGATGTTGAATGTCATACAGCGCCATCTCACGGTATTTTTAGCAACCATTTACATGCAACGTTCATAATGTTGTGGCATGGGGAAGATGTATTTAAATTAATTATTCTAGTCAGATTATATATTTAACTACTTCAACTATAACAATTATTTAATTTAAAAATAGTTCGTGTCATACTAGAACAGGTTAATGTATAAAACTATACAAGAAATAAATAATAACTCAACAACTATTTTATGTATGTGGGCATTTTTCCGCTAATTGGTAAACTTGAACAGTCCCCTGCCAACAATCTATTTAAATAGTAATTAATTAAACAGCAAAAAAGGTTTTGCAACATCAGTGTTGTGCATACAAAAATCAATCCATTTACTAAAGTCAATCTGATGAATTATTTTCATTTAAATGACAATCAGGTGAAAGGGCGCCTGTGTTTTTGTAGTGTGTTTTTGTAGTTTTGGGACAAAATATAAGTGATAGTCCTAATAAAATGACTTACATATTAATTGAAATACTACTTTATTGTAATGGATTGTGTATTCACCTTCTTAAGTTCAATTCAGAAATCTTGTTACATTGTAACACATTGCTAATATTATCATACTTATCAAATTCTGGGTTTGGCACATGCCAGGGTACTGTTTTTTGACATGTTCAATTTTTTTTAACTAAATAGGCCGCCTCATTTTTGGTATAATACTAAACACGCTTAAAAATATGGCTATTATTTGACACAAAAACATTTTTATTTCACATTTTATCTAGAGACATTATAGCAATAAACCAACGGACCGCGATTTTCCAACTAGTGGAGAAAAAATACCCATGTGTTCTATTAATGTTACCTTGTTTCAAAATCAATGTAAGCGCCGTATAACCCAAAATAAATAAAACAAATAAAATATTTAAGTGATCTCGTCAAAAAAATTATCATAGTTTCTAAGTAATATTTACTTTAATTTACTAAGGTATGGTATCAACCCTGTAAGTACCATATTATCTTTATAGGGTATATCACATAGTTAACTAACAATTCACCTTCGAGTTATCAATATCAACCAGTGTTGGGCACTCAAGAATAAAATCATTATTTGAATGAAGATTCGTAAGAATAAAATCATTTCGATTTTATTCTTGTCAAAGTTATTCAAATAATTTCGTCGGGAATAATTTGTACTTGGAAAAATTTAATAAAAATAACTTATTCTTAGTCAATTACATTTAATCATGATTTTTTATTTTGAATAAAAGTATCTGAATAAAAATACAGTGGGTAAATAATGTTACTTACGTAATATTTACGTACAGTACAGGTAGAAACCCTAGGACTCTGGTCTAATTTATACCCACTATGCTATCTTAATTAAATCTTGTAAATCGAACGTTATATGCTTTGGTCCTCGTATTATTTTTACATTGAGAACCATTGTAACCATGCTGTAGCCATAAAGTATGTATACATATTTATGGACTTTTTTGCAGTATACGTATTGTATAGTATACGTTACTGACCTTCACTTGACTGTATAGTGGAACTCATAATTGGCTACTTTGCATTAAAGCAAGACATCAAAGTACTTACTTAATAATTATTTAAATTATGACGATTCATTTTTTTGTCCGTGTTGCTTTCAACATTTATTACAAAGTTAGAGCATGGTGGTTTTCTTGTATTTAAATTTGCTCGTATTTTTAGACAGTATGATATTGATAACAAAAGAAAATAAATAGCACCTGCACATAAGAAGCACCGCCTGCTGCACGTGTTTACAAAGATTCAAAGAATTTACCCGCCACGGCTTAACCCTATTGTTATTGCTAATACCTGTGAGTCATAGGTTGTAACAAGTTAAAATAAATAAATGCCGCGACTTTCTGCTAATTTAGTGATACGCGTGGTCCACATAAGTGTTTTTTGCTACCTGCCGTCATTTATTATCTCTAATGGTTTCCGCAAATGTGAAGGGTTGGTTCCTTTTTGCATAAGTACGTCCCATTGTACTACAATAGCACAATAGGTACGATTATGCTTGATTTACAGTAAAGTGATTACTCAATTATAATACAATTTTAATTTTCATTCCAACTCCCATATCACATCCCAATTATTTAAAAAGCTACAATAACCATTCGCTAGACTCTTTATATATTTTGAGTAAACAAATAAAATAATAATTAACTCATTACCTACTGCTTTATGGTATAACCATAGGTACGCTGGTATACTACAACGTCAATAAAAACCTCCGCTATCTCCTGGATTCATTAACATACCAATGACATCAAATGTATTCGACTCATATAGGTAAACAAACAAAACATATTAAACTTAAGATATATTAATGCGAAGGGTTCATTAAGCCATGAAATAATTCCGGGATTCACTTCATCACCATCGTGTTATAGGTACCAAAAAAAAACGTCATAAAACTTACTTACACGTAAGTACATTGAAAAATGTGCCATAACCAATATTTATTGTACTACAAAATTAATTTTATTCCAAATAACATGTTAGTTGAATAAAACGTTAGTTAGAATAATCCCATTTCCAAAATAGTTATTTCAAATTTTATTTTCATTTAAAATAAAAGTACCATGATTTATTCACTAGTATTTTATTTCAACTAACGAGGTACAAGAATTATTCTTATTCAAATCGATTTGAATGAGAATAACTTTTGTGTTTTATTCTTATTCTTATTCAAGTTAATTTTTGCCCAACACTGATATCAACTTAACGGAAAAAAGTGCCCACCTCTTCCCGTTAAGCTGACTACTCAAAGGGTAATTGTTGTTAAAGTTTGCTACGTATCCCAAAATTTGTGTTTATACTTGCGCTACAAAAACGTACTTATCTTCTGATTGCAAGGAAATTCTTTAGTTATTTAGAAAACACAATAATAGTAGCGAGGGCGCCAACGGAAGCTCGACGTTTGCTCGGTGCAGTCTTAATAGGAAGGTTTTTGTCTATTATAAATTCTGGATTGAGTACGGGTGTTACATAAAACTGACATAAACCGAAACGAAGCGAGGGCGCATCGCTCTAAAGGTTTAAAAAACGTTATTGAACATGAAAGTTTTAAAAACATTATTGAACATAAAGGTCATTACAAAAATAATCATAGTTTGTAAGTAGCTGCAGCGGTGAAAACAAGTGTAGATTTCGATTATCGTTATTCTCTCGGGGACTTTTAAATTTGCCGGGATAAAAAGAGGGGTATAAGCCATCCAAATTTCATCCAAAACCGTCCAGCCGTTGCAGCGTGAAGGATTAACAAACTAACGCTAATATAATTACTATCCGCTAACTTCTCCTAAACCACGCAATGGATTTTGATCCAAATTTTACCATCACTTAGATATTGTTTCTTGAAATGTTTAAATGTATAATAAATTGTGGTTTCACTGGTATTACTAGAAACTCACATAAACCGAAGCGGAGCAAATAATATGTTATATCCTTTAAATGATAAAATTTTATTTATAAATGATTATTTGCCTACAATCTAAAAATAAATTCTACATAATTATAGCTGACTACCGCCTTTGTAGGTTGTCTGTGAAAAGGCAAACAACATAGTTTATAAGACCAACATGTATTTACACAGTCTATAACATAATACGAAATGTTAAGTATGGTGTGCAATGAAAAGACAACATTATTGTTATCAAAGACCGTTACATAAGAAAACAAAATTTAAAATCATACTGAATGGTTCGTTTGTGTATTATCCTATTTCATTTGATAAAAAGTTGCTCTAATGATTCCAATATTTTAACTACATTTTGTCTTGTACAGAGAGTAAATAAA